>CM042010.1:41632427-41634927 GCA_023525715.1 Cichorium intybus | reverse complement strand
CTTTTGGCACTCTATATAATGAAAAGATGAAGTTACCCAAGCTACCCAAAATGTTAGAAACAATCGTATGTCTTCCGCCAAAAGATAAGGTCTTGATCTTCCATCTGCTCAATCTCTTATGAAATTTATCGATCAGTGGTTTCCACGCCTGTTTGGATTTCATGTTGACTCCAATTGGCAACCCGAGGAAGGTTGTGGGAAATTTCTCCGTTTTGCACCCGATCACCATAGCCATCTCTTCCACCATATTAGGCCCTACGCCAAGCCCATGTAACTTGCTTTTCTCCAGATTGACTCCAAGGCCTGCAGATTTTTGAAAGCAGAAGAGGATACGAACAAGATTAAGAATGTTCTCAACCGACCATTCGCCAAAGAACATTGAATCGTCTGCAAAAAAAAGGTGAGTTAGTAAAATCTTGTCGTTTCTGTCTTCTAAACCTTTATATCTACCGATATCCGTGGCTTTTTTAATTGCTGAGTTGAGGCCCTCCATGATAAGAGTGAAGAGGAAGGGTGCGATTGGGTCTCCCTGACGTAAGCCTCTTTGAGGAGAGAATTCCTCAGTGGGGCTACCGTTGACTAACACAGAGGATGATCCGGATTTTAGGCATTCCTTTATCCACTTTCTCCATTTCCAACCAAAGCCTTTTTGTATCATCATAGATTCAAGATAATTCCAAGAAACAGAGTCATACGCCTTAGCTATGTCGGATTTAAAGATGAACATCTTTATCTTCTTTCTTTTTGCCCATTCAACCACTTCGTTCGCAATAAGAGGCCCATCAAGGATTTGTCTATCTTTGATAAACGCAGATTGAGTTTTATCGATGATATTGGGCAAGACTTTCTTTAAGCGGTTAGCTAACACCTTAGAAAGAATCTTATAGATGATTGATATCAGACTTATAGGGCGAAATTCAGAGGCATGAGAAGGATTTATAACTTTGGGAATAAGAGTAATAAAAACAGTGTTAACCCCTTTCGGAATTTTAGGGTTATTGGCAAAATCATTCAACGCCTCCAGAAGATCCTTCTTTAAAATGTCCCAATATCTTTTGTAGAACTCCATAGTAAATCCATCCGGACCAGGCGATTTGTTGGAGCCACATTGCCAAATCGCAGTTTTCAATTCTTTTTCTTCGAAAGGGATTTCTAAATCGTTTCTTTCGCTGTTCGATATTCTTGAAGTATTCCCTAGATCTTGAGTCCAATTACATTCCCTATTTTCTTTAAAGATCTTTTCAAAGTACTCTTTGAAGTGATCCTTAACTAGCATCGGATCCACCTCCCAGTGACCATTTATGTTTATACCTTTTATACTTCTAATGTGCTTCTTCTTATTCAAATTTCTGTGAAAAAGAGCCGAATTTTCATCACCTTCGAGGCACCATTTGTTTTTGTTTCTTTGAGCGATATCAGCATTAGTTTTTAAGTCTTTCTCTCTTATTTTACTGGTTAGGTCGAGTCTCTCCTGCAGCAAAGCTTGCGAATTCCCTTTCTCTTCCATGATGTTGTCAATTTCTTCCATTCTTTTAACCCACTGTTTTTGAGCTTCAAGGGCTTTTCTGTCTTTTTCACTCTTCCACTATTTGATTTTACCCTTGATGTATCTTAACTTTAACATCAGCGCAAAGATTTTTTTGTGGTTTCTAGTCACTTCAAACTCATTCCACGCTTTGCACACCATATCATCAAATCCTTCTTCTTCCATCCATGAATTGTACAGTTTAAAAGGGATACTTCCATAGTTTCTAACCACTTGTCTAAGAATAACATATATATATATATATATATATATATATATATATATATATATATATACATATACGTATATATATACATATACGTATAGATGTATATATATATATATATATATATATATATATATATACGTGTATATATATATATATATATATATATATATATATATATATATATATATATATATATATTGAAACGACAACATAGATTAAAACAAACACACCCCAACAAGGGGCTGGGGCACAAAGAAATTACATGGGTTTATAAGCTAGTTTAGGCATAGAAAGCCAAAAACTCCTATCTAGAACTAACTTAGTAGATCTACATTCGATCCATAAAAGCGCATCTTTTTGGATCCTGTGAAGAACTTGTTCTGTAGGGCAACTCCTCTTGTGAAAGATAGCTTCATTTCTTTCAAACCATATATTAGATTCCTGATTAACATCGTGTGTGGCATTATAAGCATTGGTAGGAATATTCCACCAAAGACCCACTAATCTCCATATCATCTTACTTCTGCAACAATCAACAAACGTATGAAAAATCCTCTCGTCAAAAAACGTGTATGTATATACGTATGAAAAAACGTGTATGTATATACGTATATATATATACGTATATATATATATATATATATATATATATATATATATATATATATATATATATATATATATATATATATATATATATATATATATATATATATATATATATATATATATATATATATACACTA
>CM042010.1:41300904-41632404 GCA_023525715.1 Cichorium intybus | reverse complement strand
AATAGAAAGCCTTCTAAAACCCTAAGGAGAAAATCGAAAATCATAGAGGGGAGGGGCTAGGGTTTCCAAAACCCTAACCCTAAAATCGATTAGGCTAAATTAGGGTTTATAAGCTTTAAACACTAATTTTTAGGAAAATAATTATAGCAATTCAACAAGAAAACAACCAAAAAGCTCTGATACCACTGAAAGGTTTTATGCAAATCTATGAACTAAAACCCTAAGTTCACATGCAACCTATAAGGATCTATGTTTTCTTCTAATTGAACATATAACAAATTCCTAAAGGCCAGAAGAAAATTGATAAAGAAATAAATTCAGAAAAACTAACCTTTTAGTTATTTCTTGCAAGCTAAGCAACGCAAATGCCTTGCCTCAAATGAAGTCACACCCAAGGGCTAGGGGTAAGCCACAAAATTTCTAGAGAGAATATGTGAGAATTGGCGCAGAAAAGGGTTCCCCCAGGGTCCCTATTTATAGCTTCCAGTTGGCCAGTAGATAAGCCTTAGAGATAAACCTTTTTTTGAATTCAAATCAAGATAAACCTTTTATCATTTGATTCAAACCTATTTATCCTAACTTATTAATTTTGAAATATATATATTCCATATATAATTTCGTGGTCATCTGGCCTACTAAAACTGTCACTTACTCAACTATTGAATAATTACAATTTTAGTCCCTGCACCTTTAATTAATTAAATTAATCACTAAATTAATTCCAATTAATTCCAGATTAATTTCTAATTAACTAATATAGTTTCTAATTAATATATTATCACTTTAATATATTAATAAACTATTTATTTATTTCTATTGATTTATTAATCATATAATAAATCAATCTTTCTCTCTCCTGGAATTTCTGCCAAACCTCTAGCTATGAGGGCAACCCAAATGGACTTTGCTTCTATTAATTAGGTAAATACAAATTATTAGACATGGCTTAGACACCTAATCCAACAGTAGCTGGGGTAGGGGTGGGGTGTGGGTGGTCGATGGGAGGTGGGGTTGTGATGTGGATGTGTTATTTGTGTGTGAGTGTGTTGGATATATGGTATCTTTAGGAACTCACTAAGCTTTGTGCTTAGTATTTCACTTTAAATTATTTCAGGTACATCTTCTATTGGGGACTGTGGCACGGCGTGACTGTACGACATCAAAAGAGTTTCGCTTTAAAAACTTCCGCTGGATGGTTTTGTAATTAAACTCATAAACCTGGATTCGAATGTGATATTTTTCCAAAACGATGAATGAATGTTTTATGGTTTAAGAAAGGTATTCACTATTATACTTTGTTTAAAAATGAAAATTGGGTTGAAATTTGGGGAGTTACACTAGGTTTCACGAAATTCAAATCATCGGAACTAACCAAGCAGGAAAAATTTGATTTTAGGCATAAAATGAAAGTTATGAACCAGATGATTGTTAGAGAATTCAAATTCTTCTTGATGTATCAAAAGTTATCGTTAATGAGTTTAAATACTCAATATCCAAAATAGGATAGGGATGGTGGTTTTCAAAAGTTAATAGAAGTTTTATCACAAAACTGAAAATGCGCGCCGGTAAAATAATTATAAATTTATATTAGCAGGACCCTCGTTAGGGATGCCGCCCCTTAAACCCTGCTAAGGGCATTGGACCTAGGACCTTGCTAGGGGCAATGCCCCTTAACCCCTCCATTTTTGTTGTACCAAGAGCAAATTTATTTCTATTGGCTTGTAAAATACAGTGCATTAAAATGACTTGGTAACACTAAAATTACCAATAATCCTTCCCCATTTTAATGTAACCATGAATCTACACAAACAATAATAGAATCAACCAAACTTGTACATAAATGAAGATTTTAAGTCGATTGAAATTTCATACTAATATATTACACATTCCAAATACTTGAGAATCAGTTTCAATCTTATGAAATTCCTAGATCTGTGAGATTCATTGAACTGTTCAATGACATGTTTAATATCAGACTATGCTCTTCCATTTGTGACTGGGATGCCAAGGATCACAAACAAAATGTGAATAACCATGCAAATGTGCTTGGTAACCTCAATGTCGTTATCATCTCAGTTTCAATCTTATGAAATTCCTAGATCTGTGAGATTCATTGAACTGTTCAATGACATGTTTAATATCAGACTATGCTCTTCCATTTGTGACTGGGATGCCGAGGATCACAAACAAGATGTGAATAACCATGCAAATGTGCTTGGTAACCTCAATGTCGTTATCATCTCAAATTTGATGTGCCGGTTAACCACAGACGCTCCATCAATAATGATAATTCATGAGATACCCATTACCACTCTTTATGAGCCCCTATTAGTGTGCCGGTTAACCATACACGCTCCACTAATGTCTCATAAAGTGTAATGTGCAATTTCATGGGTTAGCATATCTTTCACATTTTTTCTAAAGTAACTAGATTTGGGATTTTATGAAACAGGTTCAGTACTTTCATGGGATTTTCTAAAGTAACTAGATTTGGGATTTGGGATTTTTTTTTCTAAAGTACCTAGATTTGGGATTTGGGATTTTCTAAAGTGTATGTGCAATTTCATGGGTTAGATTTGGGATTTGGGATTTTTTTTCTAAAGTACCTAGATTTGGGATTTGGGATTTTCTAAAGTGTATGTGCAATTTCATGGGTTAGCATTATACTTTTAATGAGATTAGGTTCGTCCTATCAAATCCGTTCTGCTAACGTCCCTCCACTGATAAAGGAAGCGGTGGGTGAGAGTGGAAACCCATTTAACTACCATTTTATATGCAGTTTCCTTATACCCCCTTTATAGACCAGTTTCGCGAATGAGGCATACTAGCGATTTGACTGACTGATTCTTATACATATAATATTAACGATTAATAATAATATATATAAGGTGTATTTTAAACATTTAAAATACTAGGTTTAAATTTCGAGGATGATTTAGTTTTAATCTTTTAATTAACAATTAATTAAATAAATTAAATCAGATAAGGATTAACAAATTAATCAAATAATTTAATCCTAATCTATACCGTCTAATTTTCGAAAACCAGGGTAAAGGATTTATCCATTTATTAATTAATCATAATTACCAAAATAGAAAATCCTAACACCCTACAATTATCGAAAACAGGGAAGGAGGCTAGGGTTTCGGAAACCTACCCCAAAGTCGAAATTTATGGCCCTTAGGGTTTAATCTCAATAAACCCTAATAGATCAAGTTCTACAATTATAGCAATTCAATAGAAAACAAGACTAAGGCTCTGATACCACTGATGGGGAATAGGCATACAAACAATAAACTCAACTCTTAAGTTCATATGCAACCTATAATGATCTATGTTTTCTATATTGAACATATAACTAAGAACATCTATAGGAAACCCTATCTACAATCAAAATTACTGAAGAGTGTTTCAGATTACATACCTTATTGTTATTATAGCAAATAACAATTATTCCTTGTCTCTTTAATCTCTCGGAAGCTAGCACCACAAGTGTCGTGCCTCTAATGGTTCACACCCAAAAGTCCAAGCAAAGGTTAATTATCTTAATTACTTATTAAGAAAAACTCGCTATAAAACCTTAGAGAAGGATTATAGATTCTGCTTGAGAGAGAAGAGAAATTCTAGAGAACTGTCTCCTGGAATGGGGCAAAGAATAATGAAACAGGGGATGCGTATTTATAGCTGAAAAGGGAATAAGGGATAAACCTTATTTGAATTCAAACTGAGATAAAGATCTTATCTTTAACCTTTTTTCCGGCTATATACGGCGTGCACCGCACGTGCACCTTGCCCGCATCGCGCGTGTTAATTCGTCTAGAAAGTTCCATTGTTCAACTATTGAACAATTACAATCCAGCCCCTGCACTTATAATTAATCCCAAATTAATTCCAAATCAATTCTGATTAATTCCAAACATGTTTCTAATTAATTTATTATCATATAACAAATTAATAAACTATTTCTTTCTCTCTATTTATTTACCTTTATATCAGTTGGACTCCTGAGGGCAACCCAAAAGGACTGTGCTGCTATCAATTCAAGTACTTGTATCAATTATAGTTATTCTTAGACACCTTAATCCAACACATACTACCAGAAAAATGGTCATCTGTGACTAATATTATTAGAGACTGAACAATCAGTGCTAGATATCACGTATCTAGGACTGAAGAATCAGTACTAGATAATATTTGAGACTGATTTTAATGTGTGAATTATAAGGACTGACCAAACCTATTAGACATTGACATTCAGCCCTTGACAAGTCGTGCCAAATTATGATTGGAGGAAAACATATTAGGGACTGAATTTTAGTCTCGCATAGACTATCGCGAGTTTTAACTTTGGAAGGATACTTATTAGAGACTGAAATTTAGTTACTGATGGATTTGTTTCTGATTTAATTTTGTAGGGAACCTATTAGGGACTGAATTTTAGTCTCTGATAGCATGCACCAATTTTGACTTCGGAAGGAAACTTATTAGAGACTAAATGTTAGTCTTTGGTAGAATGCATCAATAGTGTATAGAAGAAAACCTATCAGGGATTGAAATTCAGTCTCGGATAAACTAGCACCAAATTTCACTTTGGAGCGAAACTTATTAACGACTAATTGGAGTAAATGTTAAAGAATTTAATTATATGATAAATTACTCTATATATATATATATATATATATATATATATATATATATATATATATATATATATATATATATATATATATATATATATATATATATATATATATATATATAGGGATAGGATCAAATATATCCATACAAGTATTGTGTAACCTTGAAACTCAATCTGGACCACTCATTTAAAACACATTCTTTTAAGAATGTACAAAATTTAGTTCATTCTTTTAAGAATGGTTAGAACTCATTATGTCAAAAACTTATTCTGTTAAGAATGTGTTTTTTTCATTGTTACGAGAATGAAATCTAATGGCCAGGATTTGGTTACAAGGTAACACAATAATTGTCATTCTTATTATAACCTAGCCCTATATATATATATACATATATATATATATATATATATATATATATATATATATATATATATATATATATATATATATATATATATATATATATATATATATATATATATAATTTAAAGTTTTACAAGGTCATTATGAAAGTCTAGAAATGTAGACGGAATTCTCAAATTTTTTTAATATCACCATAGCAATAGCCTAAAGCCCTAAACATTGTTTAATGACCTGATTTGGCATTATCTTATTAACATTTCAACAACAATCTGTTATAAATAGAATTCTGATTACCTCCATTAGAGCATCGGAAACAATAACACGCTAATTAAACATGCATAAACTTCCTACCATCGACTTCACCAAGAAGAGAAATTTGAACCCCGGTTCAACCTCATGGCTCACCACTTCGATCGAAGCTACATGAGCACTCGAATGCATAGTAGAATACGATCTATTATATATATACTAGGTTAAAACCCGTGTGATACACGGAAACTCAGATTAAGATGAATAATAAATATTAAATTGCTATAATTGACATTAACATTAAAATTGTAATTCACATGATTCCATGGACCCCTAATTCCATTTCAATTCAAGCATGGTTGGCCTGGGCCTTGAGGATTTGACTACAAAACAAACATTTACCACGAATGTATCAAAGTATTGAAGTTGTCGTACGATCAAACCTCTAGTGACTCCACATCAAAAGCTCCACCAAGATACCTGGACAAAAATGTAATTTTACACTAAACAATTCTTGATTTGAACCGGAATACCAAAGAAATTACCCGCTGGTAGCTTCGATGCGTTCTCGAACCGATGCATTTGGTGGAAGCTTTGATTTGTATACAGGGAAGGTCAAAACTACACCTAGATGATTAGAACCCCAAAGCTTGAAAGGGCTTGTAAGTACAGTTTCCCAGTTGCCCTTGCCCTCAACATGTTCTCTCTGTCCTTCTATCATCAAATTCGAGCTTCTTAATATTGGATCAAATTTGATGTATTTATTTTATGATATCATATTTATGAAGTATAATTATTAAAATCAATAAAATATTATGTACCTCGCTAGACATCATATCTACCAATTTAAGATAGGAAAGGGTTTCTTGAGCGAAAATTACAGGGGCATATTCATCACGGAATGGTGAGGCCTCTTTCGTCATTGTTCTTATGGTGCCGTCATGATGTCTCTCGAGTTCTTCTCTCTCGTAATTCATTACCCTTTGTGCATATGCAACTCCGCTTAATAAAGGTCGTTCGAACGCTGTTCTTGCTGTGTATTCTGCAAATGTTTCCTGTTTCGATCGACGAATGAAATTAATCACACACACTAAAACACATAGTGAAGCATGCAGGCAAAGAAGAAGAAGATATTCGAACCTGATCGATTACTGATGGGTTTTGTAATAATGAAAAGTCGACACCAGAACAGCGAGAGCATGTACGTGATTTACACTAATCCTAAATTGATCTTGCAACATTCGAGCTCTCTGATCACACATACTCGCTAAACCTTCTTCTCTCTTGATACCCGGCATATAGGTATTTGTAAACATAAATGGGGAGAAACCCAAAAGAAATTATCCATAAGGCTAGGTATTTTCCTTGATTTGTTCTTGGGATATATGATATGCACTTTCTTTTTGTGCCCAATTGATGTTCATTCAAACTCACTCAGATTAAGTGATGGTGGCCTACACCCATCTCAATTTCAAGCTTCTCTTCGGATGAGGATTAATTCGATGGTCGTAGGAATCAAAATCAGAAGAAAGAATTCCCACTCCCATCATCAGGGGGTTAATTGCAGGAGATTTGAAACGATGTGATTTCAATTGGAAGACGATTCGTAACCTCCAAGCCGGAAACGTGGGATTTCCATCAATATCTATAAAGCGGCATCTATGTTTAGGGTTTTCCAGATCGAGATTATTTGCTGATTTTTTGGGATTTCCTCAATCAAAACACAAGAAGTAAAAATAATTGAGAATGTCTATAAGACTGACACGTGGCATAATGGGTTTAAAATAGTGCCAAGTGGCATTAACATGCCTCCTTTATTAGTATGTATATATATATATATATATATATATATATATATATATATATATATATATATATATATATATATATATATATATATATATATATATATATATATATATATATATATATATATATATATATATATAAACACAAAAACCAAAATATTAATATAAATCCCCGAATCGTATCATATGGTTGTCATCCCTCAATTTCATGAAAAGATTTCCTCAAATCATCCTAATCCGTAATTTCGTGGTTAATTCCCGCTTAGATTCCTATAATTCCCGCTTCGATACACCCATACGATTCGCTATCTCCCTCAATCATGTGCTTAGTGTCATATTCTCCTCCATACGTCTCTCTCTCTCAACCGTCTACTCAGCGTCGTCACGTTCGGTCCATCGTCTTCTCAGGATCGGCTCCTCGCAACTGTCAGAGCTCTGTCGTATTCGTCCCTAGAAGGCGCACCTGTTCTGTTGCCACAGTCAATTGAACACTATCTCCCATTCACTCTGTACAAGGATTGATTGGGCATCGTCTTCTCAGGATCGGCTCCTCGCAACCAGGTATTTTTTTCCCTCTTACTTTTTTTATATAGATACCAAGTTCATGTATATTTAGTTAGGCTGTGGGGATTAGGCGCTATATATATTGAAATCTAATATCATTTGTGATGATGACATCTTTACCCCTGGGTTTAAAGCTCAACAACAGGGTACTCTTTGCTATCTGTAAAGTAAGGTGATAGATCCTTCACGTGACCATGAATGCTACAAGTAAATAAAATAATTCAAAAACTTAAAATAGTTTGAAGGGACAAACCAGGGAGATGCTATTAAAATTTAAATCAAACAAAATTTAAACAAAACAAGGGTAAATTGGTAATTCTAATATTCTATTTGTGTGATTGTATATCAAACCAGGGAGATGCTAACTTATTTTCTTTGTGAATTCAACTTTAGCTTACTCAAATAATCAGTAAATTGTGCGTAATCACTTATTCCAATTCCGATATATGAGTCAACCTGCTGGCTAAGCTCCATTCCATGTCTGATTCCCATCATCAAAATAATTTGTACTACGGAATCGACCATCTTGGGAATACGCGATTCCAGTCCATACCCCTCCAACAAGTATAATGCTTACAAAAACTACACTTTCAAGTGTATGAACCACCTGCAAAGTTGGCTCTTCACCAAAAAGCTTAATTTGACCAGTTTCTGGCATGGCATTCAGAAACACTTGTGTGGTCAAACAAACATAAATTCCATAAACTTAGGGTATACAAGTAATTTCACTCAATGATTTAGAAATCAATTTTTTCATAAACTAATTATTCAAAACTAAATAACACAATAGGTTACTCTTTGATATCTGTAAATTAGATAAGCGTAACATGAAATAAGAAGCAACAAGTTATATAACTATAATATACTAAAATAGATAGAAATTACTTAACTTTTATGAACGAAATCCATTCCAATTCCTACCGACCAAGCGTGTGATAAATGATGATTCCTTCATTCATGTTTTTGTTCCTTTGACATATTCCATTCTTTCCAAAAACATTTCAGATTATAAACACCGATTTTCATCGGATGAAGGGTACATTATTTATTTTCTTACCCTAGAAATCCTGAAATTTTTCACTCTTGTACAAATGATCCATTTTGATATTCTAAATCGTTTAATGTTTCGTGTAGCGACTTAACTTTAAGACAAGATGGATAAGAGTTGGATTAAAATCAAAAATAAGACCAATCCAAAGTTCATGAATGGCGCAATTGCTTTTGCGGATATGGCTAAAGCATACGTTGATAGTGAAGGTCGTATTCATTGTCCGTGTAATAAGTGTATTAATGTAAGAAAGCATGCACCTGATGTTGTTTGTAGTCATATCATACATCACGGATTTCAACAGTCATATGAAAATTGACTTTTCACGGGGAAAGTCGTTGGGCATATGAAACAAACGACGAGTACGTTGAAAGTGATGATGAATCAAATGACGGTGTCGATGCTTTGTTTAATGATGCGTTTCATGTGGGAGGTGAAATCGTAGGTGAAGATGTCAATGATAATGTCGAGTCTTCTGATTGGTCCTCTAAACCAAATGTGGACAAGTTATTCGCTGATATGGAGAAACCTTTATTTCCGGGATGTGATAGTTTCTCCGTACTAGGCTTTCTTTTACGGTTAACGCACGTGAAAGTAACATGCAAAATGACAAACGTGTCCATGGATATGATACTAAAGATATTAAGTGAGGCATTCAAGGACACAATAATCCCTAAAACCTATTACGAGGCCAAAAGGTATCTGTATACTCTTGGTCTTGGATATGAATCAATCCATGCTTGCAAGCATGATTGCGTATTATTTTGGAAGGAATATTCAAAATTAAAATCTTGTCCTATTTGCGGCGCTAGTCGTTGGGTAGACGATAAAACAAAGCAAAAGAAGATACCGGCAAAAGTCTTGTGCTACTTTCCCATCACAAGTAGACTTAAGCGGTTATATGCCTCTAGGTATACTACAAAGGACATGAAATGGCATGCTCACAAACTATCTAAAGAAGATGGAGTTCTTAGGCATCCGGCATATGGAAAAGCATGGAAGCATTTCGATACAATTTATCCTGATTTCGCAAAAGAACCTAGAAATGTTCGCCTAGGGCTTGCGAGCGATGGGTTCAACCCTTTTGGGGCGATGAGTACGTCATATAGTTTGTGGCCTGTTGTGCTCATACCATACAATATGCCTCCGTGGAAGTCTACGATTGATGCTTCATTTATGATGGCTTTGTTGCTTCCTGGAAAAGATTCGCCTGGAAAGAATTTTGATGTATATTTACGTCCACTGATAGATGAATTGAAACTTTTATGGGAGAAGGGTGTTGAAACATATGATTGTGAATCAGGATGTACATTTAACATGCGTGTAGCACTTATATGGACAATTAGTGACTTCCCTTGATATGGTTACTTGTCTGGATGGAGAACTAGTGGGTACAAGGCATGCCCAACATGCAACGAAGATCCATCTAGTATACCTATACGAAATAAAATAGCATATGTGGGTCATAGGCGATTTCTTCCCCACGATCATCCTTGGTGGAATGCACGAGATTTTAATGGGAAGAAAGAGAACAGACCTGCACCTAAACATATTAGTGGTGATGATTGCATGCGTCAGTTGGAAAACGTCACTCAATGTCAAGATAGAATAAATCAGTCTCAAAAAGGCAAAAAACGTAAAAAGAAATTATACGAGCTAAACTGGTCAAAGAAAAGCATTTTCTTTGAACTACCGTACTGGTGCAAGTTGTTAATTCGTCATAACATTGACGTGATGCATGTTGGAAAAAAAACGTATGTGAGAACTTGTTTGGAACATTGTTAAACATAGAAGGAAAGACAAAAGACACTGGAAATGCTCGTGGAGATTTACAAGATATGAAAATACGCAAGTATCTTCACTTGGTAAAGAAAGATGACCGTTGGATTAAACCACCCGCTCCATATGTTTTAACTCAAGAAGAGAAAACAATTTTGTGGTATAGTTAAGTCTGTGCGATTTCCAGATGGGTATGCCAGAAACTTAGCTAAAAATGTTATTCTCGAGCAAGGTAAGATATATGGTCTAAAATCCCATGATTGTCATGTCCTATTGCAACGCGTAATCCCTATCGCAGTTCGTGGGCTTTTACAAAAACCAATATTGGATACGTTGGTAGAGTTGTCTCGGTTTCTCAAAATTCTAACTGCAGTCACATTACATGTGAGAGAGTTAGAAACCCTGCAAACAGAGATAGTTAAGATTCTTTGCAAGCTTGAACGCATATTTCCTCCTTCGTTTTTTACAGTAATGATGCATTTGTGTGTTCATCTGCCTGAAGAGGCTATTTTAGGAGGACCTGTACAATCAAGGTGGATGTATCCGGTCGAATGATATCTTTTCCATTTAAAGAAATATGTTAGAAACAAAGCTGGACCCGAAGGTTCAATCGCAGAAGGTATTGAAGAAGCTCTAACATTTTGTTCACACTATTTACGGGGTGTTGATTCGAGATTAGACAAACATGGTAGAAATGATGATGAAACATTCAATGATGTCCGAGACTGTAAATTAGATATTTTCAAATTAAATGGTCGAGTATTGGGAAGCGAGAAACTTATAGGCTTTCAAGTATTCTAATGAAGAAAGCACAATGGTTTATCTTAAGTAATTGTTCAGAAGTTGAACCGTACCTAGAGGAAGTATTTTTCACATTTGATAGTGACTTCATGTTATATATCAATATTTAGTATTCAATGCTTGTTTACACTTGACAGTGAGCACTTAGAACTCTTGAAAAAACAACATCCAGTGTCTTCAAATTTTAGCCAATTGCAACAATCTTCATTTCCAAGTTGGTTTTCGTCACGGGTAATGTTTTTATCACATACTTTATAATAACAATCATGCCTAATGCTACCAAAAGCAATCGACCCACTCTTAACTTATTTGTAAAATGATGAACAGATAGGGACAATGTATGAGCAAATTCGTCGATAATTGACGAAGAGTTATATGCACTATCTCGTGGCACAGATGATCGAGTTACATCACATGGTGGATACATAGTAAATGGAGTTAAGTTTCTTGTTAAGGCACGAGATGACTGTAGGAGGACTCAAAATTGCGGAGTTATAACTCTCAGAATTCACAATGGTGTTGAAGAAGATTATTATGGATATTTGGATGAAGTCCTGGAATTTTCATTCGTAAAAGGGTATCGAGATATTCTTTTTAAATGCATTTGGTTTGATACCGATCGCAAAAGAAAACACGTGATGTTTGAGCCTCATTGCATATATGTAGATACAAGCAAACATGCTTATAAAGAAGATCCTTTTGTCTTGGCAAATCAAGCAAGCCAAGTATTCTATATAAATGATCCCATACGTGACTCGAACTGGAAAATCGTAGAAAGAGTTACACATAGGCATTTATGGGATATTCCAGAAAATGAGCAAGAAGAAGATTTGTTTACACATATAGGAACATCGTCTAACACAAGTTCGTTTGAAACATCCTATTTTGAAAATATTGAGTTTCATCGAAAAGATGGTGAAGAGGAGTTCGTAGAAAATGTTGATGTTGAAGGTTTTGAAGATTTAGATAATTTTATCGATGATACTTATGTCACTAATGAAGTTATCGATGAGTTACATGAGGATTCAACTTCAACTGGATATTCAGATGATAACAATGAAACAAATGTAACTGTTTATGTTGATTCAGATGATGAATATGAATAAGTTTACTCCTTATCTACTTTGTTGATGTGTTTTATTTTGTATCTAAAACTTTTTGACGATGAATATGAATAATTAGTCTTTTCCTACTTTATTTATGTGTGTTGTTTTGTAGTTATACTTGTTTTCGATAAATATGAATAAACATACTTTGTTGATGTGTATTGTTGTGTATTTTAAGTTGACTAACTCATGTATAAATCACATTCTTTGTAGTTAAAATGTGGATACTTATGGTGATGATGATGATGATGGTTAGGCCCGGAACTAGTAAGCGTGTAAGAGAAGAACCTCAACAACTTTCAGCCATGTTAGCCGCTGAAGGAAGGGGAAGTCTACTGAATCAGAAAGAGGGTTTGCTTCGTCGACGTAAGCGTGTTACGAGATCTATTGATGCAACAGGTAAAAACAAATTTCTTTATAGTTTTGGTAAATCCATCAAAAAACAGATTTACCATTGTACTTTGGTATTTTAAAACAAAAACCCAAAGTACATTGCTATTATGGAAACAATTTGGAAAAACTGAAAAAAAAAATTAACATATATTTTCTTTTATCCTTAATAGCAATTTACTTTAGGTTTTTGTTCTAAAATAGCATTGTACTTTGGTAAATTCGTCAAAAAACATATTTACCTTTGTACTTTGGTATTTTAAAACAAAAACCCAAAGTACATTTCTATTATGGAAACAATTTGGAAAAACTGAAAACAATAATTTAACATATATTTTCTTTTATCCTTAATTACCTGCTCTTGCAAGCCTTTCACTTCAGTTTAATTCTAAAATGTCCATTTTGCCCTTGGACCAAATCTGGAAATTTTATCTTAATTGCAATATTAATACTTCCAAAAATTCCTGTACAATCACAGAAGTTCATGCCTGCTTCTATGTTTTGAATCAATTTTTGTCCTTAATAGCAATGTACTTTAGGTTTTTGTTCTAAAATAGCATTGTACTTTGGTAAATCCGTCAAAAAACAGATTTACCATTGTACTGTGGTATTTTAAAACAAAAACCCAAAGTACATTGCTATTATGGAAACAATTTGGAAAAACTAAAAAAAATTAACATATATTTTCTTTTATCCTTAATAGCAATGTACTTTAGGTTTTTGTTCTAAAATAGCATTGTACTTTGGTAAATCCGTCAAAAAACAGATTTACCATTGTACTTTGGTATTTTAAAACAAAAACCCAAAGTACATTGCTATTATGGAAACAATTTGGAAAAACTGAAAAAAAAATTAATATATATTTTCTTTTATCCTTAATAGCAATGTACTTTAGGTTTTTGTTCTAAAATAGCATTGTACTTTGGTAAATCCTTCAAAAAACAGATTTACCATTGTACTTTGGTATTTTAAAACAAAAACCCAAAGTACATTGCTATTATGGAAACAATTTGGAAAAACTGAAAAAAAAATTTAACATATATTTTCTTTTATCCTTAATTAACTGCTCTTGCAAGCCTTTCACTTCAGTTTAATTCTAAAATGTCCATTTTGCCCTTGGACCAAATCTGGAAATTTTATCTTAATTGCAATATTAATACTTCCAAAAATTCCTGTACAATCACAGAAGTTCATTCCTGCTTCTATGTTTTGAATCAATTATTCAGTGAGCTCTAATGATTCATCATCTTGTGTTTTGGCTTAATGTAGCAGGAGGAAGTAGTTGTAGAGAAGCTTCTCAACCAGCTTCAATTTCGTTGGCCGGTGAAGGAAGTGTTTCTAACACAAGTAATAAGTGATTGATTTTGTGGTTCTCGTTTTTATGCTCATACGCCATGTTGGTCAATTATTTTTTTTATAAATATACTTAATAGTTTATTAAGTTGATGTTTCTTTTTGGTCTACTAATTGTTTTTATGTTCATACAATATGTACCCCTAACCATTTGACTTAATGAAGCATGACGAAGAGGTTCTACAGAAGACTCTCACCCAACTTTGTTTCCATTAACTGGTGAATAAAGTGTCTCTAACATAATTGAGCGCCCGCTTGACCGAAGTGGGCATTCTTTGCCCGACTCTGACGCTCCAAGTACCTCTATACCCTATGCTGTTTTATTTATCAAACTAAAAATTATGTATACTATAGTGTATACTTTCGATTGTGTAGATCAACCACGGAGACGAGGTCCAAATCTTAATCGAAAGGCTGCACAGATTGGGGATAATCAAGATGGTGCTCGATTGACACTAACAACAGATACTTACACAAAGAAATTCGTTGGGAAATCAGCAATGTTGTTTTCAACGGAGGTTGGAATTGTGATGCGAAGCTTTTGCCCTATGAAATTCCATACGTGGGAGAAAGTAGAGAAAGAAAATAAAGAAGAACTGATTGATAGATTACGTGTAAGTTATATATATATATATATATATATATATATATATATATATATATATATATATATATATATATATATATATATATATATGTATATATATATATATATATATATATATATATATATATATATATATATATATATATATATATATATATATATATATATATATATATATATATATCCTTTATTTCTTCATTTGTTTCCAAATTCAAACTACAATATTATTATCAGTTTATGCAATAACTCTTCAATGAAGTTTTGGGTTAACATATGTATTCAATGTAGGGAAAATTTGAATTACCACACGAAGATAAAGTTATGATGGAATATGTAGATGATTGGGTGAAAAATGGAGGAATGACCGATCCAGAATTAGCAAGATCGAAAATGAAACCAAATTGTCGTAGCAAACAAGATTGGGATGATTTATGTGTTTATTGGGAGTCGGATAAAGCCTAGGTAAATAAACCTACTTAACATTCTAGCTAGGAATATGTTTGGATATTTATATATTATTAACCATGTTTACTATCAATTTTGTAGAAATATGCTAATCAAATGAAACTTAATCGGGAAAATCTAGTGATTGCAAGTAGAGGAGGCTCTCGATCGATAGCAAATCACAAGTTTATGATGGTAAGCCATCTCATCAATTTATATTTGTATTAATATATTCACCAGACACTCTTTTTTGTAATCTTTGTTATTATAGACACTCTTTTTTGTAATCTTTGTTATTATAGACAGATAAAGAGACTAAATTTCCGCCTAACCTAATCGAACTATATCATAAGATGCATTTTAATCCTATAAAAGGATGGCTAAATGATGAGTCACGACATCAATATGTAAGAATGATTTCTCTACTATTATTAATTTTTAGTTATAACGTATTGATATCACTTTTATAAGTTATTATTATATGTTTTATATGTAGGAAAAATTGTCCAATGTAAAAAGGATGCGTGTGCCAAACTTATCTCAGAAGGAATAAGCATTACTCCTGATGTGGAACGTGACATTGAGAAAAAGGCAGTTAAAAGTGTTTGTGCCAAGCATAAAACATTATTATCTGGATGGGAGCCATCAAGTGGACCAGTCATGAGGAAAAAGACATACAAGTCTTATTAGCAAGAGAACCCTCTCAATCAGCCTCAAAAGATGAAGATATGAAAAATCATATTGCTACACTCGAGGAAAAGCTTCAAGAAAATAAGGAGAAACTCAAACAAAGTGAAGATAAATATGAAAAAAATTATGAAATTTATGATCTCAAAGTTTCCAGATTTTCAAAACGTAATGTGTCCACCCGATGAAGATGGAGATCCTACTCATGATGACATAGAATATCTATCAGATGAGGAGTAGTAGTCATGACCTTTCTTTAATATTTCGCATTTTGTTTTCACACGTGGTTTAGTTATTTGCATCTTAGTCTTTTTTATTATTTCTTAAAGTTAGATATGACGATGTCATGACTATTGTTCAATTTGTTATTACTAGTTCATTTCGTGCATTTCCATATTCTAGTAGGTTTGATACTTAAATCTAGTATAAAGTTGTATTATTGGCAACTGATTATTAATAATAAAAGTTTGTATCATTGGTGGGACTAAATGACATTCAATCTAAGACTGATATTCAGTCACTGAAAAATCATAATAAGAACTAAATGACATAGTATCTGAGACTGATATGTAGGCATTGAAAAATCACATTAGGGACTGAGTGAGACCATATCAAAGACTGATATTCTCTCCTAAATTTATAGCATTAGGGACTGAATAACATACTATCAAAGATTGATATTCTGTCATAGAATGATAGTATCAAGGACTGATAGAATATAAAATAGGGTCTCGAAGGAGAAACATTGGAAACTGAATAATATAGTATCAACGACTGATAGTTAGTCCCTAAAGGATAGTATCAGGGACTTATATGCCATAAAATGGGATCTAAAGGATACATATTGGCAACTAAATGAGGTATTATTAAGGACTGATATTCAGTCCTCTAAAGATAGTATCAGAGACTGATATGACGTAAAATTAGGGGGTTCAATGAAAACACATTAGATACTGAATGTGATACTATCAAACACTAAATTTTAGTCTTTGATACTTACAAGTATTAGGGACTGGTTTTCAGTCATGGATATATAAAAAAACCACTATCTAGGACTAGCTATCTCGGACTAGCTAGGGACTAGCTAAATCAGTCCTAGATGCTCATCAGAGACTAATTATTTACCATCTGAGACTGATTTTGTCAGTCTCTGATACCCTTTTTTCTTGTAATATCATGATCATGTACCGTGAAAATATACTATCCCAAGTGTGAAGATATCTACTACCCTCGATCCAAGTACCAAGGCAGTATTCTTAGCTAAAATTTTTATTTATTTATAGTTATGAACGTATAATTAATAAAACAAACCTGTTTTTACATCTTTACATCTTCGAGTATGAACGTATAATTAATAAAACAAACCTTATTTCAGATGGTCACAATTCCAACACTTCCTGGAAAAGGGTAGGATTTTACGGATTTGCCCTCTTTTAGTTTTTTCTTTTGTTTTAACAACTTGTATGATAAAAATTGAAAATTATCATGGCAAACCAATGGCGTGATGGGCATTGGATGTGTACAATTTGTGACAATCATAATTATGCATCTCGGTCCAAATGCAATAAGTCAGTTTTTATTTAGAATTTTAAACCTGATAATATAAAAAAGGGTTAGATGCAAGATTTAGCAACGTACTTCCGTTTATTTTTATTTTTTACTACGGCATCCTACCTTCAAGCTTCACAAGCCATGATGAATTGCTATTAAATCACACTTAACCTTAACCTTATTTTTGAAGCAAATTTGCTTATTTTAGTGATGTTTTTGTTGTGGATAAATCACACTTTTAGTCTGATTTCTTAGTGAGTTTGTATCATCGGGTTTAATATTTTCAATGGCATATATGGATTGATATGTATTTAAGGTTTATTCGGTTTTAAGACATATTCTATCGGGGGAGTTTTTGCATCACTTTTCTGAAAGCAGATCTACAAGGGAACTGTGGAATTGACATACGATTATGAACTTGGAAAGGTGAAAAGTTTCACTCAAGTTAGTTAATAATTGAACCCATTTTTAAGTTTATCTCCTTAGATCTGTTGATTTTTAAGTTTATCTTCTTAGATCTATTGTTTTTTATAAAGGTTTGTAGTTCAAAACAATTAATCATTTAAGATGAATTTGGGATTTTCTTGAATAAGAGCTTTCAATTATTATGGTTTTGGTTTTCTTTATGCTCAAAAAATTTTAGTTACGTCAAATTTGGTCTATTTTGTTATTATGCATATAGTGAGAATAGAATAAATATTAAATATACAAGGTTAGTTGTGTTTACTATTGTTTACTGTTAGATTGCTCCATATACACATGATTTATGTATCTATATGATGCTTAAATTAATTCCATTTTTTATTTTAGGCTTTAAAAAGGGCAAGTGACTGTAAAAATTCTGTTATGGTTCGTGCTTTGTGGATCTAGAGACACAAGGTTGAGGGAAAAAAACACATGACCACCTTCACTTCTATCTTTGTGGGTGAGATCGAAAATAGTTTGCACGTGACTATGTAGGTCCCAAATTAAGATGTTGTTGTTCCTTGAGCTTGACAAGGAATTTGCTATGATCTTCTAGAGCTCCAAAAACAACCAACAATGACCAACAAGGACCAACCCTTACAAAGGGTGCACTCGACACCTATTTATACATCACGCCTATGAACCGATCAACAAACCCACATGGGCTGCTGATCAATGAACCAGACCGAACAACCAATGGGTATGGGTTGTTCGGTCCACACCGAAAAACCCAAAACTAGCCTATAACTTTGATTTTCAACATATTTAGTCCCTATAAAATGCAAAGATTAAACCAACTAAATTTATCCTAACAATCTCCTCCTTGGTTTAATACTTTCATTTTATATCAACAGGATTCTCGTAGGCTTCAGTTGAACACTGCAGAGAATTTTCAACAATCTCCCCCTCAATATGATAATCTCCTCCTTAGCAGGAAAACCTTCCTCTTAGCAGGTGACATGTATAGATGTTGATAAGAATTCAGCACATTTGCAGTGACAACTTTGTCTTTGGTACTGGCTGTCTTCATATTTGGCTTGATAAGTTCCTTAGGCTTTAGTAAGTGTCTTGAATCAGCACACCCAGCTTTTGATTTGACTTTGACTTTGACTGGAGTCTGACTCTTCATCTCTTCACTTGATCACTTCAGGTGTTGATGTAGTGAGAAGTTGACCGAGGAGGAATTCAAACAACTTCTCACATAGAATTCAGCTTCACCTTCATCGGGAACAAATATAATGTTGAAACTTTCAAACTTCACTTCTTAAGCTGGCATTTCTCGATACGATTCATTGACAGCAAATCCTGTGGGTCATGGAGTTATAAACTCTCAACATAGTTGTTCAAGGATTCATCCTTGGCTCAGAATGAGACTTCTCGCAGTATCTGTGTGAACCCGGAGGAACGAACTACGATTGTTTGAGTATCAGTGAACTACTCGTGACCGTTTTGATTTTGGCCCCTGCATATCCTTGATCAAAGACCTCAATGCAGTTGACTTGGCTCTTTGCGAGATGTTTAATGGTATCCAAACTCTGCGGAGTGTACCATCCTAGTGCCAATTTTAAATTTGGTAGAGTTGTTGGGGTCTCACAGCTATTGTGGTAAACAACAACGATCACTGACCTAGAGTTTCGATGTTTCATAAATGTGAGGTAAAATCACACTGAATCACGAACATCTTTATTAGAAGAAGTACAGGGTCAAGAATGGTATGAGCATGTAATATGTCTTGGTTACTAGACATACCCATCAGCTACACTTTCGAATTGTCATCAGTGTATGATTTATTACACTGAATCATCCAACTCTTGAATTTAGAAGCTTTGTATGTAAGAATAGTTGTTGATGCCTCACATCTACTACTTGTGTTGTAGCAGAGATCACTAGCATAGAATGTCGAAATATCATCACTACTTGGTTTAAAGTAATGAATCATATATTTCTTGTATCAGAAATATTAAGGTGGTTAAGAATAGATTGGTGCGTATGATAGACTACGGTACGCAGTCTAACCGTACAGACTTTTTAACTCTAGGCTTTGAGTGGTTTCTCTCAAAGCGTCTAGAAGTTGATGTTACACAAGAAAAACCTTAGATTGGGTCAAGAAAAGTTGTCAATGCTTCACACTCATTGAGGTGTACCAATGAGGATCACTAACACTTAAAAAATTAATGAGGATCACTAACACTTAAAAAATTACCTCAGCAGTGAGTGGTATTAACTCGATGCGTCGTCAGTGGTATTAACTCGGTGCGTCGTCGGTAGGTAAAAACATGAAAAATAACAATATTTTTGTGATTTTTTAATTTTCTGAAAGGAAAGATATGAAAATTATAAAAATAGTTTGAATTTTTAAGTTTTGTAATTTTTTTGTTTTTTTTCTTGATACCAATTGTAGATATACAAATTTTTGTTTTGTTTTCTTCTCCCCCTAAATTTGTGCATGGGAAAGAATTGCGGAATTAAAACATGAACAAATTTAACTAAACAAAAATAAAATAAAATATTACAGAACTAATTTAACAATCAGTGAAACGTGTCATTTTGAGCATTTCGACTAGCACATTGAATCGAGCTTTTGCAACCGGTTTTGTGAACAAGTCTGCCACATTATTATCTGTGTAAACTTTATCCAAATGAATTAATTTTCGCTCGTAGCAATCTCTGATAAAATGAAATTTAATATCGATGTGCTTAGTCTTGGAATGTTGGACCGGGTTTTTCACAATTTGGATAGCAGCCTCATTGTCACAGAAGATAGGAGTATCAAGAAAGTTCATTCCATAATCAAGGAGTCGATGCTGCATCCAGATGACCTGAGAACAACAAGCCGAGGCAGCAACATACTCAACTTCAGCTGTAGACGTTGACATGGTCTGTTGTTTTCTGCATTGCCATGAGATTAGTCTGTCTCCTAGAAACTGACATCCAGCACTAATGGACTTTCTGTCAATTTTACACCCTCCATAGTTGCTATATGAAAAAGTGTAAAGATCAAATTCACGGTTCTTTGGATACCAGATTTGGTCTCCATTTAAGGTATCTAAATATCCATTTGACAGCATCAAGATGAGAAGGTTTAGGATTAGCCTGATAGCGAGCACACTGGCAAACTACAAAAACGATATCTAGTCTGCTAGCAGTCAGGTACATCAGCGAACCAATCATCGAACGATAATACATTTGATCGACAGATTGGTCATCTGAGTTTGAAGATAACAGAGGTCGCTCAGCCATTGGAGCGTTAGCCTCTTTCGCATCCTTGAAACCGAACTTTGCAAGAATATCCTCCACATACTTCGCTTGATGGAGCAAGATACCCGTTGAACTTTGTTTAACTTGCAACCCGAGAAACATCGTCATCTCACCCAACGAACTCATATCGAACCTTTTCTTCATCACCAACTCAAATTATTTGCACAGAACTTCGCTTGTTGAACCAAAGATGATGTCATCCACATAGATCTGGACAACAATTTGATCATCATCTTGGCGCTTAATGAACAGTGTCTGATCAATTCTGTCACGAGTGTAACCATGTTGTAACAAATGTTCCGTCAAAGTGGCATACCAAGCACGAGGAGCTTGATGCAGACCATAGAGGGCTTTATCAAGCTTGTAGACATGATTGGGAAACTTGGAGTTGACAAAACCAGGAGGTTGATCAACATAAATTTCCTCTTTCACCTCAGCGTACAGGAAAATCGTCTTGACGTCCATTTGGTAAACAGTAAAGTTCATGTAAGAAGCATAGGCAAGGAAGATCCGAATCGCTTCAAGTCATGCCACTAGAGCATAAACTTCAGTGTAATCAAGTCCTTCTATCTGTCGAAAACCTCAAACCACCAGGCGTGCCTTATTACGCACAATTACTCTAGAATCATCTTGGTTGTTGCAAAACACCCATCTTGTGTCCAAGGCCTTTTTACCTTCGGGTAGTTCCACCGGTTGCCAGATGTTCAACTTCTCAAACTGGTTTAGCTCTTCATGCATGGCATCCACCCAACTTGGTTTATTGACTGCCATCTCTATGTTTTTCGGCTCAATTTGAGAGATAAAGGACGAATAGAGACACTCGTTGACTTGACCACTTTGGCTTCTGGTTAAGACACCATCATCCAGAGGGCCAATAACGTTATCAATTGGATGGTCCCATTGAATTCTTGAAGGAACATCATATTGGAGCGAAGCAGTTGAAACTGGAAGATTGGTTATAAGAGGTACTTGCAGGTTCAGGTTGGATATGTATCTTATACTTGCAATGTACTCATCATGAATTCTTTCAGGAAAGAAAGAATCAATGAGAGTTGAATCAAAAAGATCAGTAGGTTCAAGTTGAATAACATCTTCATGAGTAGCTGATTGTTCAACAACTGGGGTATTGCCAGCAACTTGGGATGAAACTGTAGGAGCATCTTCAGTTATAGTAGCAGAACCAGGAGATGCACCGTCATTAGGATGGGATCTTCAAGAATGACTGACGGAGTAATAAGATCAGAAAGGAGATCTTCAGCATCCTCTCTGTTGATTCCGCTAGTGCCTGGTTGTGTGCCTGAAACTACATCAGAAAGCACAAAGAAAGGTTTAAACAGTTCAGCGTAATCAAACAACCAGTCAGGTTCAACACGAGCATCAGTTGGATTCTCTTCTAGCCAGCAAACATCATATGATTCCACAACCTGCTTTTTCGACTTGTTGTACACTCGATACGCAGTTTTACTTGCATATCCAACGAAGTAGCAATCATCCTCTTTGGAGTTGAACATCGGAGTAGCTTCAAGATGAAGAAGAGTGCAAGGGCAGCCAAAGGTACGGAAATGTGAAACATTAGGCTTGCGACCATAGAGAATCTCGTAAGGTGTCTTCATTTGAGGTTTCTTGATGATGACCCGATTCTGAACATAACAGGCTGTGTTGATGGCTTCAGCCCAAAATATCACCGGCAGTTTAGAATCACACAGCATGGTACGCGCAGCATCAATAAGAGTTCTGTTCCGTCGCTCAGCAACACCATTCTGTTGCGGAGTACGAGCAACACTATACTGAAGCAGGATACCTTTATCTGCACAATACTTGTTTAAAACTGCATTCTTGAATTCTGTTCCATAGTCGCATCTAATGGCTTTCAACTTCCGATTCGTTTGATTTTCAATGAGCTTGATGAATCTAATGACCAGATCTGCAGTTTCACTTTTGTTCTTTAAGAAGAAAACCCAAGTAAAACGTGAGTAATCATCAATAATAACTAAACAGTAAGAACTGCGATTGAGACTAAGAACATTAACCGATCCAAAGAGATCCATGTGAATCAGCTAAAGTATCGAATCAATAGAATTGATCAGTTTGGGCTTGTGTGGCTTTCTCTGATGTTTGCCTTGAGCACAGGCAACACATTTCTCAAATGTGTTGAAGTCCTTGATTGGAAGTCCTTGAACCATGTTGTTCTTTGCAAGACGATTCAGATTCTTTGCGTTGGCATGACCAAGACGTTTATGCCACAACATCGCGCTTTGTTCAGCAGCTTTTGAGAATAAACAGGTGACGTTTTCTGGAGTGTTGTGATTCATGTCGATGATGTAAGCATTTCTTTTTCGTTCAGATCGAACAAGAATCCACCCCTCTGGAATGACTACACCGGGTTTGAGAATCAGACATTCCTTCTTTGTGAAATGGGTTGAAAAACCATTGTCGCATATTTGAGAAATGCTCAGCAAACTGTGCTTGAGCTCAGGTAAAAAGTTTACGTTCTCAAATTTCAACGCATCATTTGACACCGTCCATTTCTATGTGATCATCCCTTTTTCACCTCCCACAAAGCAAACACATCCCCCGTTAAATTTTTCAATGTTGTGAAGTTGGGACATGTCGCCAGTCATGTGCCTAGAATAGCCACTATCAACATACCAAGGTCTACTGATATTCCTCTGTAACTGTTCCTGCACAGGTTGCGGGATAAATTATATTTAGGCACCCAGTCCATACGGAAACTGGGTTGACCTTCACTATCAAGACATTTAACTGATTCAAAACTCATGTCACGTTGATCAAATAATGGTGAGACATTAGAAAATGTTTTAACACTGCCTTTAGGAACCCATTTAACATTTCACTTAAAATGTTTATCTTTTGACCAAATGGGAACATTAACATTTGAAGTAGAATCAGAACTACTAGAAGTTGATTCTTGAGATGACTTGATTTTACAAAGGTTGGTAAGACATAGTTACTTCTAGAACGTGACCTTGAGGGTTTTCTCTTATGAGATTTCCCTTTTGGTACATTCTGCCAAACCTATTCATTTTGAGAAACATATAAGTGTCGGGGAAAATTTCTGGCTATGTGACCAGCAATTCCACAATTGAAACAAGTCTGTCTTTTTAAAGGTACATTGGAATTCTGTCTAGGTCCAGATATATGCAAATTATTTCCACACACACACACACGCATGCAACAGATTTATCAACCAAAATATTTTTCCTAGTCTTTTTCAAAACAACATCACAAGAAATTTTAGAATCAACAGAAATCTTAGTGTCAAGTTTCACATCATCACACAAATCAACAAAATTAGTCTTCAAACAATTTTTATCAAGATTAAAAGCAGGCAAATCTTCAACATCCTCAATCTTCGATTTTAATTTATCTGCACATGAGATAGAAACATCAGTAGATTTCATTTCAGAACTCTCAGCGGTGTCAGATGTATTCTTTTGAATGTAATTTGACAAATAACATTCTTCTGATTCTTCAGTGGCAGGGGATGGAGTAAAATTATTATTATATGGAGGAGGAACAACACTGTATCCAAGACCTTCACCGTGTATATTTGACCATTTAGTTTGTTTTTCAAGTATATATTCAACTACTTCACTAGATACATATACTTTCTTAAAAGTTGATTCAGCATTTTGAAATTTTGATTTTAATGTATCTAGTTCAGCATTTAATCTAGCAATGTCTTCATTTGCAAACTTAAGATGGCAATTCTTTATAGTGAGTTCATCTTGAATTTTAAGATAATCTAAAGTTTTAGCATCTAAGGATTCCTGGAGGGGTCTTAATTTTTTTGTGTTTATGGACAAGGTTTTCTAAGTCAAATTTTTTTTTAACTAAGTTCTCATTCAACTCACGATGTTTAGCAATTGTATTGATGCAAGATTGAGAAGAGCAAGAAACTTCACTAACCTCATCACCAGCAGGAGTAGTAGCGACCATGAAAGCAAACTGTAAGTCCATCATCTCTCCTTCAGCTGCATCCACGTCCATCTCTCCTTCAATTTGAGCCAAGTGAGCTTTACCCTCTCCATTCAGATTCATTCAGATTCAGGTCCTGCAACTGATCCTCCCATGTGAACTGCTGAGCCACCATTGCCGTTTCTGTATTCTGTGGTTGAGCAGCTTCACGGTTGTTTGTTCCAACAGGTACCATGGTTCTATCTGGATTCTCCATTCTGGGCTTGGTACACTCATGAGCAAATTGACCGGGATCGTTACAGTTGAAACATCTTAGATTAGCTTTGCCAAAACTTACCTTCCTCTCTCCATTGTTGTTCACCCAATTGTTCCTTCCAGTTCTCTGAGTGAATTTCTTGGCCCTATGCACCGCCATAGCAATGTGCCAAGAAATGTCTATTTCTTCCAAATTATCAGGATTGATTTGATCAAGGTCTCCCACAGTCAAAGGCTAAAACAATTCATCAGCAACAAGTGCATTGTAACAGTTTAGGAGACCAGCCATCATACCAAGATTCTCTTCAGCTCCTTTTGGAAGAGTTTGAGCAGGAGTTGGGGTCTTAATAGAAGAAGCAGCAACAGATGGAGCTTGAGGTACCACTGGAGATGAAACAGACTGAAATTGAGCTTGAACTTTAGTAGTGCCTTGACCAGTAGCTTGAACAGAGAAAGCATTGTTTGTTGAAGTTCCAATGTTAGTTGACCGGTACGAGCTAACATGGTTCATCTCTCTATGTTTGTCATCCATGTCACAAGATTTGATAATATCCATAATCTCAGAAAGTGAGAGTCTAGCTAAGTCTTTGGTTTTCTTGATGACTGCCACGTTTATGTCCCAGCTTCTAGGAAGAGAATTAAGAAGCTTTCTGTTTACATCAATCTTTGGAAAGGTGATCCCAGCAGTGGACAACTCAGCAGTGGACAACTCAGTGTGAAGAGTAATGAAACGTTGTAGCTGAGCTTCAAGAGATTCTCCAAGGATGTGATTAAACATATTGAATCTTTGACGAGGCATATCATGCATGCTTTGCTTCATATCCTCATTTCCTTCATATACATCAATCAAAGCGTCCCACGGAGATTTAGCAGTTTGGTACTCACGGAAACCCTGAGCAATTTCAGGTGAGAGTGCCATAGACAGTGTAGCAAGAGCTTTCTGATCAAGTTCCACCTTCTCAAAGTCCAAATCAGAATATTCTTCAAACGGCTTATCAACCACAACATCGTCTCTGGTTATGGTAATTCTGACAGGTGGACGTAAGTAGCTTCTCCAAAGTTTGACGTCTTTCATCTTGATATATTTTTCAAATCTGTATTTCCATTCGGTAAAACCTTCAACTTTGATCAATCGGGGAATACGGGTAACGGTACACATAACGGAATTGAGGTGATTGTTAACGTTCGAGATAGCGGGATCCATCAGGAATGAGTCTTGAAAAACACCAAATTAAATCACAAAATTTAATTGCGACGGGACCGAACAACTCGAAGGATGCACCGAACAGCCTTTTATTGAACAATCTAGGACGAGAAACACTTCAAGCGAACAACTCGACCGAACAACCACAAAAACCGATTAACCGAACAACCGAACAATTAATACCGATCAACCAAAACACCGAACAATAAAAACGAAAAAAAACAAGAACCGAACAACTAATAACACCGAGCAATATCAAAACCCTAACAAACTCCGATCAATCCACAGACGGGCCAACCGAACAACAGATGGTGGACCGAAGAACCAAAGATTGACCGAACAATCTCCAAAAACCCTAGATGCTACAATACCGCTGCCGAACAACTCCTGGAGCATGACCGAACAACTAGAATCAGATCTAGATCTCACAAACAACTTCGTAAATGACGTTTTTAAGATCAAAAATGTGATTTTTGATGATTTTGCTTGAAGATTATCAAGAACACCAAGAACATTAAGAACAAAAACATCAAATCTCAATCAAAAACGTCCAAAAACAGTCCAAAAACCTTCAAATCTTCAATATACAAGCAAAAGTAATATGAGATTGATACCAAAAACTTAAAAACACAAAGTTTTCAAGCTCTGATACCAATTGTAGGTCCCAAATTCTCAAGATCTTCAATAAATGGTATCAATCACAAAATAAGAAGACAATCAAAGCACCTTCAATGCACTCTTGATTAAATCAAAGACTAGTACATAAGATGTTGTTGTTGCTTGAGCTTGACAAGGAATTTGCTATGATCTTCTAGAGCTCCAAAAACAACCAACAAGTACCAACCCTTACAAAGGGTGCACTCGACACCTATTTATACATCACGCCTATGAACCGAACAACAAACCCACATGGGTCGTCGATCAATGGACCAGATCGAACAACCAATGGGTTGTTCGGTCCACACCGAAAAACCCAAAACTAGCCTATAACTTTGATTTTTAACATATTTAGTCCCTATAAAATGCAAAGATTAAACCAACTAAATTTATCCTAATAGACTAGGATCAGAAGTTAAATATTAATGACTATCAAGTTTTATTGGTGATATGGGCCACAATCCAATTCCAGTTCATATGAGAATCTTTATAGGTTTCTATCTCTGGTGCAATACCACTTGCGATTAAGAGGCTGAAGTGATTCACAAATAAGATTTGCAGTAGCATTTTTTCCAGTTTCTTTCTAAGAAATACAACATTGCATTGAAGCTGCCATTGTTCTGCTCAAACTTTAACATGCTTACACACATGTTGTCAATTTTCATTAATTACTTGTGTATTGATATTCTACATCGTACTATCATATATTATTATGGTTTTCATATTCAGTATATCAAATTGTATGATTAAATAAAATATTTTTCTTATTATAAAAGTTTTTTTAATTATCAACCGTGTAACACACGGGTTTGTAATCTAGTACTAGTAATATATTCAATGTAGATTGTGATTCTACCCCGTTAATGAGTTTGTACAGTTTTGTACCAACAAATTAATCCTAATCATATTATTATTTATTAATTAACTGTAAGGAGGCTATGAGAAAACAGAGATAATCCGTTGGATATAGAACCAGTCTTCTCAAGTATGATATGCAAGCTTAAGATCATAGAATCAAGTTGATGAAATCTGACAACTTACAGAATGCATGTAACCAAAATAGCAGTTGTATTTCGGCAACATACTGTGGCAGTAGAAACCCAGAAAACCAAAAAAGAAGGGTCTAGGACAACAGCAGTAGTGTCAAAATGAGCACAGAAACATGGGATTTTTTAGGTGTATTTTTCAACGCAAAGCATACTCATAATGGCCTTAAAAGAACGTTGCGGATTATATTCATGATCATCTTAAAAACAGATTGAGATGTATATTACCTTCTCTGGAATAGTATCAATATTTATATCTGAACACATGTTATATGGTCTATCATCAACGCAATTTTTAAATATTTTTCATAAACCCTAGATGATACAAATATGGATATATCAACCAACATGCGACTTGTAGAATGTACTACAATCAAATATTTCTAGGCGTACTTTGGTTGATGTGATCTTTTTTAACAATCAAATATGGATATATTACTGTACAATTTTCGATCGAATCAGTTTAGATGTGATCTTTTTTTAACAAAACAAAAGCCATAATCAATAAACAAACCACTAACAATTTGAAACTAAAGTGACAGGTTGAATATATTTGTAGGCGTAATTTGGTTGATAGCAACATGTTCATAAACGTTATTTGGAACCATGGATCACTTAACCATAATAATGCAAACTAAAAAGTTGAGAGCTGGACCTAGGATCTGGCTAATACTTCTTAGACAGCCTGAAAAAGTCAGATAGTGAACTGTTACGAGGTGTCCATAAAATCTTGATAGAAGACTCTGAATGATGTTGAACCCTAAATGTCTTTCCATCATCCCAAAAGTTTGAGCAATCAGTTGTTTGCATCGGATCATCTCCACTTTTCCTAGGAACGAGTACAGCTCTAAACCTACGCTCATCCTTCTCATACTCACAATGTACGGAAAAGGAAAGCATATTGAATGTTGAATTCAAGCATGTGGTATTCGTCAACGAACTAAAAGATAAATATCCTACACATACCGTCCCATTAAAAGAAACATCTGTTTCATTAGACTCAGATTCAAAATCTTCGTCTACGCCATGCTTGAAAATTATATCAATGTACACATCGGCCTTGTCTGATTTAACGAACATCAAAATCCCACAATATTTATCGAACCAATCATGTTGAAGCTTCATTGTGAACTTCTTCTCCCAGTTGAGCCATGGAACGAAACCCCTCCAGACGTCGGTGTGCGAAATGTTGATATTGATAAAGTGATTTTTGGCGTTTCCCTGCCACAAACACATTCAATTATGATTAAACTTATCTTTTTATGTTTCGATTTATATAAAGAATGAAAATCAAAACCCAAACCTGGAGCATGGGCTGCAGTAATTTGTCACCAGCAAGTTGACCAAGTCTATCCACCCTGTGAAGTGAGACTTTCCACAACCATTTACAGTTTGAAATATATCCAAAGCTTTTAAGTGACAAACAATCATCCGCCTTAATAACAGCTATACTTGATGGCAGATCTGACAATTTTACAAGGCTATAACACCGTGATATGTTGAGATATCGGAGTCGAGGAAGTGCCAAGAGACTAAAATTCAACTGTACAAAATTATTTTGTTTTAGATTAAGTTCATGCAAGTTGTGTAACTCCCAAACAGCATCAGATCTAATGTCTCCATCAGCCAGATTACGATTACTGAGAACAAGCTTTCTTAAGCATCCGGTAAACAACCACAGCCCTATATGGTTCAGGTTGTGAGGTACAAAATTCTCCATATTTTGATGGAACTTTGAAAATCTTCTGTTCCCTATCAGTACAAAGGTCTCGAGTTTCACCGACCGGGTAAATGATGGAAGCATCTTAAGATTGTCACAACATTGTATCTCTACAGAAACAAGCTTTTCCAAACATCCAAATGATGGATGAATCTCTTTTAAATGCGGAGATCCATTAACCAAGAATCTTTCAAGGTTCGGAAGCCCCACAAAATCAGGTGTCTCGATTAGGTTCCACAAGAATTTAAGACTGATCATCCTCAAGTTTGGTAGATACTGTTGTACACAAGTGAACATAAGTCAAAAATTTGCCAAAAGTTCATGGAAAACCGGTACCTATGTTTGTATGTATGTATATGCATATAAATTTTTTTTGTGCGTGTGTGTCCACATGCATGCATGCATGCATGCATACATACATACATACATACATACATACACATATATATATATATATATATATATATATATATATATATATATATATATATATATATATATATATATATATATATATATATATATATATATATATCATCTTCTGAAAATTTGATGGTCAGAAACCATCACATTTGAAATGAAAATTTGACTTCACCAAAGTAATCAATTTTTTCTGATACTAAAAAATTCCATACAAAATTGGTATCTTGAAAAAAGGTGAATTATAAAAGTCATGTGTATAAAAGAATTGTCTTGAAACACTTTTTTTTATAAAATGTATCAATATAGAAGAAAAATAATTTACAATTTATCAATATAAACTAATATATGTCTTAAGAAATTTGTATACATAGAAATATGGCCACATTTACAACTATATCATTGATCCTAATGTTTGAAATTCTAACAGAAGTGAAACGGAAATAATAAAATAATAAAATAGAAAAATGCACTAATTTAAACAGATCAGGTTTCATCTTTGAACATGTTTGGTCTCCAAAGTCCAAACCAAACCTTAAACTGAATACTGAATACATACTTGATGATATTTTAATTTAAAGAAAATAAACCTAAAACATCCTGAAATAACTAAATTATGAATCAATATTTTAAATAACAAATACTGAAAACAAAACATACTACCATCTTTAAGAAAATACATAAACAAAACCAAGAATCAAAACCAACCAAACATATATACTGCATCTGGTTCCAGTTTGGTTTGTTAGGCCCTGGTTTTAGTTTTCATATTTGTTGATCCTTACCCAGTTTTGGACACCTAAGGAGCCATGAAATTATATGGTTAGAGTCGAGAACTCCCATTGTATATATAATAGATGTTTTATTTAATACTCGGTTTCACAAGTGTCCGACAGTCCTTCCCAACTATCATACATATATATCATACCACAAACTTGCTAATAAAATTAGTAATAATCTCTCATAAGCTTAAGCAAAAGCAAATAGCTTCTAATAAATACCACATTGAAATCTAGCCATTTATGTACACGTGTGTTTCATATTGAGAGTGAGAGAGAGAGTAAGCACCTTATATTTTAAATTTAGTCATTCACTTTGATTTCATCCATTAAAGAATACAAATTACCTTGTAACCCTCCCAAAGTTGTTTTGCATTGAGGCCGTCCAATGTTAGACAACAAAGCTGCCTTGGTGGAAAATTTGGTGGAAAATTTTCTGGCATAATTAATGGAAGTTTTGGCATGTCTTTCAATTTAATCCACCGAAGATTCTTCATATTTGCAGCGACCTCAAGAACTTGCTTAGCGTCACTCATAAACAAATCAAAAGTTATAGCTTCAATTTTGTCAACGTTCTGTGATAGAGGAAGAAAATGGGTGTCAGGATCAAGTTCAAAGCGTTTCTTTATACATATTTATATCATGAAAACCTAGCTTAACGATTACCGTCGTTGCATCCATAGCACATAGTTTTAGAACATCTTCCTTCTTCCAAACTCTGCTATGTTTTTCAGGATTCTTAGGGTGTTTCCCTCTAACTATGTAGTGTGCCATTTCTTGTACCAAATCATGCATATCAAATCTTCCATCTTCTGAAATAGTTATGAGAGCCTTTTGTACCAACACCTTTATGCCTATAACAGGGTAAAAACCACAACCATCCAATATCATCATTGCCCCTTCATCTTTTAACTTACCTCTAAAGAAACATGCAATGTCTAGGAACAACTCTTTCTCCACATGGTCAAGTGCATCAAAGCTGATTTTTAGCTTTTCCAGAATGTTAGCATATGGGATTTCTTTCAATCTATCCAAGGCACTCCTCCACTCATTCATCTCTTTGCCAAATAGAAAAAGACCGAGAACTCTGAGTGCTAATGGGAGCCCACCAGCATAAGATACCACATCTTTTGAAAGCTGCTTGTAATCTTCTATAGATTTGCGCCCCTCGAGTGCATGCTTGCAAAAGAGCTTCATAGCCTCATCATTGTTTAACAAGGTAACATCATGTATCACATCTACTTTGTGTCCAACTAATACATGCTGATCTCTAGTTGTGATTAATATCCGGCTTCCTTCCCCAAACCAATCACGTGATCCAGCTAACTGTTTTAGGTGCTCAATGTTGTCGACATCATCAAGAACAATCAAAACCCTTGTACGGTGCAACTTCCCCTTTATCATGCGTCTTCCTTCTTCAACTCTCCCTACCTCCACTTGCTTTTGTTTCAATGCACCACAAATAATTTTTTCTTGCAATCTTTCCAACCCCTTACTTGATTCCTCCCGGATATTTTTTATAAAACAGCAGCCATCAAACTTGCTAGAGATTTCATCATAAATACAAGACGCAAGAGTGGTCTTACCACCACCTCCGACCCCCCATATTCCAATCATCTTCTTACCAGCAAACCCGATTTGTAACTTCAATATCAAACTTTTCATGCGATCCTCTACTCCAACGAGGTCGTCATCCAAACTTAAAGTTATTGGATGCAACATATGTGAAATTGTGTCAACAATTATTTTAATGCCCTTTGACTCATGCCTGAAAATTAAACATATAAGGATCAATAACACATGCTCACATCGACAAATAGCCTTATCATAAACTACTATCCTAGCAAATGTTTATCTACAGTAGTAGTGATAATTATTTGGCTCTTATCAAGTGATGTAGTTAAAGCCTTTGTTTATCAATTAAGGTCATCAACATCAATTAAAACATTTGTATGACAGCCTACTTACTATGATCACTCTGTAGTCTGTACTAGAGTACCAGTTGTGTTTTCAAGATAGCTAATAGAACATCCTCAAATCCTAATTTTTTATTCCCTTCTAAAATATAGATTTCGCTCTAGGATTATAACATAGCACAAGTGTAATTATTTTCATCATTGTTCATGACTAGTTGTTCTATAAAAGCATGTATTTTATCATCAAGAATTTGGCTTTTTCCTTTAAAAGTTTATAAGGTATAGGTATAAATGTATTGTAATAGAGCATACATATCTTAAACATAAAAAGTGCACAAACAAAGAAAAAAATTACCCGTTGGAAATATGCTCGATTTCCCATCCAGAAATGTTACTTGCATCAGCAAGTGCTTTTCTCCAAGATTCAACCTTCTTGTTGTTCTCCAACTCATGCTTCCCAAATGCTTCTCCGTATTCGCGCTTTTGCTTTCGAACTTCAGAAGGATTAACGTCATAAAATATGGGTATGACGATTTGGCCTTTTGTATCCTTGCACTTCATGATATGTACAAGTTCATCTAAGCACCATGAAGAATCTGCGTAGTGTTTAGAGAATATGATGACGGCTATCTGTGATTCTTCAATAGCCGTCACAAGAGATGGACCAATTGATTCGCCCCGGGGAAGTGTTTCATCGTCCTTGTAAGTGTATATCCCTTTTTGTATGAGAGCTGTGTAGAGATGATCCACAAAAGTCTTACGCGTATCTTCTCCTCTAAAACTAAGAAAAACATGGTACTTCCACCACTCAGAAGAAAAGTCTGGGACGGAAGGAGAAGATGATGATGAAGATGCCATCGATGTGATGATTTGTTGAGAAACAATATATGTGGCTTGATCACCTCAATGAAATGAAATTTATATAGGGAGATGTGAGCCTCCACTACAGCCTGTTATCATGCAGAAAAACCTCATCAGAACTCATAATTGAAGTAACTATTTATCATGTACAAGATATCATAACTAGTCCTTACATTTCTTTTTCAATTTTCTTTTTCAATTTTCTTTTTCATAAAAACTCCTTTAATGTATAATACAAGTTATAATTTAATAGATAGGCATGAATTGATGTAGTTGATCTAAGTTAGTTTTCACACGATCCCATTATACAAACTATTGTTTTACTATTATATCTAAATTGAGTTTTTTTCTTAAAAGATGTAAAGAAATTTCACAGCAACACCAAACTATAGCAGATTCCCTTTTCAGCTCCATACTTCATTTTCCACAGGATTTGTTCATTAATTTCTTAATTCAACTTGAATCGATTTGACTATGTGGATACCTTTCCTCCACAACTCAACTTTTATCTCTCAATTCTACAGATCAGTTAACCACCCAGTGAAAATCATGAAAAAGTAATTATAACTATTATATATTCGCTCAAAGTTTGGAGTTTTAAACATTTAGCAACAACACTTCTACAATGTGTATTCTCACCCCAAAATTATATTTCATCACTTATGTTATTTTTCAGATAACTTAAACCTCCATATTTGAGCATATACTCCAAACACTGCTAGTCTGCTACTAGTACCTTTGATCTGACAAAAAGTTTATGTACTTAATAAACACAGCAGCGCAGACTGGGGACCAATCCCCTCTCAAAGCTTTAACTTATCATGAATTTCCCAAATTGTTCTGATTTTTTTTTTGTACTATCCACAATATAACCAGACTCATTTTATTCTAATTCCATACGTTTATAACAAAGACAACAGCATAGTAACATCAAAAATTGTTTAACTTACTCATCCAGCTATACTGATTCGGAAACTTCACAACTTTGACTAAATTAGGTCAAAATACGTTTGTAACATTCCAGATCAACATTTTTCTTAGCTTCTTCATAAATTTTACACATAACTTGTATAAAAATTCATTAAATCTCGGATTTCTTTATGATGACTTATACGTTATCAACTTATCAGTTTGAGGAGCATACCTCAAATTTCCAGCAACACCAAACTTTAGCAGACTACCTTTCTGAGCTCTTTCCTTTGCAATCAACCGACTTTTGCAAGTTTATACTTCAATTTCTTCTTCAACTTCTTCTTTCAACTTGGATCGATTTGAGAAGGTGGATAGTTTCAACCGCGACTCTCAATTCTATGGATCTGTCAACCTGGAGCGAAAACAATGATAAAGTAATTATAATTCGTTTATTTATACTCAGTTATCGGAGTTTCAAAATTAGCCCATCACTATTCTATATTTTACATTCTCACCTCCAATACCATACAATTATATATATATATATATATATATATATATATATATATATATATATATATATATATATATATATATATATATATATATATATATATATATATATATATATATATATATATATATATATATATATATATATATTAGTAGTTTTAATTTGTATAATTATAGTTTTAGTCCCTATAGTTTTAATTTTTATTAATTACAATTTTGGTCCTTATAGGTTTGTTTGCCAGTTTAACATTATTACAGTTTTGATCCCTGTAGTTTTAATTTGTTGACTTCCTTAACCGCAACAACGCGCGACTCTCTTCCGCTCGTTTATAACATTTCCCAGAAGTATATTCCATTACTCAGCTTTTAGGGCAACATAGACAATTTAGGAACTAATATTGTTAAGAATAATTAATTAACGGTTAATGATGAGATTCTTAAGTTAGGAGTTAATATTGTTGGAAACTCTTTAGGGCAACATAGACAATTGGTGTGTTATTTTCAAAAACATAATTATTACATTCAGGTTATAGTATAATTATTAATACATTTGATACAAATCCAAATAAACTTCTATTTGGAAATAGCAATTTTTTATTCTTCTTTTAGCAAACATTTATATTTAAGTTGTTTCCCCTCAATTAATTTCGAATTAATTGTTTTCATCCTTATTTATTATAAAGTTATATTATTGGTATTTCGTAAGTTAAAATTTCGGTCCCTTATTATATTTTAAGTTTCATTTTTCGTCCCTTATATAATTTGTTTTTTTATCGAGCTGCATTTTTTAATGTACCGGGCTTCCGCAGCATCGTGCGGACAGTCCAAATACTAGTTATAGAATAAAGACAAAAAATATCAATTTACAACATTGAGTTGGACCATCTTTGACCAAGGTTTGATAAGTCAAAAAAAAAAATTTGGCTGGAGGAATGGTATCTTCCTTTTTCAAAGAGAAATTGTATTTATTCCTAATTTTTGTTCTTACCCATCTTCCTACTCATGTAAATTTGTGACAAGTGGCACATTTAATAAAATTAGTAATATTTTAATACACATGTCACAATTTAACATGGATAGGAATATAAGTAGAAACAAAATATAGGAATAAATACAATTTCTCTTTTTAAAAATGACACAAAGTAACCAAATAGAACTTTTGAACTTTATATCAATGTTTAACTAATATAAATATATTATAGTAATGAAGTTTAACAGAATTATTAGACCTCCTACGTCTATATTCATTACCGTTTATTAATGATTATCTTTCACCATCACAATAATTTAACTTCATTGCAAAATGCGAATAGGAACAGGTTAGGTGACAAAATAAAATTAAAAAAGACAGAATTCGTTACCTACTGAATAAACTAAATAAAAGACCCTTTCAGTTGACTGGGTTTCTATCTACTTTGTCGTTTAGACATTGGATTATTTATATGTCTTATCTATTGGTTGACTGGCTTTTAAAGAAAATACAATGCTTACCATTGTTTTGCAATATACACGGTTCTATTTTAATATTTTAATTGTAACACCCTCATTTTCTGAAAGATAATAATTTTTTTTTAAATAGATAAACATCGTCCTAAGAATCTAAAACTTTTTATTTTAACTTTTATTAAAATATCAGTGTGTTTGGCAGAAGGAAAATACATTTGGCTAACTTGCCTACAAACATTAGCGTTACTTTATATTTTCAGAAGACTACCTTCCAACAAGCACCCTTATTTCAGAAATTCTACATCTGTCCTAGGGTATCTCATCATTACCCTTGCTAGTCCCCACAACAGTACCTCAACCTGGATGCACGTCGATTTGTAGAAAGGGCCAGGCTTTACGCCTGGTGAGCATGAGTTTATGATATAATAATATATTTCAAATCTGTAATCAAATATAAATTTTGGTAATATAAAAATATGGCATGACTTGTCATTTATCAAAACCCATTTCAGTATCATCCGTTTTCCTATTTCACTTATGTTGCAATAGATCACACAACCTTTTCCTTTGAATTCATAACCCTCGGTGGGTTTTCCGGTATGAATGAAAAAACACAAATCAATTTTATTGACCGTTGGGCTGATTTCAGCATCCCCCATATCAGTGGGAGTCGGTGGTACCTCCAGACTCTATGCCTACCACCCCGAGTCATAGCTCGCAACTGCAACTCCGATGTCATTCGTGACATCAAATGGGCGCTACCCATGTAGATATTTCGAGTCGACCGAATCTTTCAGTAGAGTACCCATGTGTTGTCGAGCATATCTCCTTGTAATATTTAAATCATAATTTCATTCCTTTTAATCAATAATAGCACACGATGGAATAAGCGTTTGTTTTATAAATAAAAGTTTTATAAAAGAATTTGTTTTGAACTTTCCAAGTATGCATATTATTGAATAAAAATCCAACATTAGTAATTTGTTGCAAATATTATTCTTTAAATCATGATATGTCAAAAACACCATTGATACCAAAACCTTTCAAAGATGTATAATCATCAAAATAATAATTTTGACGTGTACCCCGTTTGGAAAAATGCAACATGACTCACCTGATAATACTCGTGTATGTGTTACTTCTCGAACAATCCCAACAGTGACACCTTGATCTAAACGGTTAAAATTGTATCTAATGTTACCGACTAAACATAGTTAGTAATATTTGCGTTATATAATAACGTATTATTAACAATTTCATATACTATGTGAGTCTAATATAATAATGGCTATCAACCCAAAAAGCATAAATTATAAGATAACTTATAATATTTCCGTTATATAATAATGTATCATCAATTATTTCTTCACACGATTCTAATATAGAAATGGTTATCAACCGGAAATAGAAACTATAATGAAACTAATAGTATTTCCTTTATACAATAACATTTTACGAGTTATTTCTATATCTCGTAAGTATAATATAAAAACAGTTATCAATGGAATAAACGTCGATTAGAATATAACTAATGATATTTAGTTATATAGTAATATATTTTTAAAATAAGTTTAAATATATGACTAAACGATATGATCGAAAATATAAAATCGATGAGTGGCACAAACATTTAGTGACATTTCGTTTTTTATGCCACTATAATAGGTTTTTAGTGGCACTTATTTTTGTATGCCACTGTATCTTTCCACAATTTCTAAAGTTTGTATCCCGCTTCTAATTCCCGCTTGAATTAGAAAACCAGATTTGGACTTTTTAATCCTCCTTTCATTAAAAAAACAAGGGTTTGCAATCTGGTAAAATGCGTTGTTTGTCTCCAATCTCTTATCTCCTCTACCGGATCTCTCTGTCTCGCTGCTCATTCAACCACGTTCGTCGTCCTCCACGTTCTTGCTGCTGTTTGTGTAATCCTGGCCATCCATAAGTCCATAACGCTACCTATTTCCCCATCCATCCAGTGACTCTCTCAACGACGCACAAAGGAATGAACTATGAAGGTCGAAGGCACGATGGAAGGAACGAACTACAAAGGTCGAAGGAACGATGCATGAAGGAACGTAGACTCACCGATTTCGTTCAAAATTCCAATTTCCAGGTTCGATTACGATTTCGATTTCATTACAGTTCAGATTTTATTCCAGGTTTGATTTCGACATTCCAATTGATGATTAAGCTGGGATTTTTCTAGTTTGATTGGTGTTGTTGCGGTGTTGTCCTCTGTATTTCTTTCATTTCTTTCATTCTGATCCCCTCTAGGTGAATCTCAACTCCCAACTTTGTATTTGAAGTGTGAAGTGTGAATATATATGAATTGTGCGTATATATGATTTATCATGTTGAAGTTTGTGCAACAGTCTTGACTAATTGAGGTAACATTGCCTTATGTTTTAGGTTATTCTAAAGTGAAATTGTGGTATTGGTGTTAATGTCCAAAAATTTAGAGCCTCACTTCTACACCTACTAGAGTAATGTAATATTGGTATTTGTTTTGCCAACGAAGACTCACTTCCACTGTGCATAATTTTTCACATCTATATCTTCCATTATATATTAACTAGACGAATGCCCGCGCGTTGCGCAGTAAAAAGAAATTATTTAGAATATAAACAAATACATGTTATTTTATCCCAAATTAAAAAAGTTATATAGAAAAATAAATATAGTTAGAATACTCGAAGTATATTTATTGAATGACCTTTGATAAATATTGCATAATAAATAAAAATTCAAAATTGCATTATTCAACACAATGCATGCGATTTTGTCCAACTTGATGAACGAATCTATAGCTCATCTCGGATCGACTTGCTAAATATTTAATGCTAAACTTCATTAAAAAAAAAATTTAACTATATATTTCCTTGAACTTTACTATTTGGAAATGTTTCCAACAATAAAAATATATATAATGATCTATATAATTATTTTAATTTGAGGGGGACCTTTATTTATAGAATAAAAATGCTTCTTGAGTTGGTTTATCATGACGATGTGGGACCAAAATTTTCTGCATAATGTGTTATTTTGTGTCATTTTCTTATCCTACATATCTTAAGAACACAAATGAAGATAAATCAAAAATCTATCAGTAAAGAGATTAAAATATTTCTCATCCCACATAGCTTAAGATACAAATTTCAATGTAAAGAAAAATCTATAAGTAAAGTGGCTAAAATCATTTCTCTAATATCTTTGTTCTTTTGTGTTTTTATTATAACCAAATTAGGAATCGGTTGCAACATTCCAGGAACCTTTGGTTTCGGTATGAAAATAATTTTCCTAAAATTTTGACGGGTACTCACCGATGTCCACTATGATATGATTTTTTCTAATAAATTCAAATTAATGTGGTACATGATAAAAATTTATCTTGAACTGTATTGATTACTGAACTGTATTGATTAAATAACATCTATTATAATATTTATATAAACAAACTTTTTTTATCTTTAAACGATTACTTTTTGGAAGTTTCATGTGCATAAATCTTATGAAAGCAAAATAAAATGTTTAAAACATTGTCATCACACATTGAATTATGGCACACGACTTATTATGAACTTGCAACTCAATTGATTTTTTAATAGTTTTTAACTCTTCTAAATATTCATCTTTTAGTTTAAATGTTTTTTGAAGTTAAAAAAAATAGGATAATTGTTGAAACTTTGAGATAAAAACACTAATTAACAATAGACTTTGAAAACAATGGTACGCTAAAGATTGATAAGAGAACCTAAAAAGTGGTACAATATAAGGGAAAATTAAAGGTTATATATGTGCAACACAACATCCTTGTCACTTTTTTACGATATACTTTAAACTTGTAACCTAGCAAGTTTTCAAAAGTTTTTTTGCAATATTCATCTTCATTTTGAGTTTTAATATTTTTGGAAACTAAAACCTATAAATAGAAGCCTTTATCACTTTGAGAAAACATGTTTGTAGGATAATATTATATTTAATTAATATTAGACTTTGAAAGTCATATTATGATAAAGATTAATGTTAAACCACATTGTTTTGAATAATCTCCTTTATAATAGATGATTAAAACGTTAACAATTGGAAATTTGTACATATATACATATTGGTGAATTAAAAAATGTTTACACCGGTGTCACTTTTTACAAACGACGTACTATAAATTTCCAACCTAGTCAAGTTTTTAAAAGTTTTAAGTAATTTTAAAATCTCTACGTATATACATCTTGGTGAATCAAAAAATATTTACACCGGTATCACTTTTTAAAAACGACATACTATAACTTCCAACCTAGTCAAAATTTTAAAAGTTTTAGTAATTTTAATTTTATTTTTGAGTTTCAATACTTTTTATAGTTGAAACTAAATAGTAAATTTTTTAAAAACTTGCGATAAAAGCTTGTTTTATAATAAAATGATCACTAACTAATAATAGACTTGAAAGATCAAGTTTGATGGAGAATGGAAGCAAATGCATTGTATTATATAACAGAAAGATGCAAGTGAAGCCCAGCCTAGCTGGGTGGATGCACCCGGGTTATATACCCATGTGGTGGGAGGTCTGGAGTTCGACTCCGACTAACCCCATGTGGGGGATTTTCCTGGAAAGGCGAATTAGGTGGAGGGGAAAGGCCTTTGCGCCTTAGGTAATCGCCAACCGCCCTGGGTTGCGGGGCTGATTACCCTCAGGTGAAACCATATATCTATTTGCTGGTTCCAAAAAAATATAACAGAAAGATAAATGATCATATATGTTTGTGAAGCAATGTGGGATAAAGGAAAAAACCTCAAATTAAAAAAAATTGAAAGGTTGGGGGTTTCAAATGAATGCGGTGATAGAAAAAATGTTTCTTTTATAAGATATATATATATATATATATATATATATATATATATATATATATATATATATATATATATATATATATATATATATATATATATATATATATATATTACATAATATTCAAGTGGCCCTTTAATGTCTTAATTTTCCACAGGATGAATATTATGAAATGTTGAGTAGAGGGTTTAAGGATCAAATTGATGATGTTTACCATTACCTTCCACCAGAGCTTCAGGTTTGTTTGGTGTATACTACTCTTCCCAATGAAATCTTGGATAATGGTCAAACGTGATGAGTTGAATTTTGAGGTAAGCATTATGCTTTCATAATAACTACATTAATTGGCAACTGTCATGATGCCTTTTTTTAATTAGTTGTTATATGTGTCAGGGAATAAAACAATTATTTGATGTGGTAGAAAGAGAAAAATGGAAGCTGATAAACAAAGATGACCAAGTAAGACTACAAATAAAGCATGGCAAACATTTGTTTTGCTGGTTGCTTTCTTTCAACTTAGATGTAACACCCCTTTCTCAAACCATATTTTTATACAGTTTACATTACAAAATTATCTTACAACTTGTGACTATGAAAAAGTTACTTAATTGTTTTTTTTACAAACTTTATTCTCAAGGGGATATTACAGACTTAATACAGAAACCATAATTCAAACTTATCTGTATCTTACACTGGTCCCAACTTCAACTCCTGCTCCTTTCACCTAAGTACATAACATTTAAAAAAAACTAATACATGAGACATAAAGCCTCGTGAGTAATATGGGTTTTAGACCCAAAACTTTTCTACTCAAAACTTGAAATATAAGCAAGTAAAATGCTTAGAATTTATTTTCATAATAAATCTCAAAATACTTTCTTTCTGAAAAACTGCTTCTTTTCTCAAAACTGTTTTCTTTCTAATTTTCTTGTGACCAACTGAAACTCATGAATTATTTTATTTTAATTCATTCTACTAACTCCCCTCGCGGGACAGAACAGATCCACCCGCAAGGTTATGCTATCTCTGTCTCCCCTTTATGACTTGGAACAGATCCAAACACAAAGGGTATGCTAAGCTAGACAACTACTTCGCGACGGGAGGTACCACCCCAGTAGTGTCTTCAGATCTCCCGATTATGTGAGTGATCCTAGTCCGGACAACTGACTCTCATTACTTTCTTAGCTTTAGTTCTTATCTCATTACTTTCTTCATTTCATCTCAAATTGGTCAAATGGGACACAATTTAAAATAAACTCAAACTCATAAACTTTATAACTCTTGATCAAAAATACTATCAAAACTAACTTCAATATCTCTAGCTCTTATATAGAGCTTCTTTCAAAACTTTTCAAACTATACTTCTTTAAAAACTGAACTTCTTTAAAATCTCTTTTAAACATTAGCTCTTAGAGCTACTTTCAAAACTGTTTCCGGACACGTCCCTGTAACGGGACACCAAGACTCTACTGGGATGGTACCTCCCGTCGCTAAGTAGAAGTCTTATAGACGTCATTATAGGATGACTTGTTCTCCTATTTTGGCCAACTTTGGTCTTTATAGACCTCTAGACGCGGTATATAACCGCCAGCTATAGTCACAATTGTGACATGGTCTTTTAGACCTAAGACGCGGGTAGGAAAACCCGCCAGCTTTGCATTGTGTGAGAATCATGCATTGCATACTTGCATTTTGCATGAATTATGATTAATTGAAAAAGAAAAAGAAGCTATTTCTATTCAAAAGTGAATTTGTATGAATCAACTTTTAAAGAAGTTTTGGAAATAAATAATAGCTTATATGAGTTGTTTTTGCAAAGAATTTTGGAAGTAGATGTCGTCTATATGACTTAGATTTTAAAGAAGCTTTTAGAAAGTAAAGATCATTTATATGACTTATTTTGCAACGGATTTTGAAAAGAAATATGTCAAATATATGATATTGCTTATACAACATTTTCAATAATGTTTTGAGTCTAAAACCCATGTAGCTCACGAGACGTTTTCGTCTTACGTATTTTATCTTATGCCATGTATCCCAGGTTTTAGACACGAGAGATAGAAGCAAGTAGATGACCCGAGGTGATTGAGATCTTAGATGGAGCAAACCTTGGCTGGTATCCTGGTTTGTAATCCTAACTTGCTTTCTATGGTTTAGTTTGGTATGAAGTTGTAACCCCCGACGTTGCTCAAATATCTTTACAACTAAATGGTTTTTGTTGGGACCGAAGTTTTAAGACGTGACTTTATGTCATGAGTAAAGTTTTTAAAGGTTTACATTTTGCCACATAATATTTTAAAATAAGTGATAGCACAATCGAGCTTTTAACGTTTTTGTGCCTTTGGCAATAACGTGCTTTTAACGTTATTATGTTTTTAAAAAAAATTTATGAAAAAAATCGGGGGGTTACAAGTTGGTATCAGAGCCATAGTTTAAGCGAATTAGGTGTCGAGACTCGAACCTAGGCTTAAACTGTGTGAGGCTTAAGTGAGAATACAGACTTAAGATAAGGCTATAAGCAAGAAAGCGAAGGCTATGATAAGATGCTTCGTAAGATAGGTTGATTAACTTAAGAACTTAAGGTAGGTTACATGCCTATAGAATGATGAGACCGTTGAGTCTAAGATAAAGCTGGACTGATAGGGAATTATGTATTAAATTTCCAAAATTACTTATAGCTATGCAAGTATTTGCTTATAAACAATAAGAATCCCTAATATATGTTAACAATATATATATATATATATATATATATATTGTAATGTATTAAGATAACTTGAATAAGTGAACCATGAGACCTAGTGGTAAGGCCAAAAATCAAATATGTGTAGGTGGTTATGGTAATATGGGCCCGTATTATCATAATCACAGGATATATATTTGAGATTGGTGGAATCACAAAGGAATCATGGGAATCTGGTAGAAAATACAAGTAGAAAGTAGAAAAGAGGAATTAAAAGTTCGAATGACATATGATTGTTATAACTATGTAATAAGATCAAGTTTTACATAAGTTATTAAAGATAATATAGTGGGAAACCCGACATGGAAAAGTATGGCGACTGGTATGCCTTATGTAAGTTGATTAGCACTATAAGTATGTTTATCAAAATATATGAAGTATAAATGAGAATATTTAAAGAAGTATGATGAATACCCAAACGGGGATTATGAAGTAGTTAGCTTGAAATGTAGATAAAGAGTTGGGTTTTGTCAATTGGTGACAAACCCTATGGCTATATGACACACGTAAGGAAGGAAGACCGAAGGTATTATCTTGGTGTGTCCCATAAGGACTACCACGGAGATCAAGAATAACTATTAACAATTACGATTATAAGAAAATGAAAGTAAAGTTCCTAATCAAGTACTAGGAAAAGAACCCAAGATGATAGCATAAGATAAATATAACAAGAAGCAAAATAGTTAAGAAAGAGGAGGTTATGACCTCTAAACCTGAAGGAGTATGCCGAGTAAAAGCATCTGAAGGCTGGGAAAAAGATTAAGTCCTAAGTATGATGACTTAACAGGTAATATGACAAGTGAAATTTCCCAAAAAGGGAAAGAAATGAAAACGAAAGAGTAACAAAGGTACAAAATTTTAAGTATTATACCCTATTATAGCTTCGGTGTCTGTATGGACCTAAGCCATGTGTAAGGGTACATAAGATTTCATGTTTGGGATGATGGAACGTGATATGATAAATACTTTAAGCTTAGTGTCACGGTTTGGCAGCTTAAAGTGTCGTGCTTGGGAAGACAGAAGATTTATGCAAGACAAGGATTGCAATATGCTAGTAAGTTGGTTGCCATTTTAGTTTTTCAAATCGTAAGTAGATAGCCCAAGCTAGTGTACAAGAGAGTGGACATTAAAGTGGACTGGGAAGTGTCACGGCGCATCTACGTGGAGATCGCGACGCTATGTTCAAGAATAGGTCGATGTTCAAAAGGAATCGTCATGGACGAGATACTAAAAAGAAGAAAGGACATGATGCTTAGATGTATGTCATGCGACATCGGAAGATAGCGACACATTAGCTGTACTGAGTTATAGTTGTGTATGTATGGTGGACTTCTTGAAGCTTCTTGGTTGTTCATAAGGGGCTTATAGTTGCCCGAAGCTAGATTTTAGATGAAGTTAATGCATTAACATGTCTAGACATTGAAGGTGTGGTATGTCTACCTAGTGGTTAATGACAATAGCTTGAGATGTAAGTCGTTAATTCACAACTTAAAGAAGAACATGGTGATTACTTTCGGTTAAGTAAGATCAGCATGATGGTTGTGCTAGATTTAGCACATGAATAATGAATTTTAGGAAACCATGGCATGGGTTGTAATGTGATTAGTATTTCCTCATCATGAGAGGATTATCACAAAGGTGATAATGAATTTAAAAGCTAATTGATGCAAATGACATGGTAGTCTCATGTCATCTCGTATAGTGTTAGTTCAGAACTAATGGAAATTGACACTTTAATTATGTCAAAAGGTTATCATGAGATTGTGGAAAGTAAGAATGGGTAAGGGAAATAGATCATTAATCTGTGGAATCATATAGAAGGTTGGACCTTAAACGAAAATGCCCTTCATTTTCGTTTAAGGGGTAGATGGGTAGACCCTAGATGCTTAGCCATATGAAGTATCATATCAATGGAGTAGCACAGGTTCAAGTCTAAGTACTTGATGAATGAAATGTAACGGAAGATCAGGAGCTAATGAAAGACGTAATAGGATACTAAGGCACGTCCGTCATCAAGGGTATGATGAGGTAAGGGATTGTATCCTAATACTGAAATAGATTGTTACACGAACCACATGAGTATTGCACGTCTGGCAATCGATCCGACCGTGATCGTTGAATAAGAATTGATTGTCGACCATTGTTGACTTTAGAATATTGAAATGTCCAAGTAAAATTCACAATCATCATAGATGCATCTAGAAGATGAAGGATTGCTGGTGGAGGTTGCGAATCCGGTAGATGCAAATCCTCGAGTTATGAAGAGTGATTAAGAATTTTAAAGGGCAATGATTGATGCAAAAGTCATGAATACTGACTGAACTACTGGTACATGCAGAATGAAAGGAAATAGATGATTCTTTAATCATCTATAGTAACATCAATGTTGTATGAAACATGATGACCAATTCGAATGGTCAAAGAAATTTGGAACTTAGTAAATTTCAAAGACTAAACGAGCGAATGATGAAAGCTAAAGGAGATATGTGTATTAGGTTGAACTAATACTATGACTTGAATAATCCGATAGTCAAAGTCACTCATGATGAAAGAGTTCAAAAAGAAGTAAGACTCTTGGAGATAAGGTATTATGACTGATGGCTAAGTTAGAATGACAAAGTAGAATGCTACTTTGAGTAAATAGTCAGGCAGCTATTATGTGGATATTGGTACACTCCATCGTGGGAGAATAATTATGTTGGAAAAGTATTTATGCTTTGATGACAAGTAATTGACAAAAAGTATACGGATAACATGTTGACTTTGAAAAGTCAAATTGTCTGTGACATATAAAATTAGGAGTCCTCAAGGATTCTAGTGGAAAATTCATTCTCGTGATAATGAGTTAAGTGGATGGGACATGAGAAGTGAAAGTGGATTGTGTCAAAAGGTTGACTACTAAAGGTATTTCACAAAGCAATGAGGACTACGAGTTAGTTGCTTGTTAAGGACTTAGTAAGAAATTCTACTTTACGTTGGACTATATAGTCTTAAGTTAATCCCATTATCATGTTAGTGATTCCGAGGACGGAATCCGTTTAAGGGGTAGATAATTGTGACAACCAAAAAGTTTTATGCGTTTAAGATATGATTTGTCACTTAAACGTGTTATAGATGGACAAACAGGTCAAAAGAGGTAAGAACATGGAAATATATGGGTTAAAACATTTTATTAAGCTATGACGAGATATTACCTCAATTAGAATTTGGTTTTAGCGACCTAAAAGGAAAAATGGAAATAAAGGACTAAAACTGAAAAGATTATTGTGCAAACTTTGAAAATGATTATCTCAAAATCTAGAAAGATTTAGACAAACGTTATCAAGATGACTTTTGTAATATTTGAGACAACAAAAATATAGGAAAAAGATTCAGGTCATTTGGAGTTGTAAAGAAGAAGTTATGACGAAATTAAAATGGCTCACAAATGACAAAAATGACCAAAGGGTCATTTTCAAGGGTTGATATCGTAAAATTTATTAAGATTCAAACTTAAGTCAGTAGGGGAAAGTGGTAAAGACAATTCCCACCTTTCTAGAGGTGTAAAGTTTGTAAATTTTGGATGACACATGTGAAAGTTATGATTAATTGAAAATCATGAAAACTATTAAGCTAAAAGTTAAAAATTTATCTAAGGCACAACTCCAGGGGTTGTTTGGTCATTTTACCATATTTAACTTGGTAAAGATCTGAACACGGTTTCTCCTTCCCGTGTGCGCGATTCCTTCATCTGATAATCTCTCTCCTCGATAACAACACTCACGCAACCACAATACCCCAAAAATCAGATTCGAGAACCAAGAGAGAGCATATGAGATCGATAATTTCAGAATGAGAGGGATAGAGATCGTGTGTCCGTGGAAACGGGATAGAGATACCGATTAATGGAGCAACGAAAATCAGAGACAGCAGTGACCCTTGCTGCTGTCGGAGGTGTCGAGACGGAAAAGAAAGAAAGGGCGGTGCCGGTGGCGCTGCCGGTGCTGATCGACGGCGGCTACAACAAGGAGGCAATGGTGGTTCTTGGGGTTCATGACTCGATGCAGATTGAGTGAGAATGAGACAGCAGAGGAGAAATAGATCAGGGGTGATAGTGAGATCTTGAGTCAGATGAAGGTGTAGACGATCGAGCAGCATGTGCTGCTTCTTCTTGAACGACTGACATGCCGGAGAAGGCCGGCGGTGGTCCGGTTGTGGAGGTCGGTTGTGCTGGTGGTCCATTTTGTTCCGATTTTTAATGTCCAGCAACCCTACGTTCCTAATTTCAGAATGTGTTTAAGGATTGAAGGTAAATTCGTAACCCTAACTAAAGATTTCTGAAATTGGCATGAAAATTCGAATGCATGTTTGAATGGGGTGTGGTTTTCTGATCATACTAGGTTATGAGTTCAAGAACACATCTATGACTTCAGATTTTGGACAAGAAAAGTGAAAGGTAAAGGTTGATTCCTTGGAACTCTAGTTTATTAAAATGAAATGTCTTCATGCATGTGGAATTGAAGTTTGGGTTTTTGGTTCTAACACTCTATGGGTTTAAGAAACACTCATAATGTAAGGTTTTGACTGTTTGGCTTTGGTTGATTGAGTTTTCATGTTTGATAGTAGCTTCAAGAACCAAGAATACACCTTGTTGTTTGGGAATTGAACATATTTGAAGTTCAAGTTAACGAAACTTAAGACTTATATTGAATTCGGTATATAAAAGATCTATGAAACGATGAAAATGATTTTTTTTTATGGTTTTATTCTTGGATTTTTGAATGGTACTTATTGTTAAGAAACTTGGATTGAGAATTAGAAGAAAGGAATGGAATCGTGAATTCCATCATATAAAGGACTAAAATAGGATAATTTTAGTGAATAGTCAAATTGGGGGAGATAAACAAATGAGAGTATTTGGATATGTTACATGACTCAAGTGAACTTGTAAATGGTTGATAAGAACTCAAGAACATCCATACGAGTAATTACTTCTATTTGGTTAAAATTCTAAAATTGGTAAAAATGGCACTTAAGTTGCCGTTTAAAACATGAAAAACGAAAAGTTGGAAAATGACATCAAACTTGAATATTATAATACCTTATAATGAGAATATGTATATAAGAAAGAAATAACCAAGTTTGGGTCAAGAAATGAGATGTTTTGGTTAAGTCTAAAAATGGACTAAAAGAGTCGCGGTTGAAACTAAGAGTTTTTATTTTTTAGTCTAAATTAAATGCATTAGCATAAAATTTGAAATTTGTTATGAAACTTGTGAAAGGTTGACAACATATTAGTGACTTTTGGAAAGGAAATATCAATATTTTGACGGTTTCTATTTTTAGAAACTTTATTCGTTGAATTTTGCCGAAATGACATAAACTAGTAAAAAGAAAGATGTTTTCACATCTAACCATTGATATAAGCTTATAAAGATGTAAAAATATGAAAGTTTCTTAAATAACATTGTAGAACTTGAAAGTGTCATTTTTGGTCAAGACGGGACAAAAAGGGTAAAATCGTCCAAAATGGTTATGATGCTTTAGGAATCATACTCAACCATTAGTATGAGATTAGATGATGACTAGAAATAGTTCAAGAATGATTAGAAAATTATTATATGTTTAGTTGTCTAACAAATTCTAACATTCTATTAGATTATAGAGATTGAAGGACGTTTGGCCGCAACGAAAGACTAGAATTATGTGGATTAGTGTAGCTAGACGTACCTAGCTACTAAGGTGAGTACATGTGGCTTTTTCCCACTATGGGGTACATGGTAAATTGATGATAAAGCTTTTAAGTGGCTTTTCAATATTAAATGATATGCAAATCGTTCTACGTAATTTATGAGTATGAAAGTTTTATATGATGATTTTGAAAGAATGTTTTGGGCATCAAGCCTACAATGATTACAAAATTATGGTCTGACATCAAGCCTACTCTGTTATTGAAAGATCGCTTCGACTTTAAGCCTACTATGCTTATGAAAGATTTAAATTGCTAATGTTTATATCATTGTATACGCGTCTCATGGCATTGTGATTTCTTGTACAAAAGAAGAGTGTCTTTCTGCATGCATAGAGTGTGATTGCATGAGTCAGCAAGGTCCGGATACGTCCCCGTAACGGGACACCAAGACTCTACTGGGATGGTACCTCCCGTCGCGAAATAGAAGTCTTATAGACGTCATTATAGGATGACTTGTTCTCCTATTTTGGCCAGCTTTGGTCTTTATAGACCTCTAGACGCGGTATATAACCGCCAGCTATAGTCACAATTGTGACATGGTCTTTTAGACCTAAGACGCGGGTAGGAAAACCCGCCAGCTTTGCATTGTGTGAGAATCATGCATTGCATACTTGCATTTTGCATGAATTATGATTAATTGAAAAAGAAAAAGAAGCTATTTCTATTCAAAAGTGAATTTGTATGAATCAACTTTTAAAGAAGTTTTGGAAATAAATAATAACTTATATGAGTTGTTTTTGCAAAGAATTTTGGAAGTAGATGTCGTCTATATGACTTAGATTTTAAAGAAGCTTTTAGAAAGTAAAGATCATTTATATGACTTATTTTGCAACGGATTTTGAAAAGAGATATGTCAAATATATGATATTGCTTATACAACATTTTCAATAATGTTTTGAGTCTAAAACCCATGTAGCTCACGAGACGTTTTCGTCTTACGTATTTTATCTTATGCCATGTATCCCAGGTTTTAGACACGAGAGATAGAAGCAAGTAGATGACCCGAGGTGATTGAGATCTTAGATGGAGCGAACCTTGGCTGGTATCCTGGTTTGTAATCCTAACTTGCTTTCTATGGTTTAGTTTGGTATGAAGTTGTAACCCCCGACGTTGCTCAAATATCTTTACAACTAAATGGTTTTTGTTGGGACCGAAGTTTTAAGACGTGACTTTATGTCATGAGTAAAGTTTTTAAAGGTTTACATTTTGCCACATAATATTTTAAAATAAGTGATAGCACTATCAAGCTTTTAACGTTTTTGTGCCTTTGGCACTAACGTGCTTTTAGCGTTATTATGTTTTAAAAAAAAATTTACGAAAAAAATCGGGGTGTTACACTTACTACTACTCTTGCTAGTTTAAGCCTAGGATGGTATTCCAACCTAATTCGCTTAAACTATGGCTCTGATACCAAAACTGTAACACCCCTTTCTCAAACCATATTTTTATACAGTTTACATTACAAAATTATCTTACAACTTGTGACTATGAAAAAGTCACTTAATTTTTTATTTTTTTTACAAACTTTATTCTCAAGGGGATATTACAGACTTAATACAGAAACCATAATTCAAACTTATCTGTATCTTACACTGGTCCCAACTTCAACTCCTACTCCTTTCACCTAAGTACATAGCATTTAAAAAAACTAATACGTGAGACATAAAGCCTCGTGAGTAATATGAGTTTTAGACCCAAAACTTTTCTACTCAAAACTTGAAATATAAGCAAGTAAACTGCTTAGAATTTATTTTCATAATAAATCTCAAAATACTTTCTTTCTGAAAAACTGCTTCTTTTCTCAAAACTGTTTTCTTTCTAATTTTCTTGTGACCAACTGAAACTCATGAATTATTTTATTTTAATTCATTCTACTAACTCCCCTCGCGGGACAGAACAGATCCACCCGCAAGGTTATGCTATCTCTGTCTCCCCTTTATGACTTGGAACAGATCCAAACACAAAGGGTATGCTAAGCTAGACAACTACTTCGCGACGGGAGGTACCACCCCAGTAGTGTCTTCAGATCTCCCGATTATGTGGGTGATCCTAGTCCGGACAACTGACTCTCATTACTTTCTTAGCTTTAGTTCTTATCTCATTACTTTCTTCATTTCATCTCAAATTGGTCAAATGGGACACAATTTAAAATAAACTCAAACTCATAAACTTTATAACTCTTGATCAAAAATACTATCAAAACTAACTTCAATATCTCTAGCTCTTATATAGAGCTTCTTTCAAAACTTTTCAAACTATACTTCTTTAAAAACTGAACTTCTTTAAAATCTCTTTTAAACATTAGCTCTTAGAGCTACTTTCAAAACTGTTTCCAAACTTTAGTATTTGCAAATATTTGGAAATCTCATTTTCTGAAAATATTATTTTGCTATGTACTAGAGAAATCCTCATAAAACTCACCTTGGTTCTGCTATGGATTACTAAGCTTCACGTACTCCTTTTCCTTTCCTGTGCTCAACAATGTTTGAAGCACCTCCTACACATATATCATATATACTTGTTTAACGAATACATACATACTATAACTGACTCTATAGTTTAAGAGTCTCATACGGCACTACTACAGGTCATAACAAATGTATAACCATTAATAAACTCATTTTAAAATTTTCCCGAAATACGCGTATTTTACTACAGTACCCCCGAGGGGTCGTATTTCAGTTCCGACACTTTTCCATGAAGTCTTAGGCCATATTAGATTTATGTTTCAAATTTGGAGTTAATCGGACAAGTCTAGCTCAAATCCCAAAAATCAAGTTTTGACATTAACTTGAGATTTAACCACTGCCGCTACAGTGATTTTTCCGCGAGGTCGTTTTATGAATTTAACAATTTTCCATATGATTTCATACCATTTTAAGGCTATGGTATGAGTTACAGACCAAACGGACAAGCCTGGCATCGAGTTCAAAACTCAAAATCGGACAGAAGCTGAGCAGGCTTCCTGCCGCGAGGTCGCGTCGCGACCAAGAGGGTGGTCGGGTCGCGATCTATAGTTGATTGCTATTTTTGGCGTTTTTTCCAAACTGCAGCTCCACTATTCACCCCATTAAGCTCTTAATACTTAACTTAATTGGTTTAGGGTCATTCCCAGACCCTAAATAGCAACTTACACTTGATTTTTAAACTTCAAAATCATCAAATCTTTCTTAAAATCTTGAAAGTTCTTCCGAAAACACCATTTTTCACCAAAAATCGTTTTATTGAATTTTACAAGTTTGAAACTGATTTCTTGCATCATTTGTGTCATGTTTGACTTAACAAGACCATAAGAATCATATAAAATCAGTTTCATCTCTTTTACCCATTTCTAGGGTTCTTGAGATAAAAACCCACTTCACAATTGTTGCATCAAAACTTCATTTTTATCAAGTTGGCAACCACTACACATTCACTTCATCATTTCTAACATATTAGATTAATCAAAACCATCTGGACTTTCAAACCCGTGACTTAGGGTTCTTGAGCAAAATCACCATTTTCTTAATTTTCACATATTCCATGACTAGAACATGCTTTAATGGTGATTTTGAGCAAGATGAATTAGATGTTTACATTGGAACCATGATTTCTGGAAAAATCAGAAATCAAGACTTGATTCCCGATCACGAATTTGGAGCTTAGAGCTTGAAAACCTTACCTCAAATGCTTAGGAACTTCAATCTAGAACTTGATCTTTGAACTCTTTCTTGATCTTCCCGTGCTCTCTTCTCTGGCTCTCTCTCTCGTTCTCTCTAGAGGGTTCAGCAAACTTCTACTGGGTTCTTGAAGAAATGAGAGTTACAACTCTATCTTTTATATTTTAATTTTTATAACATATTTACACTTTAACCCTTAGCCTTCCACTTTCTTCACAAAAATGGTCCTAAGACCCAAAACCTTGCAAACAAAGTTCTAATAATTACTAACTTAGCTCCTTACTGAAATTTCTTAACAAAATGGTCATTTTCATGTCAAATGACCAATTTGTCCTTTTCGGCCAAATTTCACTATTCACACGTTAAAACTCCAAATTTCACATAAACTTTTATTTCTTATAATATTATTCCACAAATACATATTATTTTACATAATGGTCTTATAATGCGTCAAAAGACCGTTTTACCCTTTTACAACTTTTGCGGGTTCTTACAATCACCCCTCCTTATGCAGATTCCGTCCTCGGAATCTTTTCGTAATCCGTGAAATCTGGATATCTTCTCTTCATTTCTTCTAACGTCTCCCAAGTTAGGTTTGACCCTAATGGGTGCTTCCACTTGACTAATACTAAGTCAATCTCTTTATTTCTTAACTTCTTGGTCTGCATTTCTAGGATTGCTTCAGGTTCTTCAATTAGTCTGCTAGGAGTCTCTACCCTCAAGTCTGTATACGGTATCACTAACTCTTCTTTTCCAAAGTACTTCTTCAGGTAGCATACATGAAAGGTATCATGTATTCCACTGAGTTCTGGTGGTAACTCCAGCTTGAACGCCTGTAACCCAACTCTCTTTAGGATACTAAAAGGTCCAATGTATCTTGGACTCAACTTTCCTCTCTTGCCAAATCTGACTACACCCTTCCACGGTGACACTTTTATCATCACTAGATCACCTTCTTGTAAATCATACGGTCTTTTCTTGAGATTGGAGTAACTCTTCTGTCGGTCTCGTGCTGCTTTCATGTTAGCATGAATCACTCCAATCTTCTCATTGGTCACTCTAACAATTTCTGGTCCTGTCAACTTAGTCTCACCCGCCTCCAACCAGCATAAAGGAGTTCTACACTTTCTACCATACAATGCCTCAAAGGGTGGCATTTTAATGCTAGAATGGTAGCTATTGTTATATGCAAACTCCACTAAGGGTAGGTGTTCATCCCAACTGCCTCCAAAATCCATCACGCATGATCGTAGCATGTCTTCTACTGTCTGAATCGTTCGTTCGCTCTGACCATCCGTTTGTGGATGATACGCTGTACTTAGCTGAATTCTCGTCCCCATTTTCTCTTGTAATGCTCTCCAAAAGTTAGAGGTAAATCTGGGGTCTCTGTCTGACACGATGGACAACGGTGCACCATATCTTCTTAACACTTCATCTATGTACAACTGGGCTAACTTCTCCAATGGAGTAGTTTCTTTTATGGCTAGAAATAGTGCACTCTTGGTCAACCGGTCCACTATAACCCATATACAATCATAACCTCTCCTCGTTCTCGGTAACCCGACAATAAAGTCCATGGTTACATCTTCCCACTTTCCGGCTGGGATGTGCAATGACTGAGCATCTCCATGCGGGACCTGATGTTCCGCCTTGACTTGTGCACAAATGACACACTTGGAGATGTACTTAGCTATCCTCTTCTTCATTACAGGCCACCAATACTGTCTTTTTAAATCTTGATAAGTCTTGGTACTCCCTAGATGTATGGAATACCTTGACTTATGCGACTCTTCTAGAATCAGCTTTCTCAAACCTCCTACTTTCGGTACCCAAATGCGGTTCCTGAAAGTCTTCAACCCTTGACTGTTGGTTTCAAACTGCATGTCTTTTCCTAGTTTCTCATCTTTCAAGTCTCCACTTTCTTCAACTTTCTACTGAGCTGCTTTAATCTGCTCTATAATACTGGACACTAGCTCTATACTTTAATACCGTAATTTTAAATTTATGGTATGGTTGTATTAATTATAATAAAAACGAGATTAGATGAGTTATAATATGAGTTAGGATGGATGGAAACCCAATCTAGGAGGAGTTAGACTTTAAAAAGAGTGTTAGAAACGATTTTGGGTCAAGCCGGGTCGTGTTATAGTCTTAAACATTCAACGAAGTGGAAACAAAACAAACCCGGGGCGGGTTTTTAAACCCGGGTCGAGTTAGACTGAAACCCGGACCGGGTTTTGGAAACCGGGTCGGGTTGTCGGACGAAAGCAAAACAGCAGCCAGGAGCACGGGTCGGGTCTATCAGCACGGGTCGTGCTGTGTGAGGACCAGGACCGGGTTTTGGAACCCGGGTCGGGTTTCGTGCCGACCCCACTTGTTTAAATTGCGATTTCAGCCATTTATCTTGAGGATTTTCGATTGAAAAACCCTCTCAAACCTAGAAAACATTCCCTCTTCATATTTGGACCAAATCGGAAGGCTAAAACGTAAAGGATTGAAGTAATTTTCGATATCTCACTTATTGGAGGTAAGGTTTATGATTCTAGCCCTTTTGTATGGATTGATTTGGTTGTTTTGGATGGGTTTCGAGTTGTGGTGAAGAACCACCTATGAATGGTTGGAATTTGAACATATACACTTGTTTGGATGTGTTGAAATGCTTCTATCTCGAGCTTTAACCGTTGTGACCAAGCTTTAAGCTTGATGGATTGAAAAATAACATATTCACCTTTTGTTGGTATGAATATGGTTATGTAGGTGCTGGTAATCATGGAAGGATCGTTGTATCTTCTAAGGTGTTAGTTTGGATCGTATAGAACTTCAAATCAGGTGAGTACTCTTATGTACTTGAGTAGAAATCTATCTTGTGGTAAACTGAATTTATATGTTAAGGTGTATTGTGATAACCAAATTGTGGAGTGAATTGTTATATATGAATAACAACAACCGAGTTGAGTATACATATTGATCGTATGAACTGAGTAGATGTTAGAGTAGTCACATCAACGAGTTTTGAGTCAAGTTATCTAGCCATGAGGGCTATTGAGCTGAATTGGAGTTTGGAGTGGAATAGTTATTGGAGTGGAATGAGTTTATATGTGTTATTTTACATTTGGTATGTATAATGAGATGTTTTGCAGGATAATAATTTATATATATAATGAGATGTGTTACAGGTTAGTAATTACCTATCGACTCTTTTAATTGTACTGTCTTGTGGTTGAGTTGTTTATTGCAGAAAGAGATAAGTTATATGAGTTTAGTAAATTGTTAAAAAGGAGTATATGTGAAATGGAAATTGAGTTTACGAGTATTACTGATTATGATACTTATGATTGAATTGATGTTGCTAACATTTAGCCAGAGTTTATAAAGCTAATATGTTAGCAGGTTCCTAATTAAGAGAAGATGGATCTTGCTAATGAGAATAGCAAGAGAGGAAGTTAAGGATGTTTAGTGAAAAAGACACGTGAAATATAAATGAGATTACTCACTAAGCTTTATAAGCTTACACTTGAGTTGTATATTGTTTTGCAGGTATCTGTAGCTGTGATAGGGGAAGGCATGTGATAAAGAGAGATGGACAATTTAAAGCCTGTCCTTTAGTTGAATTAGATTATTTGTAACGCCTGGTAAATTTGTAAGGACCTTTAAACTAAATATTTATGCTGATAACATCTTGATCCTTAGTTTGAGTACAAGTATGCCCATTTGGATGTATAATTGTTGAAAATTTTTGGGTGTACTTCGTATGAGAAACTGGGTGTTACATATACGCATCAATCTTGCCTTGATTCTTTTCTAAGGAACTTTTCTACTTAATGCATCTGCTACTACATTTGCTTTACCTGGATGGTATACAATGTCGCAATCATAGTCACTGATCAACTCTAGCCATCTGCTCTGTCTCATGTTCAACTCTTTTTGAGTGAACACATACTGTAAACTCTTGTGATCAGTAAATAGCTTGCACTTTGTACCATACAATTAATGTCTCCAAATCTTCAATGCAAATACGATCGCTGCAAGCTCTAAATCATGGGTAGTATACTTTGTCTCTGGATCTTTCAGTTGTCTGGAAGCGTATGCTATAACCTTCCCTCTTTGCATCAACACACAGCCAAGCCCCCGATGCGAGGCATCGCTGTACACTTCAAAGTCTCCTGTCCCATCTGGTAACGTAAGGACAGGCGCATTACACAACTTCTCTTTTAAGGTAGCGAAAGCTCTTTCTTGTTCTTCTTGCCATCTAAATTTCTCTTCTTTCCGGGTTAGTCGTGTAAGTGGCACTGCTATACGGGAGAAATCTTGAATAAATCTCCGATAATACACGGCAAGTCCGAGAAAACTTCTAACTTCAGTTGGCGTCTTGGGAGGTTCCCATTTCATTACTGCTTCAACTTTTGATGGATCAACTTTTATACCTTGGATAGAAACAACATGTCCAAGGAACTGCACCTCTCGCATCCAAAACTCGCACATGGAGAACTTTGCATATAGTTGTTCTCGCCTCAAAGTCTCAAGCACTGTTCGCAGATGGCTCGCATGCTCTTCTCTATTCTTTGAATATATCAGTATGTCATCGATGAACACTATAACAAATCGGTCTAGGAACGGTTTACAGACCCGATTCATTAAGTCCATAAAAAGCGCTGGTGCATTGGTAAGACCGAATGGCATCACTAGGAACTCGAAATGCCCGTATCGAGTACGGAACGTTGTCTTCTCCACATCACTCTCTTTCACCCTGACTTGGTGATATCCGGATCTCAAATCAATATTTGAGAAATAATCTGCACCTTGTAGCTGATCAAATAAATCGTCTATTCTGGGCAACGGGTAACGATTCTTGATAGTAATCTTGTTCAATTCTCTGTAATCAATGCACATACGCATTGATCCATCTTTCTTCTTTACAAATAGAACTGGAGCACCCCACGGAGAAGAACTAGGTCTAATAAAGCCTTTATCTAATAAGTCCTGCAACTGGGACATTAATTCCCGCATTTCTGTCGGTGCTAACCGGTACGGTGCTCGTGCTATTGGGGAAGCTCCTGGAACAAGATCTATCTGGAACTCAACTTGCCTTTCTGGTGGCAAGCCAGGTAACTCATCTGGGAAAACTTCTGGGAATTCTTTCACTACTTCTATGTCTTTATACGTCTGCTTTACTTTGTCTTCAGTCATCACATAAGCCAGGAAAGATACACACCCTTTCCTGATACATCTTCGGGCTTTTGCCACACTAATGAGACTCGGCACATGCCTGCTTCTTTCTCCATACTAGTACACCTTAGCTCCTAGGGTTTTAACAGATACCCTCTTCTGCCCACATGCTATCTTCGCGTCATTGGCGCCAAGCCAATCCATCCCAATTATTACATCAAAAGACTTAATTCTAATGGGAAGAAGATTAAGTCGAAACTTCTTGCTATTGATATCAAGTTCACAATTTCGGTACATATGCTGAACTTCCACAAACTTCCCATCTGCTACTTCCACTTCAAAGATCATGTCTAATAATTCTAACGGAATCTGGCTCCGAATTCATGGGATACGAACGAATATGTAGAACCAGAATCAAACAACACATACGCGGGTATTAAGTTAATCAATAGTATACATGAGACAACATCGTGCGTCTCCTTTGCCTCCTCCCGAGTGATCTGGAAAGCTTGGGTCTTCACTTTTTGTGGCTCTGTCTTTTTCTGGGCTGTGGATACCATGGTCTCTCCCCCTTGTTTGGGCAGTTGGAACTGTAATGCCCAATCTGGTGACATGAAAAACACTCCACCTCACTTGCTTTCTTTGCCTTGCAGTCTTTCTTTTTGTGACCGAATCCGCCACAATTAAAACAGGCACTAGACCCCGCACGGCACTCGCCACTGTGTTCTCTCCCACACTTCTCACACTTCCTTAGATTCCCCTGTCGAGTCTGACTTGAATTTGTTTTCCCTTTCTTCTTTGAATTCCCGCTGCTGCTCACTATCTTTCTTTTGTCACTAAAACAGGGTCTTTCATCATTTCGACGTTTCCCAACATCTTCCACATTTCGGGCAGCAATTATAGCACCGTCTAAAGTTTCAGCTTTCTTCACTTCCAGCTCATAATTCCATGGTAACCCCCGAACATAACGATTAATTCGGGACCGCTCAGAGGGGTAGGATTCCCCCACAAAAGGCAGCATGTCACAAAACCTCTTCGTATATTCGTCAATCGACGAGTCTCCTTTCTTTATCATCAAGAAATCTTCGTTCATCATTTCTAGATCTCTCGTGGGACAGAATTTATCTTTAAGACACGAGACAAACTCCGCCCACGACCAACCATAAATAACATCTTTTCCCAAGCTTTCATACTTGGTGTTCCACCATACTAAAGCATCGTCTTTCAATTGTCGGGACGCATAGTTGACTTGGTCTTCTTTACTACACTTACTAGCTTGCATCACCTGTTCGATTTCCCGGATCCATCTCATTGTCACCTTTGGCTCAAAACTGTCGTGGTACTCGGGCGGTTTACAAGCCATGAAGGACTTAAAGGAACAGCCCTTCTCTTTATTCCTGTTTTCTCCACTAACTTCTTCCTCGGTCGTCTTTTTAGAGACTTCCTATGAAGAATGGGCACTGGGTTCACCCATTCGGCTATTGATAATGTTATTCACATCTTGCTTCAGCTCATTTCGTAAATTATTGATCAGATACTGAATAGCTTCCATAGTGACAGGTTGTGGTGGTGGGTTTGGCTCAGCCCCATCATTTCGAATAACATGTCCGGGTCCACTTCCTCTTGAAGAAGTGTGACCGCCCTCACCCCTGTCAGCTGATGGTGTCTGTCTTCCTCCTTCCATTACTATATAGATAAACAAAATTTTCTGTTTAATACACATTTCTATATAGTATTTCGTAAGCAGTAGCATGTTATCTTCCTATCTCGACTGCACTTTTATAACAGTCATACTCACTCTATAACTTCTATAGATCTAAGTGTACCTCTACATTACTAAGGCACCTTACTACTACTCTTGCTAGTTTAAGCCTAGGATGATATTCCAACCTAATTCGCTTAAACTATGGCTCTGATACCAAAACTGTAACACCCCTTTCTCAAACCATATTTTTATACAGTTTACATTACAAAATTATCTTACAACTTGTGACTATGAAAAAGTCACTTAATTTTTTATTTTTTTTACAAACTTTATTCTCAAGGGGATATTACAGACTTAATACAGAAACCATAATTCAAACTTATCTGTATCTTACACTGGTCCCAACTTCAACTCCTGCTCCTTTCACCTAAGTACATAGCATTTAAAAAAAACTAATACGTGAGACATAAAGCCTCGTGAGTAATATGGGTTTTAGACCCAAAACTTTTCTACTCAAAACTTGAAATATAAGCATGTAAACTGCTTAGAATTTATTTTCATAATAAATCTCAAAATACTTTCTTTCTGAAAAACTGCTTCTTTTCTCAAAACTGTTTTCTTTCTAATTTTCTTGTGACCAACTGAAACTCATGAATTATTTTATTTTAATTCATTCTACTAACTCCCCTCGCGGGACAGAACAGATCCACCCGCAAGGTTATGCTATCTCTGTCTCCCCTTTATGACTTGGAACAGATCCAAACACAAAGGGTATGCTAAGCTAGACAACTACTTCGTGATGGGAGGTACCACCCCAGTAGTGTCTTCAGATCTCCCGATTATGTGGGTGATCCTAGTCCGGACAACTGACTCTCATTACTTTCTTAGCTTTAGTTCTTATCTCATTACTTTCTTCATTTCATCTCAAATTGGTCAAATGGCACACAATTTAAAATAAACTCAAACTCATAAACTTCATAACTCTTGATCAAAAATACTATCAAAACTAACTTCAATATATCTAGCTATTATATAGAGCTTCTTTCAAAACTTTTCAAACTATACTTTTTTAAAAATTGAACTTCTTTAAAATCTCTTTTAAACATTAGCTCTTAGAGCTACTTTCAAAACTGTTTCCAAACTTTAGTATTTGCAAATATTTGGAAATCTCATTTTCTGAAAATATTATTTTGCTATGTACTAGAGAAATCCTCATAAAACTCACCTTGGTTCTGCTATGGATTACTAAGCTTCACGTACTCCTTTTCCTTTCCCGTGCTCAGCAATGTTTGAAGCACCTCCTACACATATATCATATATACTTGTTTAACGAATACATACATACTATAACTAACTCTATAGTTTAAGAGTCTCATACGGCACTACTACAGGTCATAACAAATGTATAACCATTAATAAACTCATTTTAAAATTTTCCCGAAATACGCGTATTTTACTACAGTACCCCCGAGGGGTCGTATTTCAGTTCCGACACTTTTCCATGAAGTCTTATGCCATATTAGACTTATGTTTCAAATTTGGAGTTAATCGGACAAGTCTAGCTCAAATCCCAAAAATCAAGTTTTAACATTAACTTGAGATTTAACCACTGCCGCTACAGTGATTTTTCCGCGAGGTCGTTTTATGAATTTAACAATTTTCCATATGATTTCATACCATTTTAAGGCTATGGTATGAGTTACAGACCAAACGGACAAGCCTGACATCGAGTTCAAAACTCAAAATCGGACAGAAGCTGAGCAGGCTTCCTGCCGCGAGGTCGCGTCGCAACCAAGAGGGTGGTCGGGTCGCGATCTATAGTTGATTGCTATTTTTGGCGTTTTTTCCAAACTCCAGCTCTACTATTCACCCCATTAAGCTCTTAATACTTAACTTAATTGGTTTAGGGTCATTCCCAGACCCTAAATATCAACTTACACTTGATTTTTAAACTTCAAAATCATCAAATCTTTCTTAAAATCTTGAAAGTTCTTCCGAAAACACCATTTTTCACCAAAAATCGTTTTATTGAATTTTACAAGTTTGAAACTGATTTCTTGCATCATTTGTGTCATGTTTGACTTAACAAGACCATAAGAATCATATAAAATCAGTTTCATCTCTTTTACCCATTTCTAGGGTTCTTGAGATAAAAACCCACTTCACAATTGTTGCATCAAAACTTCATTTTTATCAAGTTGGCAACCACTACACATTCACTTCATCATTTCTAACATATTAGATTAATCAAAACCATCTGGACTTTCAAACCCGTGACTTAGGGTTCTTGAGCAAAATCACCATTTTCTTAATTTTCACATATTCCATGACTAGAACATGCTTTAATGGTGATTTTGAGCAAGATGAATTAGATGTTTACATTGGAACCATGATTTCTGGAAAAATCAGAAATCAAGACTTGATTCCCGATCACGAATTTGGAGCTTAGAGCTTGAAAACCTTACCTCAAATGCTTAGGAACTTCAATCTAGAACTTGATCTTTGAACTCTTTCTTGATCTTCCCGTGCTCTCTTCTCTGGCTCTCTCTCTCGTTCTCTCTAGAGGGTTCAGCAAACTTCTACTGGGTTCTTGAAGAAATGAGAGTTACAACTCTATCTTTTATATTTTAATTTTTATAACATATTTACACTTTAACCCTTAGCCTTCCACTTTCTTCACAAAAATGGTCCTAAGACCCAAAACCTTGCAAACAAAGTTCTAATAATTACTAACTTAGCTCCTTACTGAAATTTCTTAACAAAATGGTCATTTTCATGTCAAATGACCAATTTGTCCTTTTCGGCCAAATTTCACTATTCACACGTTAAAACTCCAAATTTCACATAAACTTTTATTTCTTATAATATTATTCCACAAATACATATTATTTTACATAATGGTCTTATAATGCGTCAAAAGACCGTTTTACCCTTTTACAACTTTTGCGGGTTCTACATTAGATCTCTATACAAAATGCAAAATTGGATTTGGATTCGATGTAAAATCTAAGGATGATATTCATAACACAGTATTAATTAGTACAAATTTTGGTTTAGTTAAAACAATTTTCTAAGAAACTTACATGTAGCATTAATTATTTAAAGGTTGAAAGTTAACACTTTTTTTTCTCTCAAAAGTCAAAGCATTATGCGTGTAACTCTTAATTTCGGAGTAATAGCTAATTTAGAAATAAAAATTATATATGAGATTTGTTTAAGAATGCAACAATTTGTACACTTTTTTGTTTTAGTCATAAGACCGTACCTGTTTTATGTGAAACTAGGCGAATGCCCGCGCAGGATAATTTTTTATTAGTTAGAATATAAACAAATGCATGTTATTCTTATACCAAATTAAAATATATATATATAGAAAAATCTCTTCGTTATTTTTAACTATACGATAATACATAAATTTGGTTTAAGATAAGAAATTTTAACTATATATTTCCTTGAACTTTAATATTTGGAAATATTTCCAAGAGTAAAAAATATCAAATGATTTATATAATTGTTTTAACTTGAGGGGGACCTTTATTTATAGAATAAAAAAGCTTATTGAGTTGGTTTATCATGACGATGTGGGATCAAAATTTCCTTCATAGTGTGTTATTTTGTGTCATTTTGTTATCCCATATCGCTTAAAAACACAACTGAAGAGAAATCAAACATCTATAAGTAAAGAGACTAATTTAATTTTCATCCCACATAGCTTAAGAAACAAATTTGAAGGAAAGAAGACATCTATAAGTAGAGATGTTAAAATCATTTCTCTCATATCTTTGTTCTTTTGTGTTCTTGATTGTAACCAAATTAAGAATCAGTTGCAACATTCCATGAACCTTTGGTTTTAGTTTTAGCATCGTTTTCGTAAAAGTTGGACGGGTACTAACCGATGTCCACTTCGATCTATTTTTTCTAATAAATTAAAATTAATGTGGTACATGATAAAAATTCATCTTAAACTATATTGATTAAATGACATCTATTATAATATTTATAGATATAAACATATTTGTTTGAACTTTGAAGGATTATTGTTTGAAAGTTCGATGTGCATAAATCTTATGAAAACGAAATAAAATGTTTACAACGTTGTCATCACACATCGAACTGTGGCCACAACTTAATATGAACGTGCAACTCAATTGTTATTTTAATAGTTTTTAACTCATTTAAATATTCATCTTTTTAGTTTCGATGATTTTGAAATAGGATAATTGTTAAAACTTTGAGATAAAAATATATTTTGTATGATAAATTGACCACTAATTAATAATAGATTTTAATAGCATTTTTCTAGGTTTTAATGTTTGACTATCTATTTATAATTGAATTTAAAAAAGTTGTTATGTAACTTTTTCGAGTTTTGTATGCAAACATGATATCTATTATGATAAGAATTTATGTTTAATATATTATACGTTTAGATTATATATAAAGTTCAATTTTTTTAGTAATATTCATCTTCATTTTTTAGTTTTAATAAAATTTCTACGTATATACATATTGGTAAGTCGACAAATGTTTACACCAGTGTCACTTATTACCAACGACACACTATAAACTTTAACATTAGTCAAGTTTTTAAAAGTTTTAGATAAGGAACTAACTACGCATATACATATAGGTGAACCAAAAAATGTTTACACCGATGTCACTTTTTAAAAACAACGTACTATAAACTTCCAACCTAGTCAACTTTTTAAAAGTTTTAACTAATTTTAATTTTTACTTTTGAGTTTCAATACTTTTTAGAGTTGAAACTAAATAGTAAAAATCTTTTAAAACTTGCGATAAAAGAAGGTTTCTATGATAAAATGATCATAAATTAATAATAGATTTGAAAGATCAAGTTTGATGGATAATAAAAACAAATGAATTGTATTATATAAGAGAAAGAGAAGAGGTCATATATGTATGTAAAGCAATGTGGGATAAAGATAAAAAATCTCAAATTAATGTGATAAAATATTTAAATTAATAGATTGATTATATTAAGTGGGAATTTGAAAGGTCATGGAGGTTTCAAATGCATGTGGTGAGAGGAAAAATGCTTCCTTTATAAGATATAAGATTTAGCATATTGGACCACTAAAGTGGAAGAGCTTATAATTCCATCCTTCCTGTTAAATGAAGTACTTTCGTAATGTATATCATTACACTTTTAAGCTTTAGCAATAAACACTTGGTATAAATTGCTATGCACTGTATACAATTAAAAAAAATCCACCAATTGAACCATTTTATATGTCATTTTTTAAGTTGTAAAGTATATCATATGATCTCAAAAGTCAAAAGAACCATTATTATACATCCTTTTAATTACCGTCATTTTTGGTCTCTATGTTACGTTTTTTTGGGTGTAACGCGGATATTTTTGGATCCGGTTTCTGCTTATCGGATCCTTGTGGATCCGTTGCTTTCTTTATTTACAACCCTTCTCCCACCGCCTCACTCACGCACCGCTTCATCTTCATCGGAATCGCCGGTTACGGAGCTCATCATCTTACCCCAAGCGGTGTTCATTCCGACCGATATCACAAGCATCCGTGCATTCCCGTCCGCTACTTTTGAACCAGATAACAGAAACGGGTTCCGGATGGTGTCAATGTCTATATGATCACTTTCTCCGGTCATACTCGATTCGTCCACAAGCAACGAATGACCGTTGATGAACAACCCGTCCGCCGGAATCTGATCTCCGATGTTGAGAATCACAACATCTCCAACCACCACATCGAAAATCGATATCTTTTGCCGCCTTCCGTCTCACTCCAGTGTAACGTTTTTTTCTCCGGGTCGTGTCATGCGGGTTTTCTCATGAAATTGGATCTTATAATTCGGGTTTTCTCGGCCATCGTACACCGCTTCCTTCTCATTCGTCTTTTCGTCATCTCCTCACTCACCGAGGCGAGGACTTAGTTTGCTTTCTTTCTTGCTTTGTGCGAGTCTGGTTATTAAGAGGATACAAGGTATGATATCTGGATTTTGTTTGATTTTTCTTTAGACAAATTGGTCATGCACGGAATACAAAAGGGATATTATGTTGCGCAGATGATAGCTATGTCGGGAATGTAACTTCAAATCTCATGGCTTCCAAATACCATATCTGGGATCAGGTCTTTTTTTTACTAAAAACTTCATATAATCATTACGATTTTGTGGGAATTTCAATTCAGTTCTTGAAATCCAAAATTTGTTCATCTTTTTGCAGGGTCGACGTCTTAATTCCATGACCAAACACGCTAAACTTCTAGCATTAGTCTCGTAAGCTTTGTGTTTATCCTAAACTAAGAAGATCTTCTCTTATTACTCATTTACTAACTTCTTTTTTTCTTAAAATCCAAAATAGTTTTGTGCCTACGATAGCAACATGGACAGGAAGCTACAGGAGCATGAAGGCATGGCTTCCTAAACACCAATCTATGCAACTGAAGAATACAACTCAGGTTAGATTTTAGAATTACAAATTATAGATTAAATACACCAATTGATTGGGTTACGAAAACCCACCAGTTTAATCGACCAAAAAGTAGTTTTAATTTGTATATTAATTGCCAAATTTGTGTGTTTCTTTTTCGAAATTGTAATCCAGCTTAAGTTAGTTTTAGTATATCTATAAATTGATTAAATAGTAGTGCCTTGATCAATAGATTTGACTATAGATTTAGGTCTGCAGTTTTTGGGACTTACTTGAGTAATATGACAAATAGAAAAAACCTTTGGAACAAATTAAGCCGCCCGATATTTTGTAACGCTTAAAATTTTTGACTAGAATGGGAAACATGGTGTTAATTTGGGACAGTCTAAAAGAAAGTCATGATCTACCAAATGTATACAAATAATATCAATCTGTATGCCTGAAAGTGCCTTTCAGTTATTTTAGAATTCATGACTTTATCTTTGTTCTTATGCAGGTTGGTGGAGTTACCCCAAAGAAAGGTGGAACTGAGCATTTAGGACTCCCTGTTTTCAACTCAGTTGCAGATGCAAAAGCTGAAACCAAGGCTAATGCATCTGTAATATATGTACCTCCACCATTTACTGCAGCAGCAATCATGGAGGCATTAGAAGCTGAACTTGATTTCATTGTTTGCATTACAGAAGGAATTCCACAACTTGACATGCTAATATATCATTGCAGAAATTGTTTCAATGTAAGAATACGAATACCATTAACTATTTCTTCCTTTATTAAATTATATGTGTACATGTTCGGGTAAAAGGCTGCTCTTCTTAAGTAATCAAAAAGTCGGCTAATTGGACTAAATTGCCCTGGTATCATTAAGCCTGGAAAATGCAAGATTGGAATCATGCCTGGTTACATTCATAAACCAGGGCGCATTGGTATTGTATCTCGGTCTGCTACTCTAACTTATGAAGCGGTGAGATATGCTTACAAGGCTTACTATATTTATTTTTCCGACCATTGCTTATTTTAAATTAAAGAAAACATTGTATGCAACTTTTTTGAATGGTTTGTTTGTTTAATTCTTTACAGGTGTACCAAACAAATGTTGTTGGCCTAGACCAATCCACCTGTGTAGGAATTGGTGGGGACCCTTTTAACGGGACTAACTTTGTTGATTGCATGAGAAAATTTATTGCTGATCCTCAGTCAGAAGCTAAAATCAAATTTGATATGTGGTTAGTTTTTTAAAGAAAAATATTTGCTTGCTGATCCATTTAGAGTCTTAGAGATACCCCATCTTTTATATTTATGTGTCGATGATTATTGTGTTTCCAACATGATTATCCTAAAACTTAACTAAAAATGATTATTGTAATAGGATTTCTGAAATCACCAAGGTTGCTATATTATTGTATAAGGTAAGAAGTGCTTATAGATAGCTGGACAAAAAATGCATCCACTTGCACCTTTTTACAAGTTTAATCATTTGTATAATTTACTTTTTATCAAGTCTATGACTATCTTAAGTTCTTGCTGAGGTTAAGCACTGTACTTTCCAAATACAAACTTAATGTTCTGCATTTATATTTTGCCATGTCTATTGTATAAGTCTGATGGTAGTGGAAGAAAACGGTGAAGAACTTCTATCATTTTTATGTTTTGGAATGGTCTTTTGGACCTTATAAATAATAAAAGAAACAATACATGTATATGGAACTCACAGGAGGGTTATACTTTTTTTAGTATTTTCATTAATATGATGTACTAAGTTAATTCTTAAAAAGAATGTTTTACAATTTACATGGTATGGTATTGGTACCTGTTTAGGTTCACGCATTCAACTTTTTAAGTACTTGTGTAATAATATAATATATTTGTTATATGAAATATCACAATTTAAATATCTTTTGTTACATAATTATAAAATTCATGACGTTTGCAATTCAGGTATCATCCTGATTACTGAGATCGGTGGTACTGCAGAAGAAGATGCTGCTACCCTCATAAAGGTTAAACATTTGGCATCAGATCAATTAGATTTTTCTACTTATTTATACATAATAATACAAATTTCTTATAATTCCAATTTATTTATATGGAAACAGGAAACAAAAATCCAAGAGTAACTCTAAAAACTATGAAATTTATGTTGTATTGATGTAGAGCATCTTCTATTGGTAATCAGTTGTGGAACACTTGGTGGGCAAACAAAAATTGGTAATTTATATGTTCAACAAAATCCAGGTCAGTGTTACGCTCAGTTCATCATCGGGTGACATACGCAAATGTTGAGTATGACCTTATCCTTTGCACTCTATTAACATGGCTTAAAATATAATATAAAAGCGTACATAACAATTTTGGTGATTTGTTTCCGGTTTTTGTCTCAAAAGGAATCAGTTTGCAACTTTTGTCCTTATTTTGATGTGCGATTTCTTTCCTTCATCGCTAAATCTAACTAATCAGTTGTTAGTTTTTTTTAAATGACCATTTTGTCGTTGGACCCGAAGGAAAACAATATACCACGTGGACCAAATATGTAATCATCTCCTGATCTAATTGCTAAACTATTTTCCAAATTATAACGTATTTCCTTTTTAAATTATCTTATAGGTGTAAGTTTTTAAATTATAACGTATTCACTTGAATATGAATACAGTTTGCACCTAAATAAGTTGTCATATATACAATCAACGTGTTAAAATCTAAGAATTTTTGAAATTGTTTTCATATTACGACATTAGTATTTACAATATTGAAAAATACGGACAGAAAATGTCATTGGACCCGAAGTGAAAATGGTCATTCTTTAGGTAAAATAGTTTAGAAACTTGTACTTTTAAAGGTAATGTAAAAAATAAATTGAAAACCATTATAATTTAGAAAATAGTTTTATAATAAATCTAAGAAAAAATTACAAGATTGTTTTCTATTGTGGAATAGTGTTTTTCTTCAGGTCCAAGGGCAAAATGATTATTTTAAAAAACCTATTGACTGATTACTTAGATTTAATGATCAACGGACCAAATTCGTTATGAAACATCAAAATAAAGACCAGAACCGCAAACTGATTCTTTTCGGGACAATAACCAAAACAATTATGCTAAACTCAGGGACCAAAATTGTAATTTACTCTTTAATTTCCTTGGTTCCTTAACTAACAAATCAGATATTGTCGGCTTCAGAACATCATCAATTACGCATAACATAGAGCTACCAAAGGTACATCATCAACTATAATCTTTGTTGTCATTACATAGAAGTACATTGTTATTATATACAATACATACATGTGATTGTAGCGAGAGGACACTGTAAACGAGAAGTATCCTCATGTTGTATATGAAGAACTGTGCAAGGCATATGATTTTGAACCGGATTTGACAAGTGGTGATAATTCGGATGACGTGGAAGGTTTGTTAGTATTTACTCTAATCATTAATGTTCCGGAAGTTTTTCATTTGTCCTAAATTAAGGTTTATTTTCTGCTACAGAGGAATTGGTGACTGGTCTTTCCCGCGTATCATGGGAAAAAGTAGATGTGAGCTTTCACAATAGTAGATCCAGACTTGCTGCCCATAGTTTTATCTGGATACTTTTTTCTTAAAACTTAAAAATTGAATTTTTTTTCCTAAGCAAATCGATACTTTAGTTTTACTTTTATGCCCTCATTGCTTTACTTTTATGCCCTCATTGGATGCAGGTAAAAGATGACAATTTGCATAGGAAGAAGCAGATAGAGCAAAGGCCTCCTCTTTCAGTTCGCTATTCCCGAAGTGAGCGAATTGCAACCCACTCAACCAATCTCCTTTTCATCAGTGGTGGGGTTTGGTGGCTAGATTCCCGGATTGATTCCCAGATGACAATGCTATATTTTAGGTGGTCTTTTTTAGGTAATAAGAAAAACTCAAAGTAGGATGCTATAGTAAATAAAGTAACAAAAGTACATTATTTTTTTTTTTATTATTACCCGACCCACCCCGACCCACTTAACAAGCTGGACGACCCACCGATTTGACCCGACCCCGTGCGTAGCACGGATCGCAACCAGTTTATTCTTAATTTAGGATGCATATTGTTACACATTTACGGTTTTGGCTTTAAACCCTATATATAATTGCTATGCACTAATTTAGAATGTTCGACTTGAGAAAGTCAATTAATAACCTAACTTGTGTGATAAATATTGCTGCAGATGGAAAGAAGTAGTCTTTTGATTAGATCAAGACCATCAAGGTGTAAGAAGAGTTATTGCAGATATTGTGGTCATTGCAAGGCGTTTAAAGTCCCAATTGTACCTAGATTCATCAGAATAGCTCAAGAAACATTAGGTACAGGATAAACGTAAAGCTGTATTTTAGAATGATTGACTATAATGTAATTTACTGGATTTAATTTATTTTGAAGATATCAATGTACTTTGATTATGTTTATCGTTGCATTTAAATATAATATTTATTTGTAATATTATATGGTTTGTGGAATATTCAGTAGTAGTGAATTAATATTTATTTTAGCAATTAATCAGTGAAATAATATTTATTTTGACAACTAAATAGTGCATAAAAATAGTGTCACTAAAACCTACATATGCTACCGTGGCATACCAAAAAGTGCCACTAAAACCCAATAGGGCTGCAGCAACACAATCAAAAAGTGTCACTAAAGGCCTTTAGTCACAGCGCTCCTAGCGGCACTTTTTTTTTTTGTGCCGCTGATTGCCTAATATGATTTTAATGACATTTTTTTGGTTTTTTGTGGCACTTTTTCTATGCCACTAAATGTATTTTATTTGTAGTGAATAATCTGACGTTAGGAATCTTTCTAATATTAAAAACATACGTGACAATTGCATTCTATTCTTTCGAAATTCTGCCTTTTTTTTCTTTCCTAAACTTTTTCGTTGAATCATTTGATCAAAATTTAAAACAACCAAATTTATATTAGTATTTTCATATGTACCTTCCTAATGACATGTTAATAAAAATTGTACGAACTCCTCACCGTGAGCCACCTTTCAAGCCACTAATCATCTTTAGCATGGTTGTTAAGATCCCGATCTTGATCTTAAGATCTTACGATTCTAAGATCCTTCGACCGAAAAACGATCCCGATCACAGTAGGATCTATCTGAAGTAAGATCTATACTAGGATCTTAGGATCCTAAGTAGGATCTTAAGATCTTAATACGATCCGATCCCACCTCTAATTGTTGATGGTCATGATGAACTTGTTTATTTTTCTACTAAATATGTTTTCTTCCTAATTTTTGCGGTTTCTAACTAAAACAATCATAGTACATGCTTAAGACGTTAACTTCGATTCTATCATCGATGTTTTAGTAGAGATTAAGTTATAACAGATACTGCACAAAGTATGACATTGAGAGTAAATTTAAAGACTACTTCAGTGGTAGGATCTTAAGATCTCGATCCCGATCTTACGATCACGATCTTGCAAAGCATAAAATGATCTTGGGTAAGATCCCGATCTTAACAACCTTGATCTTTAGGTTTAAATTCTTATCCACAAAATCGTACTTAAATGCATGCATACACACGTGTTCGACCAAGTGACTATACACGTCTACATGTAATATTTTCTTTTTCTTTTATTTCTATCTTTTTTGTAACCTATAATTATATAATATTATAATATTATTAATGATATTGATCAGAACATGTAAATGCTACGTTCACCTAGTGCATGTAATCTCTCTTTATAATGGAACATCTGTTGATTTAAATAGTAAATAAAATACTATAATTTAATTAAAATTAGATTAAAATTAATGTGTCTATATTTGCTTCCTTCTAATTTTCACATATGATTAGAAATTTACATAATATACATGCATAAATCATCCTTTAATTTATAGTAAACTGATTGGTTGATCTTCCTTTTAATTTAAATGAAGGATCGGTCAAAATAATAACAATAGTAACGTATGAATACATATCAACAAATCGTAAATCGATATTATAAATAAAAATATAATCAAATTATATAATAGATATTATTTTCCGATGATTCTAAATTTAATAATCAATTACATATATAACTAAAGTCGTAAAATATACCTGAAAAATAATTGTCATAAATACACATGTTACATTAATGGACCCATAAATATATAGCCCCGATTTTTTTTTACTTCGTTCGAGACGGAGTAACTAACTCGGGCTTAGTATCTAATCAACACTTTTTTTTATTTTTTATTATTATTATTTTTTTTTGAACGGCAAATCTATCTTACTCCTACTCCTACTCTAATCACCTTAAATCCACCTATTCCCCTAGTGGGGATTGAACCCTCAACCTCAAGGTTGGAGGGCGACGCCTTACCACTTGGCCAAGAGGCCATTGGCTTCTAATCAACACTTACTAATCATTATTCATTATTGTGTTCAGCACCATCTTATAAAGAATAGCTTCTCCCGGTTATCTCGCACAAGCTTGCATGGAAACCTCATTCCACACCCACAAACACCGTATACAAAAGGTACGATGGACGAGTATTATGTGAGAGCAGAGATTTTAACTATGCATTTTTCAAATAGATTGATTGATTAAAATGCACGTTGTTCGCATCATTATTGAAATATAAAACAAGTATGCATTTCTTTAACATTAGTCTTACAACCAAAAACAACTCAACCATGAGATTACATACTCCTTTATATGTGATATAGCCCCCTTAAGACACTTTAAAGAAATTTAACATCCTAAATTAAACTTTACAAACCAAAGTCCAGAGTCTAGACCTGGAATGGAACTGATCTGATTGGAACTGGTTCCAAAAGTTTGGAACCGATAAGTTGAACATTTTTCTTTTCTCTAATGCAAATTATTATTTTGTGAGGGGTAAAACTAATAACAGGTATATTATGCACCCATTACCCATTTTAGCTATCATGTGTATAGGCAAATTTTGTTGGTGTAGTTAGGTCATCTGCAAAGGTTGTGGTTGATTTATTTCTTAAGTTGCTTGCTCCCACAAATCTCATTGATAATGCAGCCAGGTGAGCCTTCAAACATTGTTCATTCGTGGAATAGAATATAGATCATGCAAACAAGCTACCCACATAAGCTTCTAACTAATTGCAATAGTCATTACTAGATTCCATCTGATTCACCATAAATGATTAATATGAAAAGATTAATAGCAAACATAAACCACTTTTTCGCACAAACATATTGCCTCTAAGAGTGAACATCACACCAGCTAGACATTTGTGGCATAATGCACTTCAGTCGAGCATCAGTGTGTTACCTACAATTTCGTTTCAATAGGCAGGCAAACATGTCTTACAGTGTATCTTGTAATGTAAGGGTATAAAACCAGCCAAGGGACGGAATTCATTACCTACTGAATAATATCCTAATCCTATTGGCAAACTTCAGACACAATCGATTTGAAATTGTATCAACAATATATTTGGTACATCTTGATTCCTGCCTGCACAGGGTATATGATATAGAAATCGATGGTATAACAGAGAAGCTTTCATTATTCGTCTTCTGAATATGCCGATCACGGCAATAAATAGTACACACGAGTTCAAGAAAAGATAATAACAAACTATCTAAACAATCGCGGACTTATCTACCGGAAGGAAACATTTAAATTAGATAAGGATAGACTAATAAATATAATATCCAATACTCCCCCTCAAGATGAAGCATGGATATTGACAATGCTCATCTTGCCAAGAAGAAATTGAAACTGAGCTGCACCAAGACCCTTAGTGAGTAAATCAGCAACTTGCATTTTGGTATTAATTTGCATGGGCAAGATCTCCTTTGATTGAACTCGTTCACGAACAAAAAAACAATCCATTTCGACATGCTTCGTGCGCTCATGGAAGACGGGATTGTTCGCGATGTGTCTGGCGGCTTGATTGTCACAAAAAAGAGTGGTAGGACCATCCACATAAACTTGTAAATCTCGAAGCAACCACCGAATCCAAATGATCTCGCTAACTGTTGAAGCCATAGCCCGGTATTCTGCCTCAGCCGAAGATCGCGAGACCACCGATTGTTTCTTAGTTTTCCACGAGACCGGAGCACCACCAAACATAATTAAATAACCAGTCCGTGAGCGGCGCGTGTACGGACACCCAAGCCAATCAGAATCAGAAAATGCTGTCAGCACATAATCTCCATTCTTTGGTAAAAGAACACCTTGTCCAACTGTGCCTTTCAAGTATCATAGCACGCGGTGCAAAGCATCCAAATGACTACGTCGAGGATCGCCAACAAACTGGCTCAAAACATTGACTGAATACGTAATATCAGGTCGCGTGGCTTGAAGGTACAACAAGCGTCCAATGAGTCGACGATATTTGTTTGCATCAACTTATCTTCATTTTCACAACGATCAAGTTTCAAGTTTTGCTCAATGGGAAACGGACTAGGTTTGGAACCTAGCATGCCACTATCTTTAAGAATATCTAGCACGTACTTTCTTTGATTTAAGACAAGCCCCGCATCGGTTTTTGCTACCTCTATTCCAAGAAAATATTTGAGTGGACCGAGATCTTTAATGCTAAAAGCTTCATGCAGTTGCAGTTTAACTCGTTGGATGCTATCAAGTTTGTTTCCAACAATTATCACATCATCAACATAAATGAGAACAGCCATGTAAACTCCCTCTTAATCCCATAAGAACAAGGAGTGGTCTGCTTTAGATCGGCAAAACCCCATGTTCAAAAGAAAAGTGGTGAATTTTTTGTACCAATTCCGTGAAGCTTGCTTTAGCCCGTAGATCGACTTTTTTAAGCGACAGACACGCGTTTCGTTTTCTTTTGCAAAACCTTGGGGAATCTTCATGTACACCTCTTCCTCAAGATCGCCATGCAAGAAGGCATTATTCACATCGAGTTGGTGAATAAACCAGTTTTTCTTAGCCGCAACCGCCAATAAAATGCGAACTGTTGCTAGCTTGGCGACCGGTGCAAAAGTATCATGGTAATCGACGCCTTCCATTTGAGTAAATCCTTTTGCCACTAGCCGAGCTTTGTATCTATCTATTTCACCATTTGGCTTGAACTTTATTTTGTAAACCCATTTCGAATCAATGGCCCGTTTCCCTTCAGGAAGATGCGTTAGAGTCCAAGTGTCATTGTCAACAAGTGCTTTAACTTCCCTTTTCATTGCATCACGCCAATGAGAATTTTGTGAGGCCTCTAAGAAGTTAGAAGGCTCATTATTGGAAGTAATGGCCACAAGATAAGCATGATGATTATTAGAATTTTTTTTATAAGAAACGAAATGGGAAATAGGATGTACCGTCGAGGTCTCTTGATCGGAAACGGGTTGTTGATGACTGACCGAAGGGGGAAGTTGTACAAAGTAATCTTGAAATTTATGTGGCTGCGTTTTTGCTCTAACACCTCTGTTTAAATTTTCGAAGTTATTGTGCATCTCCTGAGCTGGTTCGGAATTGCAACCTGAATGGTCTGTTGGGCTGGCGACAGGAGGCGCATCTGGGCTTGCGCTTGGAGCTGGACTATTTGGCGCAGCTGGACTTGCGCTTGGAACTGAGCTACTTGGTGAGTCTGGGCCAACATGTGATGTTGGGCCAACATGTGATGTTGGGCCAACATGTGATGTTGGGCCACCAGGAGTATTGTTGTTGTCGGACTCCTGTGGACCAGTGAACTCCACATGTTGCTCATTAGTTCCCAACAAGTCTTCATTGTATACATGTGAGTTTTTGTCACAATTTTCATTGCCTTTGCATGTACCTTCTTGAAATTTAATAGGCAAGTCATCATGATCTTGTATGTTGTCTTGTGTATCCTTGAAAGGGTACACATTTTCATCAAAAACCACGTCTCTACTCACAATAATTTTTCTAGACTCAATGTCAAAGATTTTGTATCCCTTAGTACCTTGTGGGTAACCCAAAAAAACACCAGGTTTTCCTCTTAGCGCGAATTTATCTCCCTTTATGTTGGTGTTTTTGTGATACGCAAGGCACCCAAGAATCTTCATGTGCTCATATCGTGGTTTAGAGTTCCACACAAGTTCATAGGGAGTTTTATCTTTAATAACCTTTGAAGGGAGCCTATTGATTATATATGCAGCCGTAAGAATGCATTCTCCCCAAAACTTCTTTGGAATGTTAGCTTGAAACCGGATTGCACGAGCGGTTTCTAATCAATGTCGGTGTTTTCTTTCCACAACGCCATTCTGTTGTGGCGTGTGTAGGCAAGTGGTTTCAAGCAATATGCCTTCTTTATTATAAAAATCACGCATGAAGTTAGAGGTAAATTCACCACCATTGTCGCATCTAATTCTCTTAATGTGTTTGTCAAACTGGACATTTATCATTTTGTGAAAATTTATGAGACATTCACTAGCATCATTTTTATGCTTAATAAGAGAGACCCAAACAGCTCGACTATAGTCGTCGACTATAGTGAGGAAATAATTGGCATTAGTATAGGAAGGTATTCGATAACAACCCAATGTATTAATTCAAATGCATGACTAGTTTTATTAATACTAATAGGAAAAGGGTTTCTGACAATCTTAGCCTTAGCACATGAATCACAAACTTTATTACTAAAATCAACGAAATTGGTTTTAATTAAATCTACTTTTGACAGCTTTCCCTTTGAGGCGTGACCTAACCTTCTGTGCCAAGTGTCTGTCATAACATTCATGGCTATTCTGTCTTTAGTCATCCCCATTCGGTACAATCCCCCTTGGCGTCTACCCGATCCAATCAAGTTCCTCGTGTAAAGTTTCTGCATGACACAAAAATCGGGAAAGAAAGTTACAGCACATTGGAGATCATTAGTGACACGGCTAACCGAGAGTAAATTACATTTGAACTTTGGTACACATAAAACCCCTTTAATTTTCACTCCCCCTGAGATGGTACAATCTCCTTTTCCCTCTACGGGAATGGCATCACCATTGGGTATTACAACAGGAGGTTCAAAGTGAGTGGTCTTTTTATTAGTAAGTAAATGCGGAGTAGAGGTAATGTGTTCGGTACAACCTGAATCGACGATCCAATCGTCCTTACGAGCCATGTTGGCACTTCGTGGCGGTGCTTCATCAGTGCTCGAGTTCTTGAAGTGATTTATGAACATTTGATATTGTTCCTTGGTAAGTTCGGGTATTGGGCTCTCTTCCTCAACATGTGCAGCCATCGATTTGGACTTCTCATTCTTCTTTCCGGGCCACCACTCCGGATACCCAACTAGCTTGAAACACCCTTCACGTTTATGCCCATTTTTATTACAATGAGTGCAATATTCATCTTTCTTGTCTTTGGTTGTCTTGAAAGTGCTCTTTTCCTTTGCAGGACTGAAGTTGGTGTTTCGGTTTTGGAAGGATTTAAAAGCTGCCGGCTCAACGGGTGTTCTTTTGTCGTTCGAAATCGTCCTTTGTCTTTCATCTTCAGCCACTAGATGATACACGGTGTTAAGCGAGGGTATCGGTTTAGTGGCAAGAATTTGCGTTTTGGAAGGATTTAAAAGCTGCCGGCTCAACGGGTGTTCTTTTGTCGTTCGAAATCGTCCTTTGTCTTTCATCTTCAGCCACTAGATGATACACGGTGTTAAGCGAGGGTATCGGTTTAGTGGCAAGAATTTGCGTTTTGATGACAGAGAATTCTCCGTCCAATCCCATAAGGAATTGATATAGACGTTCCTTTTCTTGATACTCGCTAAGCCTCTTTCCAACTTCGCATGAGCAACTATTGCATGAACATCTTGGGAAGGGTAATATGGATGATGTTTCATCCCAAAGTGTGCATAAATTGGTATAATAAGTAGATACTGACGAACCATCTTGTCTAGTTGCAACTATCTTTTGCTTTAATTCAAACGCTCTAGGAGAACTTTCCTTACCGAATCGTTCTTGTAGGTCGGTCCAGATTTCTGCTGCCGAAGTAGCGTATTTGACGCTGTCACGGATTCCCTTTTCCATCGCGGTGGTAAGCCAGCCCTTCACCATCGCGTCACACCTCATCCAAGGCATGTAGTCCGGCTTCCCTTTTTCTGGTTTTTTAAGAGTGCCATCAACAAAATCGATTTTGTTTTTGGCGAATAGAAAGTTTTCCATCTCCTGACTCCAATCGCTGAAATTGGCATCTGTGAGGACTTCATTAACATGTAGTTGTTTTGGTACATCGGAAGGATGAAGATAGTATGGCGAGTTATGATCGATCCCGCCACTAGAACCCTCTCGAACGGTTTTATCTTTGTCTCCTCCTCCCGTCATTCTTCTAGCGGAAGCAAGGTTTTAGGTTTTAGATTCGTGCTCTGATACCATATAGAAATCGATGGTATAACAGAGAAGCTTTCATTATTCGTCTTCTGAATATGCCGATCACGGCAATAAATAGTACACACGAGTTCAAGAAAAGATAATAACAAACTATCTAAACAATCGCGGACTTATCTACCGGAAGGAAACATTTAAATTAGATAAGGATAGACTAATAAATATAATATCCAATATATGATTGTTGTTTTCGAAAGTCCCTTGCAGGTACTTCATTAATAATGCTATCTTATTACATTTGTGTCAGTTAATGATACTTATCTTCAGATCATTGATTTCTATATATTCATCAACTTTCTTTAAAACTATAATCATTACAAGCTTGAGTCATGTGCGATCAAAACTAAACCTAATTACTAACTCAAATTCTATTAATTACAACTGTAGGTCATTTGATTTTCATGTAAGCTTTTGAGTCAATGTATATATAATATGAATGTATGCATCTAAAAACAACTGGATATCACTCAATAGTATAGGCGACTTTACCCAAGTACTAGGAATTAGCAATGACAAAAGACCATGATTCCATATGTTAGTTGTCTTGTAACTTGTAAGTGGAAAGTCCTCGTTGAGACGAGCACCAAGAACACCAACAGTGTGGCTTCAGGTATCTTGGCCTCTAAAACTACTGCATATATCATTCTAAAATATTCCACTTGATGCCTATAAAAAACAAATAGGAAAAAGATATGGATTTTGTAATTTGAAGTTAAGAACCATAAAAAAAAAAAAATTGATGTCAACAATAAGCCTTATGAAAAAAGGTAACTAAAGCTTAGAGCAAAACCTATTCCTCGGAAACAACTTATCATTATTCTCCACTAATGATACATAAAATTTCAAGTTAGAGGACCATACCATACCATTCAGGCATTCATCATAATTTAACAACCTGTGATGTGCCAATGCTGTATGTGAAATTTATGTTTCGGAAATAAGACTTGCAGCATATATCCAAAATTCCCAATCATACTGAATTGCTCGACAAACACAAGCAGCGCACACCAGGGCCAATCCCCTTTCAGCGGATGGTTTAAATGTCCCCATGGTCCTCTTCCATTTTCTTTTTAAATCCACAGCACATACACGCATCATTAGCCTCACTCTCTCCATTTTCATTCGTTTATAACATGTACCATAACATAGTAACTTCAAAGTTTGTTAAATTTTATCATCTAACTAAACTTATTCAAAAACTTGACAACTTTAACTAAATTAGGTCAAAATACGTTTCTGACATTCCAGATCGGACATCTTTCTTAAGTTATTATTCAAATTAACTCAATAATGCATAAAAAAAACTTCATTTACACTACAATTTATTAGCTCATACCTCCTTAATTTATCAGTTTACTAAACGTAACTCAAATTCCCAACACCAAACTTTTGCAGAGTCCCCTTCTAAGCTCTTAAGTTTGCAATCATCTTACCTTTACAAGCTTATACATCTATTTCCATAAAGTTTCTTCCTTGATTTCTTGTTTTCAGCTAGGATCGATTTGAGCTGGGAGCTTTCCACCTCCGCTTGACTCCTTTCTCTATCTCTAGGTCGGTCAACGACGGAGTGAAAATAACGAGAAAGTAAAAATAACAATACAATATTACATTTTTAGTTCTTGTGATTATGTAGTTCTTCTCAATCAAGTCTAGTTGTTTCAATAATAACGCTAGTGACCCCTTAATACATTTGTTTATCATGTTTTTAGTCCCTCGAACGAGCGCAGTTTGTTTTTTTTGTCGTTAACACTTCATTTTTTCTTAGGTTTTTGACATAACAGCCCTATAAAGTATACCAAAATATTTTAAAAGGCCCCTAAACAAAATTTCGAGCCCCCTACGTCCTTAAAGTCAAAAAAACCGTGTCTATTTGACCATTTGACGACTGGTAACCTATTAAAGAGGTTAAAATGCTGACATGGAATTTAAAATGCTGACTTGGAAAATATAAAATTAAAAAAACGTTGACCTGTTAAATGAAACCAAATTGTCTTAAAGACCTGCGTTTGAAAGGGTGAGTTAATGAAGCAGCATCCTTGTTCGCTGAAAACTTGAAGGAGAAGAGGATCATCTAGGGTTTGAGAGTTCGAAGCTGCATGGCTAGTAACATGCCGGATCCGGTTTACTTTAAAGTTCGGTGTCACTACAATGGTATGTTTTTACGCCTTCCGTGTTCTTATGCTTACGGTGAGAGTGTACTATTTACCGATGTTGATTTTGCTGCAATGAATCTTCACGAGTGTGGGTCGTGGCTTGAAAGATATGTTGGAGTCCCTTGTGAGAAATTGTATTATTGCATCCCAAATAGACCATTATCAAAAGGCATTAGACTAATAGAGAACGATTTGGATTATGGAAAATTTCTAGAGGATGCTAATCAAGCCTTTACAGAGTCTGAAACCAAAGAAATTTCTTTGTTTATGGACCATACTGGGTCAGGGTTAGAAGAATGGTTCGATGAAGAAATGAATTTTATGGTGCATAGTGAAGAAGAAGGTTCAGTAATACAATCAAAAAATGAAGAAATTGAAGCTGTAAACAAAGAAACGAATGAAGAAGAAGAAGTCCCTGGTTTCCAGGATTTAGAAGATATGATTGGTGATCATGAAATTCCAAAAATGAACAAAACTGCTGATGATGAATTTCTCAGCAAAATGTGTCCTGAGGATGAAGATTATGAGGACAAAGAGAATGAGGAAGAAGGTGTTGTTCATCCAAGATTTAATGAAAAAATACATTGGAAGACTCAAAAACCCATTCTAGGTATGAGATTTGAGAACCCAAAACAGCTAAAAAAACATGTTGTGTAACTATGCTGTGGCTAATGGATACCAACTTTCTTTCAAGAAGAATGATAATAAAAGGTTGTTGGTGAAGTGTTGTAAAGGGGAATGTTCATTTAGGTTATGAGCATCATGGATGGGAGATGAACATTCATTTCAAATAAAGTCTTTGAAAAGTGATCATAACTGTGCAAGAAACTACAAGTTAGGATCAATTGTCACATACTCTTGGATTGGAAGTCATTACACAAAGGAAATGTTACATAGACAAAAACTTAGTATTAGACAACTAAGACTAGAGGTGATTAAAAAATTTGGAATAGATGTCAGTCTAAGCCAATGTAGAAGGGCAAGGAAACATGCCATCAATTTAATAGAGGGTACATTGACTGAACATTGTGCTAAGTTATGGTCTTACATGATGGATATTAAAAGGTCAAATCCAGATTCAACTGTGAAATTGGATGTTTTGCCAATGCAGATGGTAAAAACTATTTTAGCAAACTTTATGTCTGTTTTGATGCTATTAAGAAAGGATGGATGGAAGGTTGTAGAAGGGTGATAGGCATAGATGGTTGTTTCTTGAAAGGAATTTGTCAAGGGGAGTTACTTTGTGCTGTGGCTAGAGATGCAAATAATCATATATACCATATAGCTTGGGCAGTTGTGTGTGTTGAGAACAAGGAAAACTGGAAATGGTTTCTTGATATACTCATAGAAGATCTAAACTTGGGGCTTGGAGATGGGTTAACATTGATGTCTGATCAACATAAGGTAATATTTTATATTTTTATCATTCCTTCTTTATTTGTACTAATGAATATTTAAAGTCACACTTTACTCATGATTTATGTTTATGTAGGGCCTAATGGAGGCTGTTAAGGAGTTGGACCCTCAAGCTGAGCATAGACAATGTGCCAGACACATATGTTCTAATTTTAAAAAAAGATTTCCTGGTGCACACTTTGAAAATCTATTTTGGAAATCATCAAATGCTACAACAAAACAGTCATTCAAAGTGTTTATGAAGGAAATGGAGAATCTTTGTCCACCAGCCCACAAGTATTTGATGGACAAGGACCCAAAGACATGGTCAAGGGCCTTCTTTGAAACAGGTAGATGTTGTGTAGCAACTGAAAATGGTTTATCTGAGAGTTTTAATGCAATTATTGTTGAAGCAAGGAGAAAACCCATAATAACCATGTTAGAGGAATTAAGGTTATATATGATGGAAAGGTTATTCAAAATGAAGGGAAAACCATGGTCAAGTGACATATCACCAGCTATCAGACATCAGTTAAACTTATTGAAGATAAAGCAAAGGTATTGGCAAGTATTACCTAGTGGTCTTCAAAAATTTGAGACAAGGTGTGAAGGAGAAGCTTTTGAGGTGGACCTAGATAACAAAACTTGTTCTTGTAGGTTATGGCAGTTGAATGGGTATGGTTGTGTACATTTTGTGGCAGCAATAAGTTTTCTTAATAGGGATGTAGAGAAGTATGTTCATCCATACTTTAGTAGATCTAAGTACATAAAGTCATACGAGTACTGCATATCACCTATGAATGGAAGTACCATGTGGCCAGAATCATCTTATATTCCACCTTTGCCACCAAAATTCAGAAGAATGCCTGGAAGGCCCACTGTAAAACGTAAGAGAGATGCTAGTGAAAGAATTGATAAGCATAAGGTTTCAAAAACTGGTAAGATTATGATGTGTAGTGTTTGCCATGAAAGTGGACATAACAAGGCAACATGTAAAAAGAGTGAAAGACCAACAAAAATGAATGTTAAAAGGCCAAAGAAACCACATGGGAATCAGGTACTTCTCTAATACTTTCACCTTATGTGTTTCATGTAAACTAATGTTTGTTGATGAACCAGAAAAAAACAACCAGAGATGCTGTAGTGCCCACTGAAAGACTTACACAAGAAACACCATTGGAACCTGATGATGATGCAGTCCCCACTGTGGGAGTTACACAAGAAATACTAATGGAAACTGAAGGGGTCCAAATGGAAAGAAATGAAATAGCATATAAGCATATATGACTTTAAGTTAGGCACCCTACTTAATTAAATAGCTTTGTAATTTTCAAGTTAGGCAACCTACTTATTGTATTATATTGATTTCAGATGGAAATGGAAAAAAATTCCACCTGCAAATGATTTTGATGATAATGCAGTTCAGATTGAGGGAGTTACACAAGATACTCCAATGGACACTCAAACTGTCCCAAACCACTCAAACTGTCCCAAACCAGTCAGCCATGCAACACTTTTGAAGCAGGTGAAAAAAGAGAAACTTGAACACATTAGAAAATCTGAGAGAATTGTGAAGAAAAAGCTATCCAGGAATATCATAGGAGTCAATGGGGAAGGGAATTCAGCTTCCAAACCAGTCACCTTAGAGTAGTTTGATATTTGTAATTGAATGTTTTTAACAGTTGTGTCTGAATGGATTATTATGTTTTAAGTATTTGATGTGTATTAACTCTGGCAACATGTTGGTGTGCATGTGCATACCACTTTTGGTAATGATATTGCATGTTGCAAAACTAATACAGTTGTGTCTGAATGGATTAGTATTTACAATTATGGCATTGTAATTTAAACTGCAATTCAATTCTGGCATTCTACTTTCAGCTTCATTTCAATTATGGAATTATACTTTCAACTGTAATTTCATTTCATGAGATTAATATGTATTTAATAAAGCATCAAATTGTATATAAAAATAATAAAATGGTTTTCAATGATGCCATTCTAGTTTAAACTGCAATTCGTTTTTAGACTTGTATCATAATAACACCAAATATGGCATTGTACTTTAAAATGCATTACAATTATATCATTGTACTTTAAACATCAACACCAATCATGCCATTCTACTTTAAACATCAAATCAATTATGGCATTCTACTTTAAACTACATTATAATTATATCATTGTTCTTTAAAGATTAACACCAATCATGCCATTGTACTTTAAACTGCAACTTCATTTATAGCACTATACTTTCAACTCTAATTCAATGATATTACATGTTGCATGTACTTTAAACTGCATCAAAACAGAATTTGCATGTCTCATATATATTGATTACAATATATGCACTAAGGGACAAAAGTCATGTATCCCAAGCCTTTATTATAATGTCCCACATGTCTTCATAGTTTTATAATGCCAACTTTATGTACGAATGTAATATTCAATTGGTCCACCAGATTCAAATACAATAAGACAAACGGATTCAGACAAAACATGGGATCAGTTATGATCCCAAATATCACATTAGTTGTTTATACATTTACATACATCGGTTAAAGATCGGTTATGATCCATAAAATGTTGGTTACATCAACAGAATCTAAACTACCTGTCAACATTCCTACCTTTCTACCATCCAGTTGCAGGTTCTTCATCTAATAACCCCAAAAACCCCCTTTCTACCATCCAATAACCCAAAAAACCCAAAATGTTGATCATATCTTAACATCCGATAAACCCAAAATAACCCATACCCTGCAACCTAGGCTATGTACCTGCACACGAACATTACAACAACCAAAAAAAGCAAAATGTGTTTTGTAAGCTTATGTCGAGCTGCAATCCTTCTTTCTTTTGCCAGTTGCTCTTCTAGCTCAACAACCCGATCCACTACTGCATCGAGGTCAGCCACATACTTCTCTTTCTCCTCTTTCAGTTGCTTTTTGAGTGTTGCAACTTCGTGGTTTTCTCGAATCCTATCAATCTCATTGATCAACTTGTTGACCTCAGGCTTATAATGCATGTTAAGCTCCGGATCAACCCAAGCGAACGATCTACAGTCACCTTCAGTCTGCAATTAAAGAAAAACAAAATTAGGGTTTTCTTTTTCGGATTTCCAACTCAAATACTTCAATGTACTTCCGATCATACCAGTTTTAAACTCAAAAGTTCCAAGATAAGGTCTTACCAATGAGTACCGGCAGTTCAAAAACATCCTTTTAGGGTTATCAGGAGTTGATGATGTTTGTAGCTTCAGAGGAACGTGACAACGACAGTCGGGAAGCGGTAGGTTGTTTTCCACTAGATGAAGCAGATGCCTTTGGTTGTAACTAGCCATTGTTATCGAGAGGTTCTCGTTCTCTTTGAAGCTCCTTCTGTTCTTTTCGACAGGTACGAACACCACTTAAACCCTCCAACTTTTCAATGCGACTTTCTTGCACCATACAGCTTTTTAACACCGTGTTCGAGTGACGTCGGGTAGGTGACATGTTCAAGGTTGTTCCACTGTTCACTTACGTGTAATTATCTTGAATTGTTTTTTTCTTTTAAATGTCATAAAAGACCGGCTGACCGATTAAATCACACCCGAGTGACAAAATCAACACATCTATTCTGTGTTTAGTGGCTTGAAACAACCATATTTTACTTAGAGGACCTTTTAAAATATTTCCATATACTTTATAGGGTTGTTATGTCAATAACCCTTTTTTTTTGGTTGCTCCAATAGCCTCCATGCCTCACGCATGACTGGACTACATCAGTAAAAAAAATTATCACAATGTAACTTTTTTTTGTCATATAATATTCCATTAAGATGTTGTCTAATAGTAAGTAGAAGTTTATTCGCTTTACTTTTAGCTTTTGTATTTTAATGTTATAAATCCTAAATTGTTAATTTTATGTTGGTATTGATATATTATTAAGGGTTAATGACTTGAGAGGGTAATATAATTTTGCAAATGTTCACATTTAGGTAACATTATTTTTTTGTGCATATTTAGGTAACATAATTGTTATACTTGTTCATATTTAGGTAACAATGTTTTTTTTGTACACCTTTAGGTAACATAGTTGTTATACTTGTTCAAAAACGAGTAACAATGTTTTTTTGTTCACATTTAGGTAACAATATTGTTACCTAAATGTGAACAAAAAAATATTGTTACCTAAATGTGAACAAAAAAAACATTGTTACCCGTTTTGGAACAAGTATAACAAGTATGTAACATAAATGTGCACAAAAAAATATTGTTAGCTGTTTCTGAACAAGTATAACAAGCATGTTACCTAAATGTGCACAAAAAAACGATGTTACCTAAATGTAAACATTTGCAAAAGTATATTACCCTCTCAAGTCATTAACCCTATTATTAAATTAATTTATGAATTACGAGTTTTATTTTGCATATGTGAATTTTCCATTTTCTATATACAAAATGATGAAGTAAACTATAATTTTTAATTTTTTAAATATATTTTCCATTTCATCATAGTTAGATACTTGATTTTATATGTTTTACAAACAATAAAGCAGTTGGTTTATTTTTAAGGAAGCAACTGTAGCACAACAAAGTTTTAAAACTTGCTTTAAATGGTCTTTTATGTATTTTTCTTGCTCTCTAGGGGCATAATGTTTAAATAACTGGATAATGGGGTGAAGGGAACCGATTGTACCGGGTTAGGGCCCATGTCAGCTTCCCTCCCAAAACGTAAGTGTGCATAGTGTTCATTTAACATACTACGTCATCCGGTTCAAATACAATCGAGAACGGTACCTAAACTTAGGGACCAAGTTTAGGTTGTGGTCCCCCTTACAAATACGACGTTTATCCCTCTTTCGATCAAGATGCAAAATCTAGTTACCAATTTCGAGCATCATATGTTTGTCGATCGATGTCTGCTATAACTTAACGATGCCTTCACCAAATAGCTACTCATTTAATGGTTTACATATAACAGATTTGGTGGAGGTGGATCTGCTATGCCACTGCGACATAATGGCTACGGAAACTCGGCTCGAGATCGAGATGGTGAAACAAGAGGTCACATCCTGAAATCAACAACCTGATGGGAGTCGCTACCTATCTCCATGAGGAGTTGGAACAATTAAACCATAAGTAGTACATCTGGAAGTGGATGGTTGTCGTGATGGCCATGGTGGCGATGACATGATACCTTAGCCGATACTAGAAGCTGATGGTCGGTGGGTTTTTAGGGGTGCGTAGGGTAAGATGGTAAAGACTTACATTGTAGCAGGCGTTTTGATAAAGTATGTTTGATTTTGGTGGTTTGGTTTGTTTGCTAATAGTGGGTTCGTTTGGTTAGGATTTGTTGTAAATAAACAAGATTTGTATTACCGGATGTATGTTGGCTTTTGTAATGGTGTTACCGGATGTTGAATAAAATTTCTATGGCCCGATTATAACTTATTCGAGAAATTGTTATTGAAATCTATATGCATTATGTTCGCTCCGAATGCTATTACAGTAAAATCAGAAACCCAAAATGTGTTATTAGATTTATGCTGGATTATGTTCGATCCATAAGTACAGTGATATAAAAACGGTTTGATGTGATGTTTATTGGTGTCACAACTAAGCTTTTGTGCCATGTGTAAACTTTATGGTCTGTATTGCTATAACAAGGATTAATTGTGAAATTTGGGAATGTTTTGAAGTATATTGCATTAAGAAGTAAGTCTGGTCAACTTTATTGATATATGATGTGTTATCTGGGAATGTTTTTAAGTAAACTGCCTTACTCTATGACTGTGGTCAAGTTCATTGGTATATAATGTGTTACGCTTACTTCGTTAATTACATAGAGACGGTAGGCAAACGGGCAACAAGCTGCGCCGCTAGCCCTTTCTGGATGGCAAAGCTAATACGTTTAAACACAACATCCATAGATCTAGGGGACATTATGTTACTATGCATAACCCGTTGAACTCTGTTGAGGAGCTCCACAGCCTCTGGTGCGAGAAAACCAAAAGTATCAAAAGTGAAAGGGATAAACACACGTTGATTCTCAATACATGCCTTCTCGTGTTTATCCACTTTGCATGCAGCGGCTTTCAAAGCAGCTTGCCCCCTGTGAAACCTCCACTCCTCAAGTTCACAAGAGGGGAAACCCTGGTAAGGTCCACACAGGCATGTTTACCTCCCACCCATCCGAAAACCAAAATGTCAGCAGGCCTGAGTGTGGATCTCCCATCTGACGGGTCAGTCAAAAAGTTTACACATTGTTGACAGAAATCCCAGCACGTCGGCAAACGTCAAAGAGAACATCCCTAACCATATTATGTCGGTATTTGAAACCTGGGAGCTCTCGACAATGAACTGCATGTTCCCCAAATGAGTCCAAACACGCCTTGCGACAAACCTGGCATATCTAGTCAACCGGAAAAAGAGGAATCATAAGGCGGTACCGGAGGATAGTGCGATATTCCACAGGGGACATATGTTGACCGAGACCGTCAATGGGGATAGCTAGCAAAAAATCCTGAGCATGTGGTGCTCGAAGACACTCAAATAATGCTTTCTGCCTGAACGTCATGTCAAAATCGACTTCCATATTCTTGATGATTTTACTAAAGAGAGCACTAGCCAATGTTTTTTGGGATTTAGGGGGCGCGGTGTCCTTATTAGTGAAACCGCTACAGTCAAAATCTGGAATTGTGTCACGAAGACGATCCAAAGTAGATTAATAATCAGTGTCCATACCACATATGCCACTGTTGCGCAAGATGTGGTCTTGTAAAGCCCAAGATTGGGCCCTCGAGGCTACAAAAGCGTACGAGGAAGCCTCGAAAGCCGAGTACAAACCCAAACCACCAAACCGTATTGGTAAGGAAACCAACCGCATGGCCTCCACAAACCACAATGTCCTCGATTGATCCAAGCAATCTTTTGTCAAAAAACAAAGCTGCCTCCTCCATGTTCATCGGTTGGCAAGTTCGTAAACCAAAGAAAAGTTTAGCAATGCCCATACAAGAGTGAAGCAAAAGGAGCTCACTCTGCAGGTCACAAAGCTGGGGAAGAAGGCCCATCAAATCAACCGCCTTGACAGCTCTCTTCATGGCCATCCCACTAATGAACCCTGCGTCTCTGCTAACAGCCCCCCCAAGGAGCTTTACTCCCAAAGAAGGTCTACCAATATCTGCTGGGAACAAGCCGACACGGAGCTTCCTACCGTCACATGAGGGCCAAAAAATCTCGGTTTTCTTAATATTCAACTCCAGACCCAACCCTGGACCATCCTCCCGAATAATGTTTAACACACTCGCCACCTCCTCGGAGTCTCCAATGACCGTCCCATCATCTAAATACCAAGCATGGAGCAGGAGCTTGCAATTGTCTCGAATCTTATGCACAAGTGGGTGTAAAACAAGGGCAAAAAGAAGGGGTCCCAAGGGGTCGCCTTGTTGTACCCCAGTGGTGGACCATATATGGGTATCTCCTATGTAAAGTTTCGATGCCCTCCCATATAAGAAATCCACCCACAACGAAATAGAAGGACACATCCTTCTAACCTCGCGAAGTAAGGCGGATCTATCAACCATGTTGCCCTAATTGATAACTTTGGTCAAGTTACCTACTATTAAATGTGTTATTTGGGGGTGTTGTGAAGTACAAATGCCCTACTAAGTTACCGTGGTGAAACACCCTCGCTTAAGGCTTTTCAGAAAACATCATTTTAACACATGTTTAACATCATTGTTCCAAAAATCATCCTTTAGTGAAAACTTCAATTTCAACATCTTCAAATAAGTCATATTCTTTCAAAATCATTTTTAAAACACATGGGGTTTAATGAGAAATAAATTCAGGTTTAAGTTGCGGAAAACATCGTTTGGTCCCATTTTAGATAAAACATTTTAGTTTATAAAGTAGCGAGGTTGTAACAATTCAAATACCATTACACAGCTTAAATGATACCACACAAACCATGGCCTTCTAAACATCCAGCTCTTCTAAAGTCATCTAAACCTCTCAACCTGAGTACACATCAAAATAAGTTAGGCAATTGAAATTCCTAGTGAGTTTACCCGAGATTGACCCATTTTGAGTGAGTAGTGAACTACCACACTCGGGACAAACCCCCAAAAATAGTTTTAACCCACACTTAAAAAGTTGTTTAAGACATCATAAAGGTTTACTCAAAATAGATAGTTATGATATGCAAATGCAAGGTATGATGCAACTATCCCAACCCACGTCCATCTCATAAAAGTCCAACTCACCTCGATAGCACCTACCTAAGTTCACAAATGACACGCACAAAGCATGTCACTTGATCCCCGTGTAGGTTAAACTAGAACTAGTGGCCATCACACTAGTCCCATGAGGGTTAGCAACTCCCTCATGCGTCTCCTAACCCTCTTTATTTTAGAGAAGGGTAAAACTCAAAACATCATAAAGGTGGCTACTTCAGCCAAACATCATTAAACATCTTTAAGGTCATCATAAGGTTCACTCGGTCAATCCCATCCTATATGCAATGCAATGCACAAATAGGATGCTCAAAACATCTTTCAAACATAATCATCATCTTTATTTAAAAACATCTTAAGGAAACTCATTTTCATTATATGCATAAATAGTAATTATATAACACATTGCACATAATATCATGCACGAAAAGTATTTGATAACATACACAAAAGATAATAGTTGGAATGTGTACTCCCGGTAAACTCACCCAAGGTCAACTGACGAGTTAACACTAACTCCACACAAGGTTGAAGCATTTCTAGACATCATCTCATCCATCCCATCCTCTTAATTGAGTGCTAGCTCAAGTCCTTAGTCTTACCTCCAAGTCACTACAACATATATCCTTCCTACAATACAAGAACGAAGATATCATACTCGATTCATCTAAAAGTCCCACTATAGTTACTTCTTTAAAACTAAGAAGGAACAATCTTCCAACATCCAAAATGAAGTCCTTGACCCTCTAATATAAGGAAAATATTAGTTAAAACATCCCCAAAGATTGGCAGTAAAACAAGGACCGAAAGCCCAGACCATAAAGCTCAAAACCCAAAAACTGGCATTTCTGGCCAACCCAGGCTACACGGATCGTGTAGCCCTACACGGGTCGTGTAGGACCCAGGGAAAAACTAATCCGAAGCCCCAGAGACCCTACACGGGTCGTGTATCAGCACACAGGTCGTGTACGCTGTGCAGTAACTTGGATTTTGGTCATTTTAACCCCCTTTTGACCCAAATGAAGCTCCAAATCAACCCAAGACCAATTATACATGAAAATACACATTTAATAACTCATTTACAAGCATTCAACTCCCAATCCAAGTGTTCATGACTTTAACCAATGAAAATCACAATTCAAGTTCTTATCTCTTAACAAGTAATTCATGAACTATGTTCCAAGTCAATCATTACACTTAACACCATCAAGTACCCAATTAAGTCCTTAACCAAGGTCGTCTCTTAAGAGAATCATTCCCATACCAACCCAATTCCACTCATTGGTCCAAATGATTAAACCCATGGAATACCCAATTCCAATCCATCAATGGATGATTACAAGTGGAGATTCCTTCTTCCATTCCATGGAATCATTAGGAAATGATCCTTTCTCCAATTATACTTTAAAATTGATGTAATAAACTCATTCATCCATTAAACAAGAGATCCATTTATCACAATCACAAATAAAACCCATTTCAACACCCAATTCCCATTTTCTAGTGATTCAAGGTATAATATTACACATCAAGGGTTGAAATCCTTAGAGAATCATTAGAAATGAATCCCTTCATCCAAAACCACCATAATCATCCAGCAATTTCTAGATTCTTCAACTAATTATCAAATCCCCAATTTCTAGTGTTCATAACACCCAATTCAACCAAGTAATTGAATCTAGAGCATCCATGGATTGAATGTAGACTCTAAACAACTTAGAAACATCAAATAAACATTGGGGAATCATAGGAATAACCTCATCCCACCATAAATCTCGAATTGGGTCAAAACCCCAAACCCTAACTCGAATTCAAAGCTAGAAGAGTGGGTTTATACCTTAGATTGCTTGAATTCTTCAACGACTTTGATCAATCTTCACACTCTTGCATCTCATCCTCCATGATCTCCCAAAATTGCCACTCTCTCCCTCTCCTTCTCTCAAAAACGTGGTTGTGGCTGAAATGGGAGAAACCCCTATCAAAAACTTGATATCTTTCACAATTGGCAAGACTAGTCCCTATAGATTGATCCTTCTTCACCCAACACCCCAAAGTCCATCTTTCTCATTGAAAGTCTCTAAGTTCACACTCATGCCCCAAATATACATATTTATTTCACTTGAGTCATTCTCTAGGTCAACACCAATCCTTAGTTTCCCAATTTGACACAAATGGTCCCTTTCACTAAAATTCTTCACAATTTAGGTCCTTAATGAAATTCAAGGAATTATTAGACCTAATTTAAACTCCACCTCAATTCCTTTAATATATCTTCTAAATTTCTAAATCCATGACTACTCAAATCTACTTAGGGTAAGTTTGGCCAAATTGACACTTTTAGTCCTTATGATAAAATTTCTCACATTTGGTTACAATTTGATTTTAAAACTATATTTGGCTCATTTATTCGCAATATAAAATATAACAAAATATTAAATTTAGTTATTCTTTATTTACAAAATAAATTTTATTTACCGGTTTAAGCCTAAAACTCCTAGGCCTAAAACGTGGATGTTACACGTGGTCAAGTTAATTGGTATATAATGCGTTGATTAGGAAGCTTTTGAAGTACGTTGCCCTAATTGATAACTGTGGGCAACTTCATTGCTATTACTGACAAATTGATAACTGTTGAACCTGGATTGGATCTTCTTATTTCATCTTCGTATGAGTTATAACTATATCTTACTAAAGTAAGTAGTCCCGGATTGAGTTCACATCCAATTGCATAGTTGAACCTTGATTAGATCTTATTGTTTCCTTTCAATATAACCATAGCTTTGCATAATGTTCAACAAGTGCACCTTCAATAAGAGTAAGTGTATGTGGCTTTGCTCTCCTATACTGACTCATAGTAACCTCAATACCAAATTTCTTTTTCACCTCATCTCTAAGCATCATGATACTCATTTTCTGTTTGTCCAAGAACTCTTTAGTGTAATGGCTACTTATCTAAGCATAATTGACTATAGAACCTAGTTTGAAAATTCTAGCACAACTACGCTCTTATTTTAGAGACTTAATTTGACATGAGTTATCCTCACACATCCATGAACCCCAAAGCCTAAATGTGTATTCTCCATCATAACATTTTACCAATAACATTCTATTATCATTTTTGTAACACAATTGATACCCATTAGCAACTACATACTTGCAAAGCATGTGTTTTAATTGTTTGGGATTCTCATAACTCATACCTAGTACATGTTTTTGCTTCTTCCAATCAACATCTTCATTGAAAGTTGTGGGCATATTTTCAAAAGTTGTTAAAATTTCAGATTCTCTCTATTAGGGTGAATCATTTTAAATTTCAGTTTTCTGTTCCTTTCAGGAATAACTTACTCAAAAACTCATCATTTATGGTGTTGTTCATTGCAACATTTACTTCGTTAAACTCATTCTCATCGTGGTATTTTGTTGACAATTGTGCTACCGTGATAGGTTGTCCTTAGGATTGACTACTGCCTATTGGTCATCATCTTTTAACTCTTATAGACCAACTCTAAAATGATCTATATACAACGGTATGACACAACCACAGTGGTATGCAACCTCGATAAAGTCTGCATACTCTAACTTTATTGAAATTTACCTTAACCCTTCGGGAATCTCAAACTCAGGCAATCACAAATACAGTTTCACACACTTTTCTTGTGTAAATCTCTCTAGGAAGGCATAACATGATAGGTTTTATGTACCCTAGATTCAATTATCATGGCAACGGAAACATACAAATTAATCTAAGGCAAGTAACTTTTACTAAAACCTACAATGATCCTACCTAATGATATTAACAACTACAAGAGGGATCAAGAACACCAACCTATAGCAAAACCAATTTGCTTGATGAACCTTTGATGTAGATCAAATCCCAAGCCAAAGAATGTAGTGAAGGGATTTGATCATGCTAACAAAAACAATTTGCACAGTGGAAGACTTAACAATATCAAATCATATGTTCATACAAAAATCATGCAAGCATCATGATGTTCATAACTAGGATCATACTGTTCATATCAATTGTTGCAACTTAAAGTTGAATCATAAATTCGTACCTTTGTTTGGATGTAATTGACCCAAAGTAGAATCCCTTTAATGATTCACACCCAAGAACACTAGAAAACCAGACTGACAATGGTTCCACTCGGAAGGAGGCAAGAGGTCACAAACCCTAAAAGGGTTTGTGAAAATCACCAAAATGGAGGGAGGGAAGCAATTGGCAGCTCAAAGAAGGATGTAAGGGATGCTAGGGTTTGATCCCTAACTCTCTCTTTATAAGGAAGCCCATTTAGGTTTCAAACATAAGGAGCCTCCTTACACTTCACTATTGAACTGTTTTTATTAATTAAACTCTTTAATTAATTAACATACAGTCTCTGTGATTAATTTCTTCCAAATTAATTTTTAATTAATTACCAATTAGTTTCTAGTTAATTTATCATAACATGACAAATTAATAAACAAATTATTTCCAATTTATTTTTGTCACTATTTTTTACTAGGTCGTAAGGGCAACCCAAAAAGAAATTACTCTCCATTTAACCCAAATTAATATAAAAAATACTTAGATCTTATTAGGGAAACTTTCAAAAAAGATATTAACTTTTTATAAAATTTTGATTTTGACAGTGTTAAATTTTCAATTAAGACACTAAGTTTCTTTAATTTTTTTTGATTTTGACACTATATTTTCCAATATGTTTCAAAATTGATCATTTGCCTGGTCAACCCGCTTGCCAACTAATGTGATATGATGATGTGTCAGTATTTGATAACGTGATACTGACATGACATTATTACGGTGATATCACATTTTAGGTGTTAAAATTTGAAAATAAATGCCAATGGCCTCTTGGTCAAGTGGTAAAGGCGTCGACCTCCCTCTTTGAGGTTGGAGGTTCAAGTCTCGCTAGAGACATATGTGGGTTCAGGGGTAGTTTAAGAGTAGGAGTATGATAGATTTAACGTTAAAAAAATTGAAAATAAATAAAATGCGGTGACTTAATTAAAAAAATAGTGTCAAAATAAGGCAAAAACCACTCTTTACAAAATCAATTTTAAAAAGTAGGTAGATACTTTTTGAAAAAAAATTTGATGTTAAAAAAATAAAAAGACAAAAAATAGCCTTCATAAATAATACACATAGGGCTGGCAAATATGTACCATGGAGAACCAACCAATATGTTACCAACCGTACCAATAAACTTAGTAGCCAACATGTTTGGTAGCCGATATGTTTGGCCGGTAGTACCATACCAATTAAACAGTATTGGTACGGTAACGGTACAAAATTTTAAATACCACAGTTGTACCGTACCAACCAGTTCATATATATATATATATATATATATATATATATATATATATATATATATATATATATATATATATATATATATATATATATATATATATATATATATATATATATATATATATATATATATATATATATATATATATATATATATATATATATATATATATATATATATATATATATATAGGGGAAGGTTAAAATGAGAACGATTAAAAGGTTGAGAACGCGAGAATCATTCTGGACCAATCATTTTATAGGGATATTATAGTAATTTAACAATATGTCTAATTAATTAAAAATCCTAGATAATTATATTTTTCCTATAATCATGAGATTAAATTATTCACTTTCCATAATTATAGAGATTATGATTTCTGTTACCAAAAAATGAATTAAATATTTTATATTTTTTTATTTTTGTTAATAGATTTATATGATTTAATTCACAAAAGAATAAATCATAATACAATTTTATAATTTTATTGGACTCATTTTTTAACTAAATTTTTATAGTGACGAAAAATAGAAATATAATTTACCGGAATATTTGTGATTTAACTAGAATATTTATAATCATCTATACATTCTAATAAACTAATTCTAAAATTGCCACATGTCATTTTTCTAGATGTGTTTTTTGCCACGTGTCATTCTATGGAGTTCTATGATTTATTTTCCTGCCTAATCTATAACAATAACAATCTGTAACTGATCTTCCACAAAATCATCTCGTAACTATATATATTCCAGAAAAATTAAGTACAATCACATTAATTTCCATTCTATAACCTCCAACTATTTCACTGTAACTTACATCAGTTACATCTAGAAATCAGGAATTAAAACGTGAATTTGGTATTAGTTCATGATTTTACCTCTATCCTCCTAATTTTGAAAATCAAGTCTCCCGTATATGTTGATTCGTTCAACCTCAATTGCTACAAAACCGGTAACTGATTTTTTGATTATTCTTCATTTATATCGCCATCTACAAACGTATATGTTCATTCGTTCAACCTCAATCGCTACATATTCCTTAAATCGCGGTCCTTTGCCCATTATCGATTCATTCTTCAAATGAGTTCTGATTTCTTCTTCTCTCTTTCCAAACCAAAACCTAGCGAATGTTATACCGTCGTGACAACCACCATCAGCAGCCATGACGCTTAACAAACAATCTCGTATTTTGGGAAACAAATATTCTAATACTTCACGTAATCAAATCTGTAAAAGAAATAGCGATACAAGGCGTTTACTTATTGAAGCTTCGTCGATTGAGCAAGAAGTCTCCCATGTAAGTTCATCTCGATTCTCTCTCGAAAAAACTTGCAGAACTTTTATTAGGTTTAAAATTTAATGATATCTGATAAAAGGTTTACAAAGCAGAGCCATTTTGTTGTCTGTTAGTTTTTGTCTCCGTTTGTTGTTCTAGATTTTTGGATCAATAATAATCAAAATTAGTATTTGAAATCGGTTTCACTAAAGTGGAGACCTCATTCTAGCAATTGTGTTTTTCAAATATTGGAATTAGAGTTTTCTTTTGGGATTCCACTTTTCTTTTCAACCGACAAAAATGTTTCCTGTTGATATATACATATTTGTTTCCATTTTTTGTATGTAGTATGATTCCATGTATGAAATGTTACTGAAGTGTCTACAATCTTTTTTTGCTTCCAATAAGATCTCTAAGATTACCCAAACTAAGAAGCTAAATTAACCAAAATATAGCCTTTCTGGATTTTGGATGTATGTGCCCAATCTAATCAAGCTGCACAAAGTCTGCAGCTCCAAATTGGTTTACTCTGTGCATTCGATAGCCATTTGAAGATGTGGATTTTGACAGTAACTTTAGTTTTAGAAAACCAATATTGGTGTACTTCAATATACAAATTATTAAAAAATTTATGGTGATTTTCGTTCCTTCTATTTGTTTTCTTATCATATTATTCTCACTTTGCCACTGGCTTTTCTTGCTGCCAGATATGTAAGTCCTAATGTTTTTATTTTACCGGTGAAGGATTAGGACTCATTTAGAAGTTCACAAATTTCACATCTCATCTGATGTTGTCGTCAAAATTCCTTTAGAACAAGATTTTCATCCAGAATGGTTGAGAAATTTTCTTGCAGTAGGTAAGTCCTAATGTTTTTTTATTAATGTATATTTATGTGTCAAGTGTTAGTACCTGATACTTTTTTGGTTCAAAGAATGAGATTATTAAGGCATCCGAATATTGTTTTTTTGTGGGCGCTATCACTCAATTGCGAAATTTATTAATAGTCACAGAATATTTATCCAAATTTATTCTCTCATAAAATTTTCTACAAGGTTGATGTTATGATTTGTATGGTGGGCTAAATTTGTAATATTTATCAAGTGCAGGGGTAGTTTGTATAGGCTGTTTCATAAACATGGACAAAAGAGGCATTGGATGAGTGGCGAAGCCGAGTATGATATATTATGTGGTATCTACTCTTTTTTCTTTTAATTTTTAATAATTGTTTGGATAGTATTATTAGAATTTAAAAAGTTCAAAAAATTACTAATATAATGCTCTTTTAAGTTGTTGAACAATGTAAAACTAAATGAAATATTATAATTATTTTATAAATTAAAACATATTATGTTTTTTATTAATATAAATATTTTATATGTAAAAATCCATTTGAATTCTAAAGAAAATGATTTCAAACCCGGAAGGACAATGAAACTTGGTTACTATTTAATGACATTGTTCGTTTAATGTTTCGACATCTTCACAACTAATCTACGGCCATTGATAAATACCCACCCCAAATAATTGTCAAGTATCAGTTTTTCTCCAAAACGAGAAGTCCAGTAGCATCATTCATCAATAATATAGAAATAATGTGTTAAATGCTAGAAATGATAGAAATAAACAAATTACAAAGTACGTTGCTGTTTATTGAGTTATATGCTAGAAATATACAAAGTACAAAGGACGTTTGCTATTTATTCTGCTAAATTCAAGAAATAAAGAAAGTGTACTGCTATTTGTTGCATCTAAGATGATCAAAGAGTCAGTTTGGATTACCTACAAAAAATAACGTTGCACTTACTTTTATTTGTGTATTATCGTAGGCTACTTTCATATTTTTCTATGAGAGTATTGTACTTTCAGTTCTTTTCTAATAAGACATCGAACATTGAAAATTTTGTTGAATTATAACAATGTACTCTCATTTTTTCTCTACCTGATGTAAATTTGACTACTTTGCCCCTTAGGTAATAAAAAGAATGATATAAAAGTTAAATTAACAATAAAAGTTTACAAAAAATTAGATTGAATCATGTATTGGTCCTGAGTTTAGATGATATTTTCAATTTTGGTCCCACATGTGGTCAAATAAATCTAAAGAAGTTTCCTTATTTATTTTTCTTGACAGGTCAATGCTGGTGATCACGTAGAAATGAATGGATGACTTCGGCTTTTTTGGCTGACATTACATCTGCCCTTACGCCTTGAATTTCATATTGTAAATTAAAAATGGAAAAGGTGACTTCGAGTTTGTAAACATTTTACTTTCATATCTTTTTATTGCAGCATTGTACTTCCAATTTTTTGTTATTAAGGCATTTTGGTCCAATTTTCTATTGTGAAAATGCTATAAGAACACTGGTTTGCAAGAATGACCAAATTGGACAACTTATGGAAATCTAAGGAGTTCCATCATTCTTGCCACTTTTGTCCACAATTGTTTGTTTTACAATATATGGTATAACTAATTTGCAACTGTTTGTGTTATAGTTTATGTTTAATTTGTTGATTAAATGGTATGATTTCCGTGTGTTCTGTTAGTGTGTGAGTTCAAACCTTATATTGAATGAGGAAAAGATATTTGTGTTGACTTTCTCTCTAGGCATGTCGTAGTACTACCACCATCCTTTGTAGTTGTCATAAGATTGAAGAATTTGAAGGTTGCAGATTTGGGTTACAAAAGGATGTGAATGAGAGGCTTGTAAGCCAATATGTGTGTTCTCATTTGCAAGTGGTAGCATCCTGTTTTAAGTTTTTTGTATATATGTTTTTTTTTTCAAATTTGTACCATTTAATTCCGTGAGTGTGTGTTTTCTGTATTTGATTTTTTTTTTCAAATTCCAATATTGGCGTGCTGTGTGCTTTTGCTGTGTGTCTAATTTCTTTTCTTCTTCATTGTAAAACATCAAATTCAATAATTCACTAAATGATAAGAAAAACAGTTGTACTTTCAAACATTAAAACATATTATTTATATGTATTTTAAGTTTTCAATCCGTGTAACACACGGGTTATAACCTAGTATATGAATAAAACATATTTGTAATCATATATGTATTCAGTTGTAATCATAAATGAATAAAACATGGTTTAGAGATTAAAATTACAATACAATTCTAATCGTAAATGAATAAAACACTTTTTGTACCACAAACAATAATTAAAATACAGTAGTTCTCTATTACCCTATAATCACAAATGAATAAATCATTATATTCTAATTATAAATGAATAGACCACAAACATAACTAAAATACAATAGTTTTCTATTACACTATAATCACAAATGAATAAATCATGATCTTTTACTTTGTAGTGTTGGATTGTACTTTAGCACTCCAATAATGATTTCCAAAATGATCTTGAATTTCTCTGTACATTGTGAAATACAAAATAAATATCAATAACATTAACTAAATAAAAGATTGAAAAAACTCAATCGCATTAAGAATATCAAAGAAAAATAGAAACTAACAAGCAATCTTATTTATTCATTGATGAATACAAAGTAAAATTAAACTAACAAGCAATCTTATTTATTCATTGTCCACGATTATAATCACAAATGATTATAACTATTATTCCAATAATTTATATAGTCATCGTTGTAAATCATAAATGATTATAACTATGTATTCTAATCATTTAAAGTACGTTACTTCTAATCATTATTGATTAGATAATAGCAAACTAGAAAACAAATAACTTTTAATTATAGATGATAATCACCTTTAATAAGCGTATAAACACAAAATTTTACAGAAACAAAGAATTAGGTCTATGTTTTTATGTGATCAAATCCAAATGCAACATAAATAAAAGTAATCCTATGCTTGTAGAAAGATTACAACATCATAGTGACGTAGAAATTAACAAATAAATTAGTGATTAAATTAACAATAAATATTAGGTATTGGAACAAAATAGACAACAAAAAAGCTCATAACAAACATTGGAATTAGATATTAACACACAATGTCGTAAATAAAAAGCAAGTATTATGTTAGGGAATGGTGGCTTACAATAGGAGAAATAAGATAGTCGGCGGAGAAATAAGATAGTCATCGGTGTGGCATAAAGGAAAAGAAGGTGACGACGTAAATATGTTGCCGATTGGGACATCGGAAAGGAAAAAAATCTGGCAGTCTTCAAAGAAAGACGACATTTATCATGTCGATGAATCAACGTGTAGCAGCCATCTTTAAAAAAAATTAGGGTTTTTGTTATATTTTAGATGAATATGCGTGTATGTTAAATAGGATCGTAGAAAGAAGAATAAGATAAATATTAGAGGAGATAATGGTGGCTGATTTTAAGGAACAAGTCAATGACGAAATTATTAAGGTATCCTTTTGCTGTATTTTAAAACGTAGAAATGTTTTTAATTAGTTGAAAATTACATAATTACCAAATTAATATCAACCTTAGATCTTGAAATTTTGATGGTTGAGAATTGTTCTCGCGTTCTCAACTTTTTAAGTATTCTCAATTTATTCTACCTCTATATATATATATATATATATATATATATATATATATATATATATATATATATATATATATATATATATATATATATATATATATATATATATATATATATATATATATATATATATATATATATATATATATATATATATATATATATAGGGGGAGGTTAAAATGAGAACAATTATTAAAGTGAGAACATGAGAACAAATCTGGACCACGTAATTTTAAAAAAGTCCCCCATCAGCCCCTTCCACTGCAACCACATTAATCAATATAGATCAAGTAATTCACGTCAACTTCAATGAACGTTATGGTCAAGTTCGGAAGCTACTGGTTCAGTAATAAAGCCAACAAAGAACTCAATTCCGCCGGCGATGATATCAACGTAATTGTTTAATTGTTAATCGTCTAAGTTCAATTTCAATTTCATAATTGTATATATAATAATGATAGGTTGTAAATTCTCTTGCCCAATAGATAGATCCCGATGATTTAATTAGCGATCCAATGAATTTACTCATTTTGGTGTTTATGGAAGCATATACTCCCTTGAGTTATGGTGTCGGTCTGTTTGGCCGCTTCAAACCGCCAACCAAATTGTCGGAGATGAAACGCACACAGAGAGAGAATAAATAGATTTTATCTACTTTTTTATTTTGACCGGTGGAAACATGGTTGGAAATTAATAAAAAATTGATGCCAAATGGTCGACTCATAGTGAATTGTGGTGGTAGTAGTGATGCCATTTGGGAGAAAAATTCCACCATTAATACCATGTGCAAAGCATTTCCTCGACAAGTAAGAAATATATTACAAAATAGTGATTTGAAATATGCAACTCTTTACTGTGCTTTGGTACAGTAATTTTTATGTTATACAAGTATAAAATCTACATTATGACACAAGTAATGATTTTTCTGAAATTTCCGATTCTAATTTTCTGGAATTTATGGTTTTGATTTTTCTGTAATTTGTGGTTATGATTTTCTGGTTTCAAGGATGCAAATAATCAAGTGATTATTGATTATATCTGTTATGAAGCTATTTGTTCAGCTATAGTACTTTAAATGGTCTTGGGAAAGTAATAAAACGAACAAAACAAGCAGCGCACTAAAGGTGTTCGATGAAATGCTTCAAAGAAAATTTAATAAGAAAATTCATTTAAATCACATGTGAATAGTTTAATAATATGTGAATAACAATATTTAATCACATATGATTAAAACCTGTTAATCACATCTAATTAGAACATGTTATTCACATGTGATTAGAACTTGTTATTCGTATGTGAATATACTCAAATAGATTTTATTTTTAATAATTTATCTTATTATATAAATTCAATCACATATGATTAAAACATATTATTCATATGTAAATATGTATATAAGTAATTTTGTATTTATTAGTAATTCGTTATATGCATATTCACATATGAATAACAGGTTTTAATCACATGTGAATAATAGGGTTTTATATCATGTGAATAGCTTAATCATATGTGATCAACAATGTTTAATCACATGTGATTAAATACATATAATAAGAAAATTAGTAATGACAGATGCAAATGATCAATTGATTATTGATTGGATATGTTATGAAGCTATTTGTTCAACTATGATACTTTAAATGGTCTTGGGAAAGTCATAAAACGAACAAACAAGCAGCGCACTAAAGGTGTTCGATGGAATGCTTCAAAGAAAATTTAATAAGAAAATTTATTTAAATCACATGTGAATAATTTAATCATATGTGAATAACAATATTTAATCACATATGATTAAAATATGTTAAATCACATCTAATTAGATCATGTTATTCAAATGTGATTAGAACTTGTTATTCACATGTGAATATGCTCAAATAGAATTTTTATTTTTATTTTTAATAAATTTTCTTATTATATGTATTCAATCACATGTGATTAAAACATGTTATTCATATGTAAATATGTGCTTAATGAATTTTTTATTTTTAAATAAATTTTTTTATTATATGTATTAAATCACATCTGATTACAATTGTTGATCACATATGGAGACACACTTTATGCACCTAAGGTGTTTGACAAAATGGCTGAAAGAAACTTTCGTCCAAATCCCGCCTACCAGTGGTCCTTGCATTCACTCGCACCTCAAAAATACGCCATTAAACTCAAAAAACAGTCTCGCATCCCTATTCTCTGTCATGTCGAAGTTCAAGGAGCTGCAGGCTTGTTCAGGTACCATTAAATGCTTAATCATATATGATTCTGAAATCTTGTTCACATGTGATATGTTTTTTTGTTCAATCACATGTGATTAAACATTGTTATTCACATATTCACATATGATTAAAACATGTTATTTATATGCAAATATGTACATAATGATTTTTTATGTTTAAATAAGTTTTCTTATTATATGTATTTAATCACATGTGATTAAACATTGTTGATCACATATGATTAAGCTATTCACATGTGATAAAACCCTATTATTCACATGTGATTATAACCTTGTTATTCACATATAATTAAGTTATTCACATGTTATTCATATGTAAATATGTACATAACAAATTTTTTATTTTTAAATAAAATTTTCTATCATATGTATTTAATCACATGCGATTAAACATTGTTATTCACATATGATTGAACTATTCACATGTAATTAAACCTTATAATTCATATCTGATTAAAAATCTATCATTCACTTGTGAATATGAACATGTGAATGGTGGGATGGGGTGGATCGAGAGTGAGTGGTAAAAATTATAAAAAAAAATGTTGGGCGGGTTGATGGTAGGGTAGGGGTGGGGGTGGTAGGGGTACGGTAGGGTGGGGTGCTGGTTGGTCGGGTGGGGTGGATCGGGAGTGAGTGGTAAAAAATTAAAAAAAATGGTGGGTGGGGTGATGGTACGGTAGTGATGGGGGTAGTAGGGGTAGTCTACGGGGGTGTGGTGGGTAGGTTGGGTGGGTGCTGGTTAGTAGGGTGGAGCGGGAGTGAGTGAGTGAAAAAGAATTAGTGGGGGTGGGTAGGGTAGGATGGGTGCTGGTGGGTTGGGTGGAGCGGGAGTTGGTGGTAAAAAAAAAATTAATTTTTTTGTGGTGGGGCGGGGTATGTGGGTAAGGTGGGGTGGGTGGGTAGGGTAGGGTGGGTGCTGGTGAGTGGGGTGGAGCGGGATTGGGTGGTAAAAAAATTGGTGGGCGGGGTAGGGTAGGGTGGGTGCTGGTGGGTACGGGAGTGGGTGGTAAAAATATTAAAAAAATTATTTTTTTGGTGGACGGGGTAGGGTACGGTGGGGTGGGTAGGTAGGGTGGGTATTGGTGGGAAGGGTGGAGCGGGAGTGTGAAAAAAATTGGTGGGCGGGGGTGGGGTGGGGTAGGGTGGGGTGGGGTGGGTAGGGTGGGTGCTGGAGGGTGGGGTGGAGCGGGAGTGGGTGGTAAGAAATTAATTTTTTTGGTGGGCGGGGTAGGTGGGTAGGGTAAGGTGGGTGCTGGTGGGAAGGGTGGAGCGGGAGTGGGTGGTAAAAATATTTAAAAAAAAAATTTTGGTGGACGGGGTAGGGTACGGTGGGGTAGGGCGGGGGTGGGTGGGTAGTGTGGGTGCTGGTGGGAAGGGTGGAGCGGGAGTGAAAAAAAAAATTGGTGGGCGGGGAGTGGGGTAGGAAAGGGTGGCGTGGGGTGGGTTGGGTAGGGTGGGTGCCGGAGGGTGGGGCGGAGCGGGAGCGGGTGGTAAAAAAAATTAAAAATTTTTAGGTGGGCGGGGTAGGTGGCTAGGGTGGGGTGGGGTGGGTAGGATAGGGTGTGTGCTAGTGGGTGGGGTGGAGCTGGTGTGGATGGTAAAAAATTATTATTTTTGTTTGGTATGGTAGGGTGGGATGAGGTGGGTAGGGTAGGGTGGGTGCTCGTGGGTGGGGTGCAGCGGAATTGGGTGGTAAAAAATATTAATTTTTTTTTGGTGGGCGGAGAGGGTGTGGTAGGGTAGGGGTGGCGTGGGGTGGGTGCTGGTGGGTGGGGTGAATTTTTTTTGTAGGCGGGGGGGGGGGGGGGGGGGTAGGGTATGGTAGGGTGGGTGAGATGGAGAGGGAGTGGGTCGGGTAAGATACATGGGACATGGTGGAGATGGGTGGTAGTAGAGGCGTAGAAGTTGGTGGTGGTTGCGGTGGAAGGGGGCGGATGAGGGCCTCTTATAAAATTATGTGGCTTATATTTGTTCTCATGTTCTCAATTTCAATAATTATTGAAATTGTTCTCATTTGAACCTATATATATATATATATATATATATATATATATATATATATATATATATATATATATATATATATATATATATATATATATATATATATATATATGCCAATTTGATTTCTCATATCTTTATGTTTTAATCGGGAGTAATAATTAACAAGTCATACTTAGAAATGAATTAATAAAACAACTGTTAATACTAATTCATTTTTCGAACAACACTATATATTAATATCAAACTACTAACATAAGCGAGAGTAAGCGACAATCAATTTATCTGGGCAAACAATATTAAAAGAGAGTACTCACATTCATGTCTATTTTAGGGAAAATATAAAAATATAAATTAAATAAATATTTTGGTATATACTAATACCAACATGTACCAACCAAACTTGTTGGTAGCCAAATAAGTTGGTACAAAGTATAGGTACCGGTAATTAAATTCATTTACCAATTACCAATTATAGTTGGTATAGTACACGGTATTGAGAAAAAAGGCTCGATACCGTACCAATTCAACCCCTAAATCCACCGGCCAATTACCTCTTTAACCCACTCCCCCTATTCGTTCATTCCACCTCCATCACAATTCACAACGAATCCGACTACAGCGAACAATGAATCTCCGACTGCCACTCCAACGAACAACGAATCCACCTCCATACCCTCGATCCGACTGCTGCAACTCCACCTGTGAGTTACTGCGACTGCATCTCTGACCACATATCCGGCAGCGTCTCTTGGTAATAGTTCGCATCTCTGGATACGATTCCAGTCGTTCTGTTTTTTTTTTCTATTTCTCAATCCAACAATTTTCTGCATAAGATTCTGAAATTGGAACTGGAATGGAAGCCAAATCCGGAACACTATCGCTGACAGCCTAGGACGACCACCATCGCCGACAACCATTGATTCGCGTCGTTCAATCAGCTTCAGTGGAACCATGAGGTTAGTTTTAAAAATTTGTTTGCTAAAGCCTGAGTAATCTGTTCGCCTTTTTTTTTTGCTTTTACTTTGTGAAACCCTTTTCCATGTCTTGGCAAATTTAAGTAGCGTTTGAGAGCTTGGAATTGGATGTATGGAGATGGAATTGAAGCTCATTTAGTTACAATTTATGAACTGATTGGGTTTCCATTCCAATTCCAATTTCAGAATCCATTTCACATGTTCTCATCTATTACCACGAGTCGAATGATTGAGCTGATTCACTGTCTAAAAGAAATTGATATTCATCTTTCTTATGATAATCAAATGTAGTGTTACCTACATAACTTGTCCCAGCTAATGATGTAGCCATGAAATTTGAGATCCTAAACATACCATCACAGATGCTTTTCGTGGGATATGGTTACAAGTTCTGTATTCGCCTCGATTAACACTTACATTGAGCAATTGAAGAAAATTAGGTCACTATAGATAAATTAGTGCCCTTTATTGACACTTATTTCTTTTTATTTTTCAGATTTGAGCTCATTAAGACATAACAGTTTATTCATATTCCAATATATGTCTTTTCAGTAGATTCTTTTATATAAGACCGCCAGATGGTTTGCTTGAACTTGTGGATAGAATTTATGGTATTAAACCATAGTCAAATCCCCATCTAAAATTCATTTCATTAGTTCATTTCTTCTTATTCATAATAACCTCTCTCTATCTTCTTGTCTTGCATTTCATTAGTTCATTTCTTCATATTCATTTCATTAGTTCATTTCTTCTATAATATGTGATAATGATATTGTTATGCATCTTTTATGCAATAGTTTTTTTTGTTGAATATTGTTATGCATATTTTTCTATTAATCTGTGATAATGATATTGTTAATATGTGGTAATGATACTGTGATAATGATATGCATCTTTTGTATGTAATAGTAAATAGTTCTAAATATGTAAGTATGTCCTTTTTTGTCATTTTATACATAAGCTAAGCCAAACACTTTTTAAAAAATGATTTATCAACTTATTGGTTTTTCCCGCCACAAAAGCTAAGGCAAACACTTTTTTAAAAACTCATTTTCCCAACACCATAAGTCAATACGCACTTTTGCCAAAAAGCAATCTCAAACACCCTGTCAATATGCACTTTTGCCAAAAAGCAATCTCAAATACCCTGTTAGTGTCTTTCGTGAAACATCAACTTGTGGTTATTAGATTTCTTCCAAATTAGCAAACCAACCATGTTATTATTAGTTTTAAGTTGTGGGTTTTCATGGTCTTAAATTGTACGTGATCAATAATTTTTATCATGGACATGGATTTAGGGTGTGTTTGATAGTCTCTTAATCTAAATGATTAAGAGGCTCTTAATAGTTAAGACCTGTTTGATATGCAAATTTAAAACATCTGAATGAAATAGAGCCTCTTAATGAGCCCTGAACCATTAAGAGAGAAACATATATCCGAATGGGCTTTTTATTTCAAATTTAACAAATCTACCATTTAACCTAATTTTTTCTCTCTTTCTCTTCTGGATGTATAGTATTTAACCAATGTCATGACTTGTTCGTTAATATTTTGTATTTTTAACTTTTGAGTTTTAGGATATGAAAAGAACGAACTGTTGTAAAAACATTATATATGTGCAATTCTGATAAAAATCTTATAATTTTTTTATTATCTAAGTCTTGTTAAATATCAGCCATGTTAATTTGTTTTCTGTTAAATTTGTTAATTTTTTTACACGTTCCTATCCAGTATCCTGCTTCCATCGGTTCCAATTTGGTTATAAACAAAGAACCGTCTGTTGATTTTTCGGATAATGAAGTGAACCGGTTTAATTTACAGGGTTAGTGTCCGTAAACCTTATACCGAGGAAGTTATTGGGGTCGAGAAATTGATTGCAGAGGCTTTTCCGTCATTCACAAGGCGGTGCAAGTTGGAACACTTCACCGGAACACCCGAGCTTGGCGGAAGTCCCGCCTTGCAAGAAGAAGGAGAAACCAGAAATTGGAGTACCGCCCACTGGGTATTCGATCTTTTGTTCACTTGAGATTCACTACTTTATTTGACCTCGATCTCGATTTCATCACATTCTGGTAAACGAATTCATTTTCTTGCGCAGCCAACCCGGTAAAAACCACCTCCATTTAGGTTCTATTGATTTTCTGGATTTTTTTTGTGTAACCTTGTGTATCATCTGGTCATTCGTTTACTTGATTTAGTTATTGTGTTTTAGGATCCAGAGCTTCTGTGTTCACCGACGGGTTTCTTTTCAGGTAAATATTTATCTCTGTATTCTTCAAATTTCAAACTCAAAATTTCTCACCTCATCTGCTATTATCCAGTATTCCTTACCCATGGTTTTGGTTTATGTTTATACAGGTCAAAATTTATAAAAACGAATTTTTACACCAGATCTTTGATGAGATTGATGTACGAGTGGGTCCCTTATAGTTGAAGTATTCTGTTAGATTTGAACACACACACACACAAAGAACAGTCAGCCACACATCACCATCTTCCATTTCTTATGCGTAAAATAATTTGAGTTGTGATTCCTTTAAGGGCTGCTTTTCAGAACAAATGGTAACAAAAAATTTGTTGGTTTCTGTTGCCAAATACATATATCGAAGTTAATAACCAATCTTATGAAAGAGCAGCTTTTCACGTTTCACAATGGTACCAGAACATTAAAATATTTGTCGTCTTATTGTTGCTTTGCATTTGTCACAGATTATTGCAAGTAGAGATTGGTGTTGAGAAATCGGGCATTTGATTGGTGGTGTTTTTAATCAAACCAAGTTTCCCCCAAAAGGGGCACTTAAACGACAGTTGCAGTTGCTACTTGAAACTGAAACAGAAACAACCAATATAAAAAGTCAGATTTAGAACAGAATCATACTCCAATTAACAGCACCATATCAATGAATTTGTATGTGTGTGTGAGAGAGAGAGGGAGTGAGACCAGAAGCAAGTAGCGGTACAGAAACCAATATTATACGCCATGACAACAACAGAAGCAGCAGCAAATAAGCACTGGAACATCCTTAGCGCAAGCCCACTGACCTTCCCGGAATAATAAAATTTGACCGAAAAATTACTTCTTTAAAACCGTTACAAGTAAGCATGTTTATTATTTAATTGTCACGAAAATCATTTTTAATTTATGAGAAATTGCTGAATTTTGATTTTAACAATGTAGGGTCACATATGGCGGACTGGATTTGAAAAAAATGAACTCAAACGAGTTGTTTTTGATGATGTTCCTGGCTCTCTTCAAAAATGGCATTCTTCTGGTATAAAAGTACGTTACCATTTTCAGTAATGGACTTTAGAGTTTCAATAAATTCAAATATTTTTATCTTAAAATGTTTTTTATATTTTTGCAGTTTTGGTCATTATAGCTGATTTTTACAGTTTTGGTCCCAATAATATAGTCATTTACTTTGATCATGGACTGAGAACGTTACAAAAAACTCAAATAAGGACCAAAATTGCAAGGAAATTTTTTTGGGACCAAAATTGAAAAAAGTAACTAAAATCAGGGACTAAAAATGTAATTCACTATATCTGCAAAATGTTTACAATCAGGTGTATATATATTCAAGTGGTAGCAGATTGGCGCAAAGGTTTTTATTTGGATATTTAAATCACGGGGACTTGAGAACGTATTTCAGTGGATTTTTTGACACGACAGTGGGGTAATTTGGTCATTTTGCATATGTTTAGAGTATTTGATATTGACATTCATGAGTTGATCTTTAATTTGTATTATTAATCTCAGGAACAAGAATGAAACAAAAAGTTATGTTGAAATTTCAGAATCACTTGGAGTTCATAAGCCATCAGATGTCTTATTTGCAACAGATGTATTTCAAGAAGCTGTAGCTGCAAAGGCAGCTGGTATATAACTCACACATATACTTGATTCATGTTACTCTATTTGGATGCATTGTTGGGTTGTACTCTTAGTTAACGTGATGGATATTCGACACTTAATTCCTAAAGGCAATTAAGCTGTAGAATTTCGACACTTAATTCCCAAGGAAGCTACACAAAGAAGCGGTTTAAGATATTCGACACTTAATTCAAAAAGTCAATTTCTTACGCACACTATAGGCTGGTACACTGCTTCTACAACAAAAATTAGGACCATGAAGGCCATCGAGTTTACTTTAATTTGTAATTAATGATGACATATGTAACCAATTTCAATTTTTACAGGATTTTATCGGAAATGGAGGTTACCCCTCTAACAATGGCGTGTGCCATTTCTTCAACCAAATCATGCATATCAAACTTTCCATCAGAAGAAACAGTTATGAGAGCCTTTTGTACCAACACCCTTATGCCTATAACAGGGTAAAAGCCACAAGCATCAAGTATCATCATTGCCCCTTCATCTTTTAACTTCCCTCTAAAGAAACATGCAATGTCAAGGAACAACTCTTTCTCCACAGGATCAAGTCCATCAAAGCTGAGTTTTAGCACTTTCAGAATATTAGCATTTGGGATTTCTTTCAATCTATCCAAGGTGCTCCTCCACTCATGCATCTTTTTGTCATATAGAAAACGACCTAGAACTCTAAGTGCTAATGGGAGCCCACCAGCATAAGATACCACATCTTCTGAAAGCTGCTCGTAATCTTTTATATATTTGTGACCGTGGAATGCATGCTTGCAAAAGAGTTTCATAGCCTCATCCTTGTTTAATAAGCTAATATCATGTATCACATCTACTTTGTGTCCGGTTAATACATGCTCATCTCTAGTTGTGATTATCAATCGACTTCCTTCACCGAACCAATCATGTGATCCAGCTAACTCTTCTAGGTGCTCAAGGTTGTCGACATCATCAAGAACAATCAAGACCTTTCTACTGTGTAACCCATCCTTTATCATACGCCTTCTCTCTTCAACTCTCCTTACCTTCACATTCTCTTGATTTAATACACCACAAAGAACTTGTTCTTGCAATCTTTCCAACCCGTTCTTATAACTTGATTCCTCGCGGATGTTTTTTATAAAACAACAACCATCAAACTTGCTAGAGATTTCATTATAAATACACGAGGCAAGAGTAGTCTTGCCACCACTTCCGACCCCCCATATTCCAATCATCTTCTTACCACCAAACCCAATTTGTAGCTTCAATATCAAACCTTTCATGCGATCCTCTACTCCAACCAGGTTGTCATCCAAACTTGAAGTTATGGGATGATGCAACCTATGTGAAATTGTGTCAACAATTATTTTAATGCCTTTTGACTCATGCCTGAAAATTGAACATATAAGGATCAATAACACATGCTCCTATCCACAAATAGCATTACCATAAACTACTATCCTAACAAATGTTTATCTACAACAGCAGTGATAATGATTTGGGTCTTCTCAAGTGATGTCGTTAAAACCTTTGTTTATCATTTAAGGTCAACAACGTCATCAAGAATAATTAAAACATTTTTATGACAGCCTACTTATTATCATCACTGGGTACTACCAGTTGTGTTTTCAAGATAGCCGATAGAACTTCCTCAGATTCTATTTTCTTTATTCCCTTCCAGAATATTGATATTGTTCTTGGATTATAGCATAGCACAAGTATAATTGTTTGCATTGTTGTACATGACTAGTTGTTCCCTAAAACATGTATTTTAACATCATGAATTTTCCTTTTCCATTAAAAACTTATGAGGTATAAGTATAAATGTATTGTAATAGAGCATGCATACCTTAAACATGAAAAGTGCACAAACAAAAAAAACAATTACCCGTTGGCAATATGCTCGATTTCCCATCCAGAAATGTTACTCGCATCAGCTAGTTCTTTTCTCCAAGATTCAACCTTGTTATTCTTCTCCAACTCATGCTTCAAAAACGCTTCTCAGTATTTGCGCTTTTGCTTTCAAACTTCGGAAGGATCAACACCATAAAAAATGGGTATCACCATTTGGCGTCTTGTATCCTTGCACTTGATGATATGTACAAGTTCATCTAAGCACCATGAAGAATCCACATAGTTTTTGGAGAATATGATGACAGCTATCTGTGATTCTTCGATAGCCGTCACAAGAGATGGACCAATTGATTCGCCCCGGGGAAGTGTTTCATCGTCCTTGTAAGTGTAGATCCCTTTTTGTACAAGAGTTGTGTAGAGATGATCTACAAAAGTCTTTCGAGTATCTTCTCCTCTTAAGCTAAGAAAAACATGGTACTTCCATGATTTAGAAGAAAAGGTTGGAACAGAAGAAAAAGATGATGATGAAGATGCCATTGATGTGCTGATTTATTGAGATAGAATTTATGTGTTACAGCCTGTTATCATGTAGAAAAACCTCGTCAGAATTCGTAACTGAAGTAACTGTTTATCATGTTCAAAATTTCATAAGTAGTCCTTATATTTCTTTTTTTATTCATTTTGCTGCCATAAAAACTCCATTGAAAGTATAATACAAGCTATAATTCAAAAGATTGGCATGAATTGATTTATATAAGTTAGTTTTCATACAATCACATTATACAAAGTACAAACTTAATGTTTTAATTCTACGTTGAGATTTTTCCTAAAAGATGTAGAGAAATAACCCAGCAACACCAAACTATAGTCGACTCCCTTTTTAAACTCTTTACTTTGCAATTAACTTACCTTTTCAAGCTCATACTTCAATTTCCATCATTTATCTTCACAAACTTGCATTCTCCACTAATGATGCAATAAAGTTTCAAGTTAGAGTACCATACCATTCAGGCATTCATTTATGATGGGCCAATGTTTTATGTGAAATTTATGTTTCGGAAATAAGACTTATATCGTATATCCCAATCCAATAATAGCATTGGACGCCAAATAAAACATTATTTATGAATTTAAATAGTGCCAAACATCCGTTCAAAAAAAATAGTGCCAAACATACTGAATTACTCAACAAACACAAGCAGCACACACCAGGACCAATCCCCTTTCAGTGGATCGTTTAAATATCCCCATCATCATGTTCCAGTTTCTTTTTGAATCCACAACACATACACACATATCATTAGCCACACTCCCTCCATTTTCATTCGTTTATAACATGTACCATAACATATTAACATCAAAAACCGTTCAATTTTATCATCCAACTAAACTAATTCAAAAATGTGACAACTTTAACTAAATTAGGTCGCAATAAGTTTCTGACATTCCAGATCGGACATCTGTCTTAAGTTATTGATCAAATTAACTCAATAACTCATAAAAAAACTTCATTTACACTACAATTTATTAACTCATACCTCCTTAATTTATAAGTTTATTAAACGTACCTCAAATTCCCAACATCAAACTTTAGCAGAGTCCCCTTCTAAGCTCTTAAGTTGGCAATCATCTTGCTTTTACAAGCCTATACAGCTATTTCCATAAAGTTTCTTCCTTGATTTCTTTTTTCAGCTTGGATCGATTTGAGCTATCAGCTATGGACCTTTCCACCTCCGCTTGACTCCTCTCTCTCTCTCTCTCTCTCTCTCTCTCTCTTAGATCAGAGATCGGTCAACGACAGAGCGAAAATAATGAGAAAGTAAAAAAAAAAAAAAACAGTACAAAATTACATTTTAGTCCTTGTGGTTATGTAGCTCTTTTGAATCAAGTCTAGTTGTTCCAATTATAACCCTAGCGGTTCTTAATACTTGAATCAAGTCTAGTTGTTCCAACTAAAAACATGATAAACCAATGTTTATCATGTTTTTAGTCCCTCGAAAGAAAGCAATTTGTTTTTAGTCGTTAAATAGATGACGAATGACCACTTTAATCTTAACACTTGAGTTATTCTTTGGTTGCTCCAATGGCCTCAGGCCTCGTGCATGAGTCGATTACATCAGTTGAAAAAATTTATCACATCTATTTTTTTTTTTTTTTTTTTTTTTTTTTTGGTTATTCTCTTTGTCCAAGAATGAAAACAAATGTAACTTGTTTTTTTGTCATCTAATATTTCTTTAATGTGTTGTCTAAATTAGTAAGTAGAAGTTTCTTGGCCTTCCTTTTAGCATTTGTATTTTAATATTATAAATCCCAAATTTGTTAATTTTATGTTGGTATTGATATATTATTAACTTAATTTATCAATTATGAGTTTTATTTTGCATATGCGAATTTTCCATCCTCTATGTACAAAATGATGAAGCAGCAAACTATAATTTATCAATTATGAATTTTATTTTGCATATGCGAATTTTCCATCCTCTATGTACAAAATGATGAAGCAGCAAACTATAATTTTATAATTTTCTTAATATAGTTTTCAATTAAACATTGTTAGATACTTAAATTTATATGTTTTACGAACAATAAAACAGTTGACTTATTTTTATTGTTGTGTGGATTTTGTTTTAATCTTAGAGTAAAATTTTGGTCCCTGTGGTTGTCCTAAAATTGCACTTTTGGTCATCATTTTGGTTTTTCACGCTTATGGTCTCTGAACTGGTCGTTTGCATACACATTTGGTCCCCCTTGCGGTTACCGTCCATATAACCCTCTGTTATCTCTCTTTTGTGCGACTCACGTGAGGGTAAACTCGACAATTCGTACAACACTCACCTGCAGAAGATCTTCGTAGCTCTTTGGCGCCTTAAATGCAGGTGATAAACCATCACCTCATGATAAACCATCACCTCAGGTCAAGTCTCACATTGCTCGGAAAATCAGAAATCAACGACGAAGAACAACGTTCGAAGGTTCATTGAGGACCAAAATGTGGAGGATACGAGAGAATGAAGCTAGCGATGATGTTGATGATCTTTACGGTACATGCATTTGGTTTGTGTATATGTATTTCAAAAGTATAATCGAAAGCTAACTTGATAGTTTAATTACAGGAACAAATAAGAACCTCTTATGCATTCAGTTACACCATGGTGGGTTTTTGTAGAATAACCATCGAGGACCTATGTCAATGGCAAAGTTTCATTCATCGACACCGTTAACATCGATGAGTTTTCTATACAAGAGCTCAATCATATGTTGAAAGACCTTGGTTACACTGAGCAGGTTCCTGTTTTTTACCATTTTCAACTTCCATTAGTAGACATTAGTTGTGGTCTTGTTTCATTAGTTTGTGATGCGGTTGTGAATGTCTTTGGAAGGTATGTTAAGCTGTGTTGGGATCATGAGATATACTGTGAACACGACCACAGTATACTCCCAACATATGGTAAACCCCCTTTACCAGATTTCATGGTTGATCCCTTAGTACCCCTGTCCCCTGAATTCGTTAGAAAAAGACTAAGGCGAAATTCAGACCTACAATGTACAATAAAATTGTTATTTGATCTGAACCTTAACGCCTCTGACAGTATGTAAAACGATGTTAGTTCAAATCACGAAGAGATTCAGTCGATAGATAATAGGGTTTCGTTGATAGGGCAGTCAGTGGAGGTAACTAACGTAGATCAATCAATGTCTGAGGTAAATAGGAACGAGGGAAGGTGTTTGGACATTATACTTGTACCACCACCTGCTGCAACATGACAATTTGACCCCACTGTAGTAGATTGGAATGATAGTTTGTTTGACGAACCATTAGCACGATTGGATTATGATGGTAATATAGAACAAGATTATGAGGTTATTGAGGAAGACGAAGTTGGATTTAATTATGGATTTGGGGTACCACATAAGCAAAATGTTGGAGACAATGTTGAAGTACCGGTGAAAGATGTGGTCTCAGACGATGAAGAAAGCACAGACAGTGATTTTACACTACATCCCACTGATTTGCTGAACAGCAATGACGTAGAGGTTGACATGGATGCATTCCAAGGGTGTCTTGATCCAGTACCATAAGGCTTACCTTGCAACGATGCAAATGTAAAGGTCCTGTCCCAGTTAGGGGTGTTGGAGGACTTAATGTTGATGCACAAATGAGGGGTAATATTGTAATTTCAAACGAAAAATGCCCATGGGTCCTCCTGATTTCAAAAGCAAAAGCAGACGAAGATTGGATCGTTAAGACATATAACGACAAACACACTTGCCTTCAAATAAGTGATGTTGGCCCGTGCACGCAAAAGTATCTAGCGAATAAGATCTACCAGCAATTAGAAGCAAACCCGAAGATCCACGTTGTAGCTCTACAAAAAGAATTGGAGAGAAAGTTCAAGCTCCAGTTATCATTTATGAAGGTGTTTATGGCTAGAGTTCTTGCCCTAAATCACATTCGTGGAGACTACGAGAGACAACATACTATATTGTGAGAGTATGTTTTGGAATTACAAGCGAGAAACCCAGGTACAACTATGAAAATAGCTGTCGAATCTGAACCCAATTTTAGTTCTCGAACCAGGGTATTCAAAAGAATTTACATATGTTTGGGCCCTTTAAAAGAGGGATTTAAATATGGTAAACGGGAGTTGTTGGGTTTAGATGGTGCATTCATGAAAGGCCCTTATCCAGATCAGGTTTTGAGTGTTGTAGGGTTAGATGGCAACAATGGAATATACCCTTTAGTATACGCCATCGTCGAAGCTGAAACAAAAGTTCATGGACATGGTTTTTAGAATGCTTGGGAGGTGATCTTGATATGGGAACTAACAAAAATTTTACATTCATTAGTGATCATCAAAAGGTACTGTTTTATCTAATTTCAAAAATTTTTCATTAATGTTACTAACATCCTGTATGTTTTTAGGGTTTGGTTCCAGCACTGGCTAAGGTTTTCCCTTCAGCTGAGCATAGATACTGTGTAAGACATGTATTGGATAACATGAAACTGTACTGGAAAGGAAAGCCACTTAAGGAACATATGTGGAAGTGTGCTAAGGCTGCAACTTAATCAGAATTTAACAGAGCAATGGCAGAGTTTAATCAGTATAACAAATAGGCTTACAATTTGTTAAAAATGCATTCCTACTTAACATTGGAGTAGGAGTCATTTTACAGGTATAACTATGTAATATGCAATAGTAATATTTTGATTTTATTATATACATAAGACTAACCTGTTGTTAAGTTATGGTTAATGATATTAACAGGAAGGGCTCATTCAGACATACTTTTGAACAACTTGTTTGAAGTTTTTAATGCAAAGATTAATGTAGATGGAAGGGACAGGCCCATTATATTAGCACTGGAATTCATAAGGGAGTACTTGATGAGGAAGATTTTCATAGTCCAACGATTAATTGCCAAAAGCTCAGGCCCCCTAACTCCCACTGCACAAGAAATCCTTGACAAGAACAAGGATGATGCAACAAAGTGTAAGTGCATTTACAATGGTAATTGGAAATTTCAAGTCATAGAGGATTACTATGAACAATATGTAGTAGACATGGCACAGAAGACTTGCACAAGCAGACACTGGGACTTGACAGGTATTCATTGTAAACATGCTATTGCTGCCCTTTGGGACCAGGTGGAAAATGGACAGCAGGTTCAACTTGCTGATCGAGGAACTTGTCCATCCTTATTACTCATTGGCAATGTAACGACCCGGCTCTCCAAAGCCTGAGTTTTACAAGATAATATCACCAGGGATCGTCCCATGATCCAAGCCGAGCGTTACCTATACCTGCAAAAACCACATAAATAAAAGGGTAAGCTATAACGCTTCGTGAGTAATCGAATCACAATATGGCCTAAATAGCCACACTCGTTTCACAGAATCATTTTACTACACTTGACCGTCATACGATCACTTTTCCATACTCGTACATTATACTGTGAAACTACCGTATTACCCGACGGAACTCACTCTTCGTACATACTTACTACACTTTCTTCTACTATCTGGTAACTTATATCGTTACCGTTACTCACTTACTATGTCTTTCTGTGCTTTCTTCTATTGTCTGGTAACTTATAGCGTTACCGTTAGGGCTGGCAATCCTAACCCGAACCTGCTAACCCATCCGAACCCAACCCATTAATTTGCAGGTTGGGTTTATATTCTTAACCCGTTTAATTAAATGGGTTGACCCATGTAACCTGTTTAATTAAATAGGTTGGGTTAGGGTTGAAAATTCCAACCTGATTTCAACCCGTCAACCCGTTTATATATATATATATATATATATATATATATATATATATATATATATATATATATATATATATATATATATATATATATATATATATATATTATCTTTATATTAGATAAATAAGTTTTAATGGTTTATGACTTTATGGGGAAATTCGAAATCACCCATCGTACTGTTCACAAGCGTAGGATTTAATTTCTTGCCGGCATTATCCCTAATTAATCCGCCTATCAGACTCTCCCTAATTAATCCGTCGATCGGTTTCTCTTTGAACTTTCAAGTTTCTCGCACTATGACTGATCCGACTACCGCCTTTCTTCTTCATAAATCACGAAGAAAATACCAATCAGAAGAACACAATCAGAAGAACACAGGTATTGTAGATTTCTCGCATTCTAGTTTCTTCTTTTTTCAACCTTATTTCATATCTAGAAGACGATTCAGTAATCGATTTTCTCAACCTGATTTCAAACATCAGTAATCGATTTTCTCGCATTCTAATTTCTTCTTTTTTGTTTAAGTAATTTTCTAATTGGATACAGTCGAAAATTCAGATTGGATGCATTCTAATCGACATCAGTAATCAGATGGATGCAGTTGAAATTTCAGAAGATGATCTCAAATCTCCTACTCCTACACCTCCACCAAAGACCAACGAGAAGAGGAAAAAAAAGATGCCACTAAATCCAAACAATTCATCTGTCGATGCCACAGCCAAACGTCGTAGGAAACTCACATCTGAGGTATGGACTTACTTTGAATTTCTTGAACCCAATGAAAAGGGAGAAGCACAATGTAAGTGTAAAAAGTGTGGTCATTTACTTTGGATAATGCATCTTGCAATGATGTGATGGTTGATTTTCTTAAAACAGAAATTGATTTGCTTTCAGAAGGTACATACTTTCATGTTAGGTGTTGTGCACACATTATGAATTTAATTGTGCAAGATGGTTTGAAAGAGTTAGATTCAGCTATTATAAAGGTTAGAGAGAGTGTAAAGTATTGTAAAGGTTCTCAAGCTAGGAAACGAAGGTTTAAAGAAAGTGTTGCACATGTTGAGTTGCAATCATCTAGGGGTTTAAGGCAAGATGTTCCTACACGATGGAACTCCACCTATATGATGTTAGAATCTGTTTTGTACTATAAAAAGGCATTTATGCATTTGCAAAAAACAGATGCTAATTATTCATATTGTCCTACAAGTGACGAATGGGTTAGGATTGAAAGGATTTTCAAGTTCTTAAAGGTTTTCTATGAGGTAACATGTGCCTTTTCTGGTTCTAAGTATCCTACCACCAATCTATATTTTGCAAATGTTTTGACGGTTCGCGTGTTGTTACAAAAAGAAAAAAACAGCAATGATAGGTTTATGCAAAAAATGGCTGATAGGATGTACGTAAAATTTGAAAAGTATTGGGCTGAATTTAGTACAATTATGGCAATTGCGGCTGTTTTGGATCCTCGGTATAAATTTCAAATTGTTGAATGGGGATATGAGAAAGTGTATGGGGCCGACTACAAGTTTGAGTTGTCAATAATAAATGACAAATTGTTTTCATTGTTTAATGAGTATGTTGATGGCTTAAGTTTGAATAAAAGCAATGATGGTCAACCTAAGAGCATGTCACACCCCCAAAAAGGACTTATAGATGACTTGGATGAAGCTGCTTCTTCTTCATTGATGATGGTAAGTCATTTTTTCTGAATAGTTTTTAACAGTTGAATAAGTCATTATTTGCTTGAAATTAAGTAATTAACGTGTGCTATTTCACTATTTCAGGATTTCGATAGTTTTTCAAATAAGATTACTTCTCAAGCTGTGAAATCCGAACTCGAGTGTTATTTAGAGGAGAAACTAATGCCTCGAGTTAACGATTTCAACATTTTGGATTATTGGAAAACACATGAGATTCGTTATCCAACCGTTGCTCGAATGGCTAGGGACATCTTAGCCGTTCCTATCTCAACCGTTGCATCAGAATCTGCCTTCAGCACGGGTGGTAGGGTACTTGATGCTTATAGAAGCTCTTTGACACCCTCTATAGTTGAGACTATTATTTGTTTAAGAGATTGGGTATTTGGAGAAGGTTAGGTTTAACTTCTTACATATTATTTAATATTCATTATAACTAATAATTAAAATCAATTTGTATATTTTTGTAGCAAATATAGAATCCCAACTTGAGGAGCTTTGTTGTGCTATCATGACGGAGAAGATGGACGATCAAGATGACAATCATACCGAAAGTGGAAGTTGTGGACGAGTTGGTGAAAGTGAAAGTCAAGTTACATAAAATTTTGATATTAATTCGTGTTTGAATTACGACTTTATAATTTTTATGGTTATAAGCATTTGGTTTGAGCTTTGTTATGAACTTGGTTTATGGTTACTTATGGATTTATAAATTACAATGTTTAACTTTTAAGAGGTACTTTTGGAAATTTTAAATAGGTCAACCCAGGTTTAACCCATTTATTAAACAGGTTGGGTTGAAAAAACACTAAGCAGGTCAACCTGATTTCAACCCATTTACTAAAAAGGTTGGGTTGGGTTACAATTTTCAACCTGTTTAAGTATACAGGTTGGGTTGGGTACAAACTTTCAACCCATTTAATTAAACAGGTCGACCCGTTAAAGGCTCAAACCAACCCATTGCCACCCTGAGTTACCGTACTGTCTAACGTCACTCACTTACGGTATCGTATACCGTAATGCATTCTACTATTATGCCGCCTACTTTTATTATACGGCAACTCATTCGTTATTGCTATGCTAAAAATGTTTACAGATTCCACACCGGGTTATCACTCGATACTATCGTTCTCTAACCAAATTCATCATTTGGTACTGTCTACACGATTTCCTATGCTTGCTTTATAGGATATCCATATCCCTTCTAACTTACTAGACCAATACTGGTGTAACATATAGTGTTGGCACACATCATCTATTTAATCCTCTTTCTATGTCATATGTCATCCTTCCGCACGGGCACTAGACTACTGGTTAATCACGCTGCTCAGTATCAGCTCGTGTCACTTTACTATTCACGAGACGGACTCGTCAAACGGGTCCATATCATACCTAGTTTCCACATAACTACTAATAAAAATCATAACTATACTACTTTGCATTTCTTTTAACAATTTCTTTCTACTATAGTTTAACACGTATAAACTACTAGGGAGATACGGTAGCGATTACTCACCTGAGTTTGGTGCTTTCTCGGAGTCCTGGCACGTTTCTCGTTCCGGACTTCTGATAGCTCTCGAGCACCTCGATGCTAGCTACCGCTGGCTCCTTACTTCTCACTATCATCTCTCAACGTATACTCCTTACCAGAACACTCTCCTATATCGTATATGTGTTTGGTGTGTGTTCAGCCTCAAAATGAGGCTTGTGCCTCATATTTATAGGCCTCTGGACCTCCGTCGCGTCCCGATCCAACCCTAGATCGCGTCCCGATCTCTGACGTAAGCACTTATCTCATCACGCACTCAACCGACACTGCCGACAGATATCGCGTCGCGATCCTATACCCGGTCGCGTCGCGATCTACAAAATTTTTATCACTTAAACTAGACTCAATTTGCAAACTTTATGCACTGGTTTGAGGTCAATCCGATTTTTATAGAATTAATTATGATTTTTCTAAGATCGGCATACAATGCTGATTTTTATATGAGATTGTAACTAATGTTTTGATCTGAAACATTATCCGGGACACGGGTGTTACAATCCTTCCCTCTTACAGGATTTCGTCCCCGAAATCTTAGTAATCTCTCAAACTAAGTCTTATGTACCTGTGTACATATTCTTCTACACCCTTAGGTATTCTTACCATACTATATTTATCATTACTTGTTTTCTCTTATCGTCACTCATACTTACTTGACTTATACTTTTGGGTACAAGGGTTCCCATATCTTTTACTCATTTCACAACATAGTTTTATGTTTGTTATATTTCTACTTATTTCTTACCAGATTACTATGATTCCTTCATGATTCCGTTAGCATCATTACATATTTTGTGACTATGATAATACGGGCCCTTACTATCATAATTACTGATACATACTGATTTTAACGTTACACTGGGTTTCCTGGCTCACTGGTTCCCTTAACTCATATACCACTAGTTACACGTGGTATAGTCTATTTGTATTCTTTCTTTTTCTATACTAAAACTCACCAGTCTCATACATATTCGCTTTCTTATATGCTTACTATTGTGACTTTTATTATCACATAATTAACTTCCATACTTTCCAACTGATCTGTTTCAACATATTATTATGTTTTTTTTTCAGTTGGGTCTTTCGTTCTTTAGTAAAAATTTCCTTTTTACTCTTTCTAGTCATAAAGTGACTCTCTTATACTTTTAAAGTTTTTACATACTCTAGTCATGAAAATAACTCTTTTAGAAAAAAAATCTCTTTTTTACTTCTTGATCATAAAATGACTCTTTTGTTATCTTGTTAAAAATTTCTATCATAACTTTTGGTCATTACAGGACCCTTAATCTTCTTTGGTTATAAAATAACCCTCATTTTGAAAATAATTCTTTCTTTAACTCTTTCCTTTCTCTTAGCGTAAGACCAACTGAAACTCATGAAACTCATTCTACTAACTTCCCTCGCGGGACAGAACAGATCCACCCGCTAGGTTATGCTATCTCTGTCTCCCCTTTTGTGACTTGGAACGGATCCAAGTGCAAGGGTATACTAAGCTAGACAACTACTTCGCGAAGGGAGGTACCATCCCAGTAGTGTCTTCTAGGCTTCCTTAAATGGCGAAAGCCTGTCCGGACCTCTTTCTCTTATCGACTGTCATTCGTTTCAAATTGGTCTTGGCTAAACTAAAACATCTTTCGCTCTTATATAAAGCGACTTTCAATATCTTTTCAAATCGCATAGCTTTCAAAACTCTTTTCTGAAACATAGTTCAGATTCGTAAAACATTTTAGCTCATATGTAGAGCCACTATTTTAAAATTTTAGCTTTTCATAGACTTCTTTCAAATAAACTTTTAGCTCTTACGTAGAGCTACTTTTATTATTACTTTTATCTTCATATCTTACATTCTTTCTTACCTTTTTGACTTTTAAGTCATACTTTTGAAAATATCTTATGGCTAAAAGCCAACTCTTTTCTTTATAGCCTGCTGGCCAAACTTTTATTTTCTGTTTTCTTACTCAAACTGTTTCTTTTCTCAAAACTGCTTGCTTTTTTTTTTTTTTTTCAGTTTTCTTGTATTACTCTTATGAGTATACTTCTTATCTTCTTTGGTACCTTTTGTACCATTCTCATGTTTTAATACGTTCTTGTAGTTCTTATTTCTCACTTACTTTCTTGTTTATATTTTTAACAAGCTATCTTATCACTGTTCTTACTATCTTTTTCTCCTTAAATTTCTAAGGAGTTCTTTAACACTCATATTGTGTTACTATGTATAGTTTGCTTTATCTTTATCTATCTTCTCATCACAATTTGTGATGTTTACCCATCTTTCTCCTTATCACAATATGTTTGAGATATTTACCTATCATTAGGTAATCCACATATAACTACTGATTTGAGCCTAGGAATCTTTTCTACTAACACCTAGTTCACTCAAATCTCGGCTCTGATACCATTTGTAACGACCCGGCTCTCCAAAGCCTGAGTTTTACAAGATAATATCACCAGGGATCGTCCCATGATCCAAGCCGAGCGTTACCTATACCTGCAAAAACCACATAAATAAAAGAGTAAGCTATAACGCTTAGTGAGTAATCGAATCACAGTATGGCCTAAATAGCCACACTCGTTTCACAGAATCATTTTACTACACTTGACCGTCATACGATCACTTTTCCTTACTCGTACATCATACTGTGAAAATACCGTATTACCCGACGGAACTCATTCTTCGTACATACTTACTACACTTTCTTCTACTATCTGGTAACTTATATCGTTACCATTACTCACTTACTATGTCTTTCTGTGCTTTCTTCTATTGTCTGGTAACTTATAGCGTTACCGTACTGTCTAACGTCACTCACTTACGGTATCGTATACCGTAATGCATTCTACTATTATGCCGCCTACTTTTATTATACGGCAACTCATTCGTTATTGCTATGCTAAAAATGTTTACCGATTCCACACCGGGTTATCACTCGATACTATCGTTCTCTAACCAAATTCATCATTTGGTACTGTCTACACGATTTCATATGCTTGCTTTATAGGATATCCATATCCCTTCTAACTTACTAGACCAATACTGGTGTAACATATAGTGTTGGCACACATCATCTATTTAATCCTCTTTCTATATCATATGTCATCCTTCCGCACGGGCACTAGACTACTGGTTAATCACGCTGCTCAGTATCAGCTCGTGTCACTTTACTATTCACGAGACGGACTCGTCAAACGGGTCCATATCATACCTAGTTTCCACATAACTACTAATAAAAATCATAACTATACTACTTTGCATTTCTTTTAACAATTTCTTTCTACTATAGTTTAACACGTATAAACTACTAGGGAGATACGGTAGCGATTACTCACCTGAGTTTGGTGCTTTCTCGGAGTCCTGGCACGTTTCTCGTTCCGGACTTCTGATAGCTCTCGAGCACCTCGATGCTAGCTACCGCTGGCTCCTTACTTCTCACTATCATCTCTCAACGTATACTCCTTACCAGAACACTCTCCTATATCGTATATGTGTTTGGTGTGTGTTCAGCCTCAAAATGAGGCTTGTGCCTCGTATTTATAGGCCTCTGGACCTCCGTCGCGTCGCGATCCAACCCTAGATCGCGTCCCGATCTCTGACGTAAGCACTTATCTCATCGTGCACTCAACCGACACTGCCGACAGTGATCGCGTCGCGATCCCATACCCCGTCGCGTCGCGATCTACAAAATTTTTATCACATAAACTAGACTCAATTTGCAAACTTTGTGCACTGGTTTGAGGTCAATCCGATTTTTATAGAATTAATTATTATTTTTCTAAGATCGGCATACAATGCTGATTTTTATATGAGATTGTAACTAATGTTTTGATCTGAAACATTATCCGGGACACGGGTGTTACAGGCAACATGGAACAAAATGTATTCCTTCATAATCGAGCCTATCAATGGTCCACAGTTATGGCCCACTTCAGATTGTCCAACAACTTTGGTCCACCCAAAACACAAGAAGCATGTATATATCTATTTATGCATAGTTATTTTTCATATTTATTAACTTTGAATGCAAATCAATTGTATATAATATATGTTTTAATTAACTTATAGTTTGGAAGGCCTAAAGTTAAAAGAAGAATGAGTGAAGGTGAGAACTCAGGGATCTAAAAACAATAAAAATTTGTCAAGAAAGTACATTACCATTACATGTGGTAAATGCCACAACCCAGGACATAATGCAAGGTCATGTAAGGGACAAGGACAAATGAAGAAATTGAAAGAAGTAATCCTATGAGTTATCCTGTAAGTGTTCGAAGAAGGTCAATGATGAGTGCAGTAAGTCTACTAGTGGTGTTAAACAGCATGGACATTGGAAGTGATGTTGGTGGTGTAGCAGGAGGTATACGAGCTGTTTGATATTGGAAGAGATGTTGTTGGTGGAGCAGGAGGTAGTTGAGGTGTTGGAGATGCTAAGTGATCAAGAAATGAAGTTTGTTGTGTCTTTTTAAGTGTTTATTATGTTATGTAACAAAAACAATATGTGTGTTGGTAGGGTCAATAAAGTGTTACTAGACTATGATCTGTGTGTGTTAGTAGCTGGAGTTGGTTAACAATATCAATGTTGACAATTTTTGTGGTGCAGTTGACTCCCAAAAGCAACTGCTAGTACTAAGTCAACATTGTAAATCGGATATGTAAACTGTTTGTGAAACATTAACCTTCAACGTTGTTTTGAGGGTTAGTTGATTATAAGTATGTGTTATTATGGTTATTATTATGTGCCATTTTAGATTAACATGTATGTGTGTTTATGTTTATTTAACAATATAATTGTGAAAATAAAAATCCATGTACAATCTAATTGCATAGTTCAACAGGAATTGCACAAATAATACAATAAACATCAACATACTTTCATGTTACAAAACATCCAATCTTATTCAGCAACCTACTTTCATGATGTTGTGTATTATGACATCAAAGTTTTATGTAACACAAAGGCAATAACACTAGACCTTTTAACATGTTATGCAAAACTATGCAAACAATCAGCAACATAGGATACATACATTACCGTCCAAACCCACCAAAACCCAAAAACCCTAACTCGTAACTTTGACCCCCAAAAACCATCGCCATCGGTAATACAACTGGTTACTCAAAAATCAAGAACATGGTGAGGACGATGAAGAATATCCAGGATACAATCAACCATATTTTATACCTACCTGCATTTTCAACCTCCTCTTTGAGTCTTGTGATATCATCAATCATCATTCGTCTGGCTAGCAAGAGACCAGGAATGATCATCAACGCCCTTCGACACATAGGCGGATCGGACCACCCAACAAACCCACATCTACTACATCGCCATAATCGCCTTCCCGGGTTTCTTTTTGTCCAAGAGGTTGCGATTGTCGCTTCGTTACCGCAATTACAAACCACCATTTTCGAACTCAAGCTTTGACTGTTTCTTTCCGGTTGGTCAATGAGATCGAGTGGCAGGGCAAATACATTTTGCAATCCTTTAATAATCAGTTGGGTGGTCACAAACGAAACGACGACTTTACCCTCAAGTGAGAGGCACGCAAGAGGGTTAACGGAAGAGTTTTGGATGGTAACAGTAAGGGGGACCAAATGTGTAAGCAAACGACCAGTTCAGGGACCATGAGCGTGAAAAACCAAAAGGATGACCAAAAGTGCAATTTTTGGACAACCACAGGGACCAAAATTGTAATTTACTCTTAATCTTATTTTTGTGTGAATTTGGTTAGATGTGTATATTATCGTTTGTAAAAGATGTAAACTCTATACATCTATATATGTGATTACAGCTATATATGTGATTGAATATTTTTCTTGCAATTTAACATTAGAAACCGCTTTAATGGGATCTGGAAAAAGAAAAAGTAGAGTCGTAGAGGACAACTATAAATGTAATTGAACATTTTTCTTGTAATTTAACATTTTAAACGACTTCGACCGATCTGAAAAAAGATTGAATTTGAATTTTGTTTTGCCCCCAACAATACCAAATCAGGGATCTTCCTATGAGTTCGTTACTCCCTTCCCCTACCTATTTTACCATCTACGGATACCCAACTCTATGGATGCTAGGGATGAGGATGGGTCGGTTTGGGTCGGTTTTGACCCTAAACTGAAACCAAACCGATTAGGATCGGATCTAAATACTCAAAACGAACCCACACCCAAACCCATCAGTTCGGTCTTGCACTTTTAGGGTTTTGTCGGGTCGGTTTCGGTTTTTAACCGAATCCAAACCCACACCTTTGATTTTCCTAGCATTGTGAGCAACAAGTATATATAGAGAAAAAGGATCGTATATGTTTTGTGTTAGGAGCGATGTGGGATGCTCAAACCTTAGCTTTTAAAAGATAAACCAATTAGGATCGGTTTTTAGTATATTCAGAACCGAACCCACACCCAAACCCATCGGTTCATTCTTGCGGTTTTAGGTTTTTATCGGGTCAGTTTAGATTTTTTAACCGAATCCAAACCCACACCTTTGATTTTCCTAACATTGTGAGCAACAAGTATATATAGAACTCAACAAGTATATATAGAACTCAACTCAGTTTAGGATGGTATATGTTTTGTGTTAGGAGCCATGTGGGATGCTCAAACCTTAGCTTTTGAAAGATAAATCTGAAATTTGCGTAAAACATAAGCATCCCCCGCCAAACCGGAATCGAACTCAACTTGTTATGTAAGAACCCGCAAAATATTAATAAAATGTAACATAAGCATGTGTAATATTATGGTTGTGAAAAAGAGCAAATTGGTCTTTTGTCATATTTTAGACCTTGGTGTAAAGAAAATTGTGTATTTGTGGCAAAAGTGTAAGAAATAAAAACCTTAAAGAAGGTGTTGGGAGTTTTGGACCAAAAATGAACAAAATTGGATTAGAGGGACCAAATGGTCATTTACGTAAAGAAGGGATGTACAAATAGAGAGAAACTTCCAGTTCTCTCTACTTGAGACATGAATCACCTCCAGCAAGAGAAAGAGTGATCGAGACCTTGAAGATTCTGAAGGATTGAAGAATCAAGTTTTGAATTTGTGATTTCCAAGTCATCTAAGGTTAGAACTTTATCCTTGTAAGCTAGTTGAACCATTTTGAGTTATATTGATTGGGTGAAAACGAAATTCAGAAGTTGAGTAGGGTTTGCCCTAGGTTTCGAACCTCTCAATCATGTTCTAATCATCATTGGAACTCAACTCCACCTTTGGAAATGATTTGAAACAAAGGAATTGACAAACGTGTTCATGAACCCTAGAATTTGGGTTTGTGAAAATTGGTTTGATCCTAATGTTTGTGGAGTAATAAGTGTTATATAGGAGGTTTAGTAGTACTTAAAATATCATGTTTTAACCTTGAATTAAATTGGATTTGAGCTGGAACCAAGCAGATCAAAAATTAAAAGTGTGGAGGAAAATGGTAATTAGAAGGGTGGAATGGAATTGGCGATTCCATGAATGAAACCCATAGAAATGGATATTGAGATTCATGAATTGGTAATTAATGAATTATGTTTTGGGTTGTAAAACCCCTAATTTATCTCCTCTTGATCATATAAAGGTATATACAAAAGTTAGAAAGAAATAGACCCTTGTATTAGAATTTATGGCACATAAGCTTCCTTGGAGCTCTTGTTACATCATGTGGTCTTAACCATTAAGTCATGAACTAAATAAGACTTAATGGGATTAAAAATATGTTCTTAACATGTTAGAAGGTTAATAGAACCTATTGGTAAAGTTTCGTTAAGTTTGGAAACAAACTGAATCAAGAAATGGACTAAAATTGCAAAGAAAGAACAAAAAAAATTCGGAGCTGAAATAGAGGCGGCAGCATTACACGGCCGTGTAATGTTGCAAGGGAAGAGTTACACATCCGTGTAACTCTCGGCTATGGATTTTGGGTTTTTGAAACTCGCGGTTAGGCTTGTCCGTTTGACCTCAAATTTTTACCACAAGTCCATTATAGTGTAACTCATCATGGAAAATTGTTAAAATGAAAATACCACCTCCTGATGATACTGTAGTAAAATACGCGTATTTCGGGAAAGTTTACAATCCATAGAAAGTTAATCTATTAAGGGTTATAACTTAGCTACGACCCGTAGTTGTATTATATAAGACTCTTGTGTGGTAGAGTCAGTTGTAATAGTTGTTAATACACTATCATGACGTATATAGGTGGTGGTTCCAATATAGTTGATCAAGCGAAGGGAAAAGGAGTTCCGGAAGCTTAACAACTCCTATCTAATTCGAGGTGAGTAATATGTGAATTTTTGGATACATAGCAAAACAAGTTTTATGAATAATGTTTTGAAATTAAAATAGTTCTATGAATTGAAAGTGCTTACTGTGAGATTGTTTTTACAAACATAAAAGATAAACGAGATGTGCAATGATCCATTAGATGGAAGTACAATGATAGTACAATGAAAAGAATCCGGATAAAGACCATGACCATGGGAGAAGGGGTGGTCAAAAGACACTACTGGGATGGTACCTCCCTTCGCGAAGTAGTTGTCTCGAATTTACCCTAATAGATGAATGTGTTTAATGCTATACCTTGATGGATGAATGTGTTTCATACTATCATGGGAGGAAACGATACGTGTGCGCTCGTATAGAATACCTATGGATGAGCTCATAGGGATGTAACGATAAAGAATAATTGTAATGTTTGTAGAGTGAAAATTATTTTGGGTCTAAAACCCATATTACTCACGAGGCTTTATGTCTTACGTATTTTTTTTAAAATGTTATGTACTCAGGTAATGAAGGGAAGAACTAGAGGAACCGAGTGAGGGACAAAAGTTTCAGTTGTATAATATATGTGACATGATGTTTAAGTTATGGTAATGGTACGAGATGGTGACACCCTGTCTACATGTAAAAACATTATGTAAAATATTTTGCATGTAATATATAAAATAAGCTTTTGTGTGAAAGATGGGGTGTTACAATTTGGTATCAAAGCCATGGTTTAAGCGAATTAGGTTGGGTAACCATCCTAGGCTTAAACTATTAGGTTATGATTGGAGAGGTTAGGAATAATAGGGTTCTTAGATAATTGTGTAGCACCAACGACTTATAGTATTGGAACCTGCAGAAACCTGTGAACCAGGAGACCTAGTGATAACACTAGAGCCAGTACATATAGGTGGTTATGATAATATGGGCCCGTATTATCATAATCACAGGGTACACACTGGAAATGGTGAAGTCACTAAGGGAGCCTGGGGAAACTGGGTTGTGGGGGTTAGAAGGAGAGTAAGTGGGAACACAAGTTCAATAGGAAGATCATATGCTACAGTTTTCGGATATATTGGTAAATGTATTTATGCGGTGGAATAAACGCGAATTTTATTTATTTTGTATAGCAAGTTATGGAGGTTAGCAAGTGCCATGAAAAAGATAAAGTGTACTATGCTTCACGGCTTTTGAAAGATGATGCATTAGTTTGGTGGAACACGTTGTACGAGCTGCTTGGAAAGAATATAGGTTACAAGTGGTCATGGACCGAATTTACTGCTCGCATAAAGAACAAATATTGTCCCCTTCGGGACATGGAAAAACTTGAAGATGAATTTCTTGCTTTGAAAAAGGGTAACTCATCCATTGCCGAGTATACTAAGAAGTTTAGTGATATGCTACCGTTCGTGGGGGAAATCTATCCTACCGAGCGGTCTCGAATAAATCGTTACGTTAAAGGCTTACCGTAGGAATACGAGTTAGAAGTGAAACGAGCAGCAACAATGGATGATGCATTTATCGCAGCAAGGAATGTTGAAGATGTATGGAAACGTAGAACGATGGAAAGGCAAAGTTTTGGAGATAAATGCAAATTTAATGGCAGGAGCAGTGGTTGGAGCAAGAAAGGAAAGTCTGTTGCCATTTAGTCAAAGCAAGGAAGTAAGAAATCTTGTGAAAAATGTGGAAAGGAACACGTAGGGGAATGTAAAGTGGGAAATTCGTCGTGTTTCAATTGTGCACGGGTTGGACATAAGGCTAAGGAATGTACTTACCCGAAGCTCAGTGAAGTTGAATATTTTTTTGTCATGAGAAAGGACATTACAGTTACAACTGCCCAAAGAAAGGAGCAGATACATTGGTGTCAACGGCGCAAAAGAAGACGGAGCCGCAAAATGTGAAGACTCGCGCCTTTCAACTCACGCGGGAGGAAGCGAAGGAAACCCAAGATGTGGTCACAGGTACCTTACTCGTTAACCAGATGCCTACTTACGTTTTACCTGCTTACGTTTTATTTGATTTTGGTGCTACTTGTTCATCTGTGTCCCATGAGTTTGGTCTAAAACTCCATGTGCCGTTGGAAACGTTGGATGTCATTTGTGAGGTAGAATTGGCGAGTGGTAAAAAGGTGGAGATACAACATGTGTACCGAAACTGTGAACTTAGTATAAACGATAAGCAATTTTCGTTGAATCTTCTTCCGATAGGAGTAAAGTCCTTTGATGTCGTCATTGGGATGGATTGGCTCGGAGCCAATGATGCAATAATTGCATGTGGAAGGAAAATAGTGTCGGTAAAAATTCCGGATGGGAGTAAATTTTACATTTACAGTGTAAAACCTAACCTAATGTCCAATTTTATTAGTGCAGCAAAAGTACAAAGGTGCCTGGTGAAAGGATGTTCTTCCTTTGTGGCATACGTTGTAGCAGAGGATAAAGTAAAGAGAACGGTTGGTGTCCATTAAGAATCGTTATCCATTGCCATGCATAGATGATCTATTTGACCAACTTCAAGGTGCTGATTATTTTTCCAAGATTGACTTACGATCTGGTTACCATCAGGTACGAGTGAGAGATAAAGATATCGAAAAGACGGCTTTCCGCACCCGTTATGGTCACTATGAATTTCTTGTCATGCCGTTCGGTTTAACTAATTCCCCGAAAATCTTCATGGACTTAATGAATCGGGTTTGCAAGCTGTTCCTTGATAAGTTTGTTATCGTATTTATTGATGACATTCTTATTTACTCGAAGAATGCAGAGGACCATAAAAGTCATTTGAGGACAGTGCTAGAAGTTCTGAAGAAAGAAAAATTGTATACGAAATTTTCAAAGTGTGAGTTTTGGTTAAGGGAGGTACAATTACTCGGGCACGTTGTCTCTATCCAAGGAATCAAAGTGGACCCAGAAAAGGTGGAAGCAGTGATGAAGTGGGAAGTTCCAAAGACCCCGTCAGAAGTAAGAAGTTTTCTTGGACTCGCCGGGTACTACCGACGATTCATCCAAGATTTCTCTTGAATTGCGGTACCTCTTACGAAACTAACACGGAAAGGAATAAAGTTTGCATGGGGAGCGGAGCAGGAAAAAGCGTTTGTGACGCTAAAAGAGAGGTTATGTGATGCACCGGTTCTTACTTTGCCTGAAAGGATCGAAGATTTTGTCGTGTATAGTGATGCTTCAAACAAAGGGCTGGGTTGTGTATTAATGCAGCGGGGTAAGGTTATAACGTACGCTTCTCGTCAATTGAAGGAACCGAAAACGAGATATGCAACACATGACTTGGAGCTTGCAGCAATTGTTTTTGCATTAAAGATCTGGAGGCATTATTTATATGGAACAAAGTGTACTTTATATACTGATCATAAAAGCCTACAATATGTATTCACACAAAAAGAACTTAATATGAGACAAAGTAGGTGGCTGGAACTTATTAATGATTATGACTGCGAAATTGCATACCACCCAGGAAAGGCGAATGTAGTGGCGGACGCCTTAAGCAGGAAAGTTCATGAGCAGAAAGTTCAAGAAAGGATTTGATATCAAGTATAGTAGAAAGAATCAAAGGCGCTCAACGACAAGTACTAGAAAGTGGAGAATTAAAGAAAGAGAAGTTGGGAAAGGATTTGGTATTTGAGGAAAATACTCATGGGTTGAAGACATTCAAGAATCGTGTATGGATACCAAAGGCCGGCGGGTTAAGGAAGTTAATTTTCGAAGATTCCCATAGATCAAGGTACTCTATTCACCCAGCAAGTACGAAAACTTATCAAGATCTAAAGAAACAGTATTGGTGGCCAGGAATGAAAAGAAGAATAGTGAAATATATTTCCAAGTGTGCAATTTGTGCACAGGTGAAGGCGGAACACCAAGCCCCGTACGGAACCACTCAACCTTTGCAAATACCAACAGGGAAGTGGGAAGATATAACCATGGATTTCATAGTTGGATTGCCAAGAACTAGAAGAGGTCGCAATTGCATATGGGTCATTGTTGACCGTTTGACCTAGAGTGCTATGTTTCTTGCAATTAAGGAAACTACACAATTGGAGAAAATAGCACAGATATACATAGATGAAGTGTTGAGACTTCATGGAGCCCCTCTATTGATTGTGTCTGACAGAGACCCACGATTTACTTCAAAGTTATGGGAGGCGTTACAGGAACGATTGGGGACAAAAATCAAAATGAGTACAGCTTACCATCCCTAAACAGACGGACAAAGCGAACGTACCATCCAAACTGTAGAAGCTATGTTGCGGTCGTGCACTATTGATTTTGGCGAAAGTTGGGAGGAGCACCTACCATTGGTGGAGTTTTCTTACAAGAACAGTTACCATTCCAGTATAGGAATGCCACCATTTGAAGCTTTATATGGTAGAAAGTGTAGAACGCCTCTATGTTGGTTGGAAGCAGGTGAAACTAAGATTACTGGACCGGAAATTGTAAGGTTGACGAATGAAAAGATCAGAATAATTCAAGCTAATATGAAAGCTGCCCAAGATAGACAGAAGAGTTATGCGGACTTGAAAAAGAGACCTTATGACTTAAAAGAAGGCGATCTAGTGATGCTTAAAGTGTCACCATGGAAGGGTGTGGTAAGATTTGGAAAGAAAGGTAAACTAAGTCCGAGATACATTGGACCTTTTAAGATATTAAAGAAGATTGGAGAACAAGCTTTCAAGTTGGAATTACCACATGAATTATATACATGATACATTTCATGTATGTTACTTGAAAAAGTATTTTGGAAAGAGTGAACTAATTATTCCATTGAAAGACCTAAAAGTGGAGACCCCAAATAAACTAATTGAAAAGAACCGGAAGCGATGCTGGAGGTGAGAACCAAGAAGTTGAGGAACAAAGAAATTAACTTATTTTTGGTCAAATGGAAACACTCATCGAGTTCGGATTTCACTTGGGAGACTCTAGAAGACATAAAGAAAAGATACCCGAATTTCACGAATTACGAAGAGATTCTGAGGACGGAATCCTCTTAAGGGAGGGAGATTGTAAGAACCCATAAAATATTAATAAAATGTAAAATAAGCGTGTGTAATATTATGGTTGTGAAAAAGAGCAAATTGGTCTTTTGTCATATTTTAGACCTTGGTGTAAAGAAAATTGTGTATTTGTGGCAAAAGTGTAAGAAATAAAAACCTTAAAGAAGGTGTTGGGAGTTTTGGACCAAAAATGAGCAAAATTGGATTAGAGGGACCAAATGGTCATTTAGGTAAAGAAGGGATGTACAAATAGAGAGAAACTTCCAGTTCTCTCTAGTTGAGACATAAATCACCTCCAGCAAGAGAAAGAGTGATCGTGACCTTGAAGATTCTGAAGGATTGAAGAATCAAGTTTTGAATTTGAGATTTCCAAGTCATCTAAGGTTAGAACTTCATCCTTGTAAGCTAGTTGAACCATTTTGAGTTATATTGAATGGGTGAAAACGAAATTCAGAAGTTGAGTGGGGTTTGCCCTAGGTTTCTAACCTCTGAATCATGTTCTAATCATCATTGGAACTCAACTCCACCTTTAGAAATGATTTGAAACAAAGGAATTGACAAACGTGTTCATGAACCCTAGAATTTGGGTTTGTGAAAATTGGTTTGATCCTAATGTTTATGGAGTAATAAGTGTTATATAGGAGGTTTAGTAGTACTTAAAATATCATGTTTTAACCTTCAATTGAATTGGATTTGAGCTGGAACCAAGCAGATCAAAGATTAAAAGTGTGCTGGAAAATGGTAATTGGAAGGGTGGAATGGAATTGGCGATTCCATGAATGAAACCCATAGAAATGGATAATGAGAGTCATGAATTGGTAATTAATGAATTATGTTTTGGGTTGTAAAACCCCTAATTTATCTCCCCTTGATCATATAAAGGTATATACAAAAGTTAGAAAGAAATAGACCCTTGTATTAGAATTTATGTCACATGAGCTTCCTTGGAGCTCTTGTGACATCATGTGGTCTTAACCATTAAGTCATGAACTAAATAAGACTTAATGGGATTAAAAATATGTTCTTAACATGTTAGAAGGTTAATAGAACCTATTGGTAAAGTTTCGTTAAGTTTGGAAACAAACTGAATCAAGAAATGGACTAAAACTGCAAAGAAAGAACAAACAAATTCGGAGCTGAAATAGAAGCAGCAGCATTACACGGCCATGTAATGTTGCAAGGAAAGAGTTACACATCCGTGTAACTCTCGGCTATGGATTTTGGGTTTTTGAAACTCGGGGTTAGGCTTGTCCGTTTGACCTCAAATTTTTACCACAAGTCCATTATAGTGTAACTCATCATGGAAAATTGTTAAAATGAAAATACCACCTCCCGAGGATACTGTAGTAAAATACGCGTATTTCGGGAAAGTTTACAATCCGTAGAAAGTTAATCTATTAAGGGTTATTACTTAGCTACGACCCGTAGTTGTATTGTATAGGACTCTTGTGTGGTAGAGTCAGTTGTAATAGTTGTTAATACACTATCATGACGTATACAGGTGGTGGTTCAAATACAGTTGATCAAGCGAAGGGAAAAGGAGTTCGGGAAGCTTAATAACTCATATCAAATTCGAGGTGAGTAATATGTGGATATTTGGGCATATAGCAAAACAAGTTTTATGAATAATGTTTTGAAATCAAAATAGTTCTATGAATTGAAAGTGCTTACTGTGAGATTGTTTTTACAAACATAAAATATAAATGAGATGTGCAGTGATCTATGAGATGGAAGTACAATGAAAAGAATCCGGATAAAGACCACGACCATGGGAGAAGGGGTGGTCAAAAGACACTACTGGGATGGTACCTCCCGTCGCGAAGTAGTTGTCTCGATTTTACCCTAATAGATGAATGTGTTTCATGCTATACCTTGATGGATGAATGTGTTCCATACTATCATGGGAGGAAACGATACGGGTGCATGACAACGCCTAGTGATATCAAGTATTTTAGGCGTTGTTGAGCCTTGTTCTTGATGAAATTATATCAGATATGTCTGGGTATTCTCACTTTTTGTGCCAGGACTTGTTTGGAAGAAAAGAATGGAAACAGGGACTAAAAGCGTGCAAAAGGAAGAAGTTTGGAAAAGAATGAAAAATCAAGGAAACACGTACGCGCGCCGCGGATCTATGAAACGCGCGACGCGGGCTTAAGGCGGCGGAATACATTCAAATGCCGAAGAAACGGGATCTAATAAGTATGCGTGCCGCAGAATCCATAAAAGCGCGGCGCGGCCTCGGGAAATTTGCAACTATAAATAGAGGCATTTACAGCCGAAAACCCTAGCAAAGACCGGGTGTAAAATCGACCTTGAAGCTCTTTGACTCCAGGATTTCGTTTCAGCAACATCTCAATTGGTATTTTATGTTTTTGAATTTAATTTCCTTTTAATAGTAAGTAGTATTTGTAGCTAAAGTCTTTGTGAGTGACAACCACTGACTTTGAGCACTTTAGGTTTCTGTTTTAGCATCATTAGTTACTGTTTGGATGTTTGGAATTCAGTTTTGGTTAATGAAATCATTCGGTTACAATTAATCTTGGTTTTTCGGTGTTTTGGATGTTTGTTTTTGATTTAGGTTATTGGTTTGTGTTGAATGTTATTTTGACCTTGGTTGGAACTGTTTTCCTTTTCTGAAATCAGTAGCCAATTAGGTTAGTTTTGGGCATTGAACCTTAGCTAGTAGCTGTTCAGTCAGAACCCTAGTTATTAGTTAGGTTATGCTTTGTTTGGTTTGGATGCCTTTGTTTGCTTCTGATTCAGAGATGCACTTCTGATTTCAGAAAGTGACTAGGTTAGTTTGAGTTGGGTTAGCTTAGTCTTAGCTTGACTTTTGTTTGGTGATTGCTTTTGGGTAGTTGAGAACTTAGAAACCAGGTCCTCCGACTGTAGCGTGAGACTACGAGTTGGTAATCTGTCATCTGGTCTAACCACGAAGCTCTTGTGGATCGACCCTGACTACCACTGTACTAGTGAGTGTTAGGTTTTCTTTATTTTTGACCACATGACGACCTAAGTGAGTTAAATTTTGGCGCTGTTGCCGGGGAGCTTTGAGCTTAGATTAGGTGATTAGTAGGAACTTGTTTCTTGTTTTTGGAAATTTCATTTGGTTAGTTTTTAGTTTTTAGCTTTTGTTTTGTGGGCGTGTTGTACTAGTGCATGCGTACCCGCAGGGGTAAGCAATTATCCCCATTGCATTTTGATCCTGAGTTGAGCGTACTGCGCGTAAAATCCGTGCTCGTAGGCGTTCAAATATCATGACTTTTAGTCAGGTTAGTAGTAGTCCAGTAAGTGTTGCCCAGGAACCATCAGGTGAGGCAACGGGGATGTTTTCTATTCCCCCAGGGTTAGAGTTTCAGTTCGGGAGCTCGAGTGCTTCTGGTGGTGCAGTTTCAGCCCCAGCACCCATACCATCATGCACTCCGCCATCTGTACCGCCATTTACACCTGTTTCACAACCACAATCTACCAACCCATTTACCTCTGCAATGTCTTGGGGAGAGCCGACCCGTGATGGCACCCCTGTTTCTAGACAGCAGACACCAACCTCTCAACCATTTTCTCAACCACAACCAGTTCTTTTTAAACCTCAACCCACATTCCAACCTACACAACCTATACACTATCAACAACCTCCTCAGCCACAATACCATTATCCAGAGACAGAGGAGAGATATGACGAGGAAGACGAGGGATGGGTGCCACCAGCACCACATCAACGGTGAAACCAAGGTCGGGGACCTCCCAGAAGAGCACCACAGTATCAACAACCGCCAGGTCAGCAGGAATATAACGATCATCTTTACGGTAATCCTGCTCAACCTCTACATTTCGCACAACCAAGAAAGCAATCGGTTGCATCACATTTCCAACCACGGGAATATGATGATTCATCGCCAATTTATATTCCTGATAACATTGATTCTCAAGTAGAAATAAGACCTCAGTTGTTAGGAATATTGCCAGAGTTTAGAGGGTATAAGCAAGACGATCCATATAATCATCTATATGAATTCTTAGCGATTGCCAATGCTAATAACCCTAGGAACACCAATAGGAACATCTTCAGGCTTAGACTATTCCCATTCACCCTCAAAGATAAGGCCAAATACTGGTTTACATCTTTACCATCGAACAACATTACCACATGGGATCAGCTCAAGGCAAAGTTCCTATAGGAATTTTATCCAGCAAGTAAGACAACTGAAATTAGAAGGATCATTCAGGACTTCCAGCAAAAACCCGGAGAAGCTTTCCACGAAGCCTTTGATAGGTTGAAGGAGTTGTTACGATCCTGCCCGCATCACAAAATTCCTAGGTGGCAGTTAGTTAAGTTATTCTTCGAAGGAGTCAGTGAGACGCATCAGGCCATGATAAATGCCTCATCAAGTGGGACATTTATGTGGCAGGACCCAGAGGAAGCTTGGCAGTTCTTGGAGCAATTAAGCAATGGTTCCAAGGCAAACTTTTCTACCAGGAAGACTGTAGGTACGACAGCAGCAGTGGGAGCCGAAGCTGACTGGAAAAAGGAAGTAAAGAAAGAAATTAGTGAACTGAATAAGAAGTTTGACAGGCTCATGTCAACGCTGCAGAATGGACCGTAGAATCCATCACAAGGAGGTCAAGGAGGACCTAAAACTCAAGAGGCGAATCAAGTTTATGGCCAGGGTCAAGTCCAGCATAACAATGGACGACCCTACAGGCCATACAATCAAGGACAGCAGCAGAATTTTAGGCAAAACAATTACCATGGTCAATCGACCAATCAGCCTAGAACATATCAGCCTGCAAACAACAACAACAATGGGAATACAAACGAAAATGGTAGCAATAACAACAACAGGGGGCCCAATAATGTTACCAACAACGCCCCGGGAACTCAAGAAGAGATGATGGCCAAGATGTACGAGATGGTCACTGCTACGCAGCAACAGTCTCAAGCAAATGCAAAAGCCATCACAAACATGGAACGACAAATTGGACAAATGGCTGAGGATCAGCAAAAGAGGGACAGTGGAAAATTGACAAGTGCTACAAAGGTCAATCCAACCCATAATCAGCGACCAGGAAAAGAGCAAGTTAACACTGTCGAATCTGGATGGCGAAAAGTCACTTTGGAAGATTTGTTTGAAGTAGGAAGTGAAGTGAAACTGGAGAAAGAAGAGGAAGTTCTAGTAAGTGAGGAAGGTAAGGAAGAAGGAATTCCCGTTGAGAAGGAAACTCAACCAGAAATAGACAAAGTGGTCCAAGAAGAGGAGCAATCGACGGTAGCAGGAATCAAACAGAAAAAGAAGGATGGGAAAGGGAAAAAGAAGCAGGAAGTACCCAAACCAATGGGACCTTTGATGAACCAACCTCTATGGGATGAGCTTAAGGACGCTCCTGAGGATACCATAATTCTTCAGGAAATGTGTGAAAGAAATGGGAAGAGTAAAGTGCCCACACCAGATACTGTGAGGTTGACTATGAAGGCAAGTGAGGCGTTGTTGGGGACACTGCCCAAAAAGGAAAAGGATCCTGGATCACCATTGATCACTACTACTGTAGTAGATGTGGTTATTCGGAACACCTTGTTAGATTTGGGAGCAAGTGTCAATATACTGCCAGGGTACCTGTACGATAAGTACAAAAATGAGGAAATAGAGCCAGCAGAAGTTGTATTGCAGCTGACTGACCAATCAACAAATGTATCTCGGGGAAAACTGACGAATGTCATAGTCAAGGTTGGGGACTTCTTCTATGTAAGAACCCGCAAAATTTGTAAAAGGATAAAATGGTCTTTCGATACATTATAAGACCCTTATGTAAAATAATATGACGTTTGTGAGATAATAATATAAGAAATACAAGCTTATGAAAATTTGGAATTTTACCGCGTGAATAGTGAAATTTGGCCAAAAAGGGTAAAATGGTCATTTGACATGGAAATGACCAAAATGACAAGAAATTGTTAAGTTGGTAGCTAATAGAACTTGGTTTGCAAGATTATGGGTCATAGGACCATTTTTGAAAAAGAAATGGAATCTAAGGGGTTAATATGAAAATATTTTATAAAAACTAAATATATATAAAATGAGAAGATATACCACTTCTCATTTACTGGAAGTTGAGAGCAGATTCTAGAGGCTTGGAGAAAAGTCACGATCGATCAAGAAGGATTGCAAGATCAAAGTTTAAAGATTGAAGATAACACATGGAATTTGGTGATTTCTAGGTAAGAACTTCTTAATTCTTCAAGTTTTGTTGGATGATCTTCAAATCCAACTTCCGATTTTATGGATGAAGTTAATCCAACGAATCCATATACTTTATCTAGCTCGAAACATCATAGAAAACAAGTTCTAACCATTGAATATGGTGGAATTCAAAGAAATGATGATTTGAGTCAAGAACCCTAGAAATTGGGGTTAATGATCAAAGTCTTAATTGAATGCAATTAACTAGTTACAATGAGTCATAAATGTTGTTTATGGATGAAGAAACCATTAGAAGTGGTTTCCTAATTATTCCAATTAATTATAATGAAATTATGAATGAAATTGGAAATTGAGAAAATGGAATGGAATTGATGATTCCATGGTTGAAATTTCATTAGAAATGGTTAGATAAGGAATTGGAATGATTCCTTTGGGGATGACCAATGAATTAAGTGCTTAATAGGTTAAATAATGACCTTTTAAGCATATGTATGAAAAAGAATAAGAAGTAAATGAAATTGTAATTTCATAAGTTATACAATAATAAGAATGAAAGTAAAAAAAAAAATATTCTGACAGAATTTTTACGCCAACTTAAACTGTAAAACTGTACAAATATACAAGGCCAAAAATTATGTTTCATACATGAAAAGAAACCTACAGATGTCTAGTTTCTAAATCAAAAAGCGGTGAGTCGTTTCGATTCTTCTAGAGTGAGTTATGCCGTTTTTCGTACAGGGTATCCTGTTTCGGCAGATTCTGTCCCACTTAGGAATATGAATGTATATGTTAATATAATGATCAAAGAATTGAAAGAAAACCATTCTTAGCATATATGGATGTATTCTGAGTAATTAGAAGTGTTAAATAACAGGATATAAGTCTAAATGGCTTAATGAAAGAAGTTTATAAATGTTATAATATGTATGCTTGAATTGGTTCTTGAATGGAATTGAAACTGCAATTTCAGTTAAGAATCATGTGGGTTAAGTAGCTAATGCTTCCAATAAGTCATTATTTAAGAATTTAACTCTAAAACATAGAAGTAGATTGCTATTCTTGAGAAATTTCAAGTTTGGTCAAGAACTTCAATTCTTGCATTTGATTGATTCAAACGATTTTAATAGCTTAAAACCTTGTACTAATGGAGGGTTTTAGTCAAGGAACAAACCCCATATGATTAAGACATAGATTAAGGACTTAATGGGTGAAACTGCGTGCTACAGTGCACTGCGTGCTACAGTACCCTTCAGACAGGGACCAAAAATGTTAAAAATGTTAGAAATCCAAACGCTAGAAACCATAGCTAGACATGTCCGATTGATCTGAAATTTTAGCCATAACCCTAAAATGGTATAAGAACATGTCGGGAATGGTCAAATCCGTAATCCGACCTTGCGGAAAAGTCACTGTAGCGGCAGTGGCTAAAATCACTATTCACGTCAAAACTTGATTTTTAGAATTTGAGCTAGACTTGTCCAATAAACTCCAAATTTGAAACACAAGTCTAACATGGCCTAAGATTTCATGGAAAAGAGTCGGAACTGAAATACGACCCCTCGGGGGTACTATAGCAATATACGCGTATTTCGGAGAAAACCGTTAAACGAGTTTATTAATGGCTATACATTTATTATAACCTAGAGTTATGTTATATGAGACTTTAGCATTATAGAGTTAATTATATTGGGTATTTATATATACTACTTGTATAGGTGGTGCTTCAAACGTTATTGAGCACGGGAAAGGAAAAGGCGTACGTGAAGCCTAGTGAACTGTAGTAAAACCAATGTGAGTTTTATGAGGATTTCTATAGTACATAGCAATATGTTATTTTCAGAAAAGTAAGATTTCCAAATGTTTATAAATACTAAAGTTTGGAAAATAGTTTTGAATGAAGCTCTATACAAGGGCTTAGTGTTTAAAACAGATTTTTAAAGTATGGTTTGCAATGGTTTGCAAGGTATTTTGAAAGAAGTTCCTTATGTGAACTAAGTTGTCAAAATCAATTTTTTTAAAGTATTTTCAGTAAAGAGTTATAAAATGTTTGAGTAAGAGTTGTTTACAAATTGTGTCCCATTTTGACCAATTTGAGATGAAATGAAGTAAGAATTAAAGAAAGAAAGAAGTATGAGCCAGTTGTCCGGACTAGGATCACCCACATAATCGGGGGATCAGAAGACACTACTGGGGTGGTACCTCCCGTCGCGAAGTAGTTGTCTAGCTTAGTATACCCTTGTGCTTGAATCCGTTCCAAGTCACAAAGGGGAGACAGAATGAGCATAACCTAGCGGGCGGATCTGTTCTGTCCCGCGAGGTGAGCTAGTAGAATGAATTAAACTAAATTAATTCATGAGTTTCAGTTGGTCACTAGCAAACGAGAAAGAAAGTAGTTTTTAAAGAAAGAGATTAGTTTTGAGAAAGAATACAGTTTTGATAAAAGAAAGTAGTTTTGCGAAAGAATACAGTTTTGGTAAAAGAAAGTAGTTTTGAGAAAGAATACAGTTTTGATAAAAGAAAGCAATTTTGAGAAAGAAAGTATTTTTGAGTTTTGAAGATAGAAAGTTTGAGAAAGAATACAGTTTTGGTAAAAGAAAGTAGTTTTGAGAAAGAATACAGTTTTGATAAAAGAAAGCAATTTTGAGAAAGAAAGTATTTTTGAGTTTTGAAGATAGAAAAGAAAAGAGATTTGAGATTTATTATGTAATAAGTTCTAGTAGTTTACTTGTTTATATTTCAAGTCTTAAAGCAGAAACGTTTTGGGTCTAAAACCCATATTACTCACGAGACTTTATGTCTCACGTATTATTTTTAAATGCTATGTACTTAGGTGAGATGAGCAGGAGCTGGAGTGGGACCAGTGTGTATACAGTAAGTTTAAATTATGGTTTTCTGTATTGAGTCTGTAATACCCTTTCAGAATAAAGTTTATAAAAAAAAAATTTGGTGACTTTTCATGGTCACGTTTTGTAAAATGTTTTGTAATATAAACTATATTAAATTATGGTTTTGAGAAAGGGGTGTTACAGTTTTGGTATCAGAGCCATACTTTAAGCGAACTAGGTGTCAGTACTTGAACCTAGACTTAAACTATGTAGGAGTTAAGTAGAGTACATACTTGAGTATGATGTTGAGAGTAAGTAGAACTGGGAGTAAATCCACAACAGTGGAACATGAGTCCTGGTGGTAAAACGGGAAGCAAATGCGTATAGGTGGTTATAATAATATGGGCCCGTACTATTCTAATCACAGGATATACATTTGAGTCTGGTGGAACCACACAGGAATTATGTGAAGCTGTAAGAGATAAGTGTAAGAGGTTTTAGGGGTATAAATTCAGTATACCTATCGAAGAAAATCCAGTATGACTGGAAATATTGAAGTATAAAAGAAAAAGTGTTAAAGATGAAGTAGCAAATATGAGATTTATAGGGAAAAACCCCATACCCTATATGAACCAGTATAAAGTATATGTAATAAAACATAAGAAAGTATGAGTAAAAAGCACTGAAAATAAGATGACAAGAATGCCAAAGTAATGAAGGAGAAAAGTTTAATTTTGTGGTTAAGATAACCACCGTATAATGTATTGAAAGTGTTAATAGAAGTCATGGAGTATATAGTACAATTATAAAAGAAAGAGTATAACTAAAAATTTCTGTTGTTTAACGGAAACGAATTATGATTATGGAATAAAAATAAGAGTAATGTCACTACAATGACCAAAGAAAGAAATATTGGAAAAGAAAGTGAATACAGATATATGAATGAAATTCATATAAGGAAGAAGAATGAAAACATTTAAGCAAAAAAAAGAGTAAAAGGAGGTGAGTAGGGTGTACTTATAGGCACACCCAATGGAAGTATATATAAAAAAAATAATAATAACAAAGAATAGATATTAAAAGGTAGTATGATGTGTTGTTCATGGACAACCAAGAGATTGAAGTATGTATATAAAAGGTATGAGTAAATAAGATAGTATAAAACAAAAGCAAAATACTTAATCAAGTATTAGAAGAGGAATCAAAGACAGAAATGAAAAATGTAAGAAATGGGAAGTTGTGACTTCCAATCTTGAAAGTAATATGGCAAATAAAGATATCTAATCGTTGAAGCAAATAACTAAGTTTGAAATGTATTATAATGAGCAATATAACAAGGTAAGTTATTTGAATGAGAAAGTAATAAAATTTGTTAAAGACTATAAATATGCTGCATTCTATAATGCAAGAGAATGAATTGAGAAATAGAGATTAAACGTCTAATCAAGTGTTGGGCGAAAAGTTAAAGATAAGACAGACAATGATGATAATGAGAAGAATATAAAGACAGTTATCAAAAAAAATAAAAAATTGGTCATTGGAATCAGATTTAGTGGTCATATAAAATCAATATAAGAAGAGATGTAAATGATAAAATGGTAACCGAAAGAATGCGAGAATGATGACTGAGAGTCATAAATAATATGAGATAAGAAATAAAAGTAAATGACTAGATAAGTATTAAATAAAGAATCAAAAATAAGATAAGAACGATAATAAACAGACAGGAAGTTACCACTTCCGAATGTGAATGAATATAACAAGAAAAAGTATCCAAAGATGGTGAGAATTGGTCAGTACATGGTTAGTAATGATGAAACATAAGGAAGTATGTGTATGTGTATACATGCTTATAAGTATAAAATAATGGGTAAGTTTTGGGACTTATATCATGTATAAAAGTATAAAGGTGGTTATAAAATATGTATTCTAATTAGAATACTATAAAGTGTGAAGCAAAAGAGTCAGATAATGTACTTGGCATAGCGCCTCGAAATACGAAAGAATGAAAGATAATGAGAAAATAAATGGCAGTTGTGCATCACCTAAAGATACATAAGAAGTAAGTCTTATATGAAATATGAAATATATAATGATGTACCGAAATGTATAGTGTATATCGCCTTAAAATACGTAAAAGTAAAGGGTGTGAAGAAATGAAGTATAAATAAATAATGTAATGTGTTAGGCATGTAGCCTCATGACACATAGAAAGAAATGGTAAAGATATGATGAAAGAAATTTAGGCTTAAAGCCTAGAAAGTTATAAGTAAAATGTATGAGACGTAAAGATTGAATGTCTGTGAAAAAAATGGTGGTAATCTATATGTTTATGAAACCAGTGTATGCTTAATAAGTATGATGAGATAAAACAAGTAATTGTTGAGTCAGAAATGCAAGTCTTTATTGACGCATTATTATGATGTAATTGGGGTAATAAGAAAGGTAAAAGTTATTTTTGGCATTAGCCATAACAAGTAAAGAGTAATGAATGGTAAAAGGTAAAACTTAAGCTGTCTATAGAAGTAGTAATTTAATTCTTTTTAGAAGTAAATGACAGTTAAAAGATGTTAGCTATATTTCTTCTCGGTAAATAAGAAAGAATATGAGAATGTAAAGTATAAAGAAAGGAAGAGGATTTATTCCTTAAAAATCGAAATGAACCGGAAGTCGTTGAGAGTGATAAAGAATAAATTTGTAGTTCAAAAGAATTAAAGAATGAAATATATATAAAAGATAAGAAGTTGTAAAACTTCTATAAGGAAGGAATACCAGTAAATTATCTACGTAACAATGTAGGGGTAAAGGAATGAGAAAAAAAAAAGATTGAAAACAAATGAATAAAATTATAAGGGAAGAATGAAAAGAATGTGGAAATAAAAAAAAAATCTAGTTTAAGTAAAATACCCGTTAGGGGACAGAATTTTGTAAAGAAATATTTAGTGTATTTTCTGAATTTTGTACGAATCCAAATTATGTTTAACTGTATTTGGAAAAGTTTATAAATAAAGAATATAATGAGTATAGTCTCACGGGTTTTTAATAAAGATATGAGAATGATTGCAAAGTATGTTGCTATTTTTGATAAATGCATGGAAGTATGAAACCATTTTGTAAAACAAGAGTATGAAGAATGAAAGTCAAAGGAAATAAGTTTTACGAAATTAAATAAAGAGATTTGTATATGAATGAAATAAAGTAAAAATGAATGTAATTAAAACATGGAATATGAAGTATGAGTGAGCGACGATAAAAGTTGAGGGAATAAAAGGTTATTTCCTCAAAGATAAAAAGTATAAGTAAATAAATATATTCATAATATGTAAACTACGAAAAGATTCCGAGGACGGAATCCGCATAAGGAGGGGTGACTGTAAGAACCCGCAAAATTTGTAAAAGGATAAAATGGTCTTTCGATACATTATAAGACCCTTATGTAAAATAATATGACGTTTGTGAGATAATAATATAAGAAATACAAGCTTATGAAAATTTGGAATTTTACCGCGTGAATAGTGAAATTTGGCCAAAAAGGGTAAAATGGTCATTTGACATGGAAATGACCAAAATGACAAGAAATTGTTAAGTTGGTAGCTAATAGAACTTGGTTTGCAAGATTATGGGTCATAGGACCATTTTTGAAAAAGAAATGGAATCTAAGGGGTTAATATGAAAATATTTTATAAAAACTAAATATATATAAAATGAGAAGACAGGGCTGTACCCTGGGGCAGCCGGACAGGGCGGACCTCCAGCACCGCCACTTCATCCAGTTCCTTGGGGCTTGTACCCTGGGGCAGCCGGACAGGGCTGCCAACATGGAGGTTTGGGCACCGCTGTCCAACGTCATATATGAGGTAGGGACCTCCCAGGAGAGCCACATTCGCGACCCACTCGACCGCCTTATGCACCGTATCGTCTCCACCTCCATCATGCATCGGGAGGGGGGCGAGAAGGTGTCGGGCGACGACATGACATATTTTTGGGTTCTCCTGGACCCCTCCAGATTCCTCCACCTTCCATTTGCCCTCGCAGTCGCCCTCTCCACCCACTCGACGGGAGCTTTTGCCAGCAGTCCACTGGCCCGGGGGTATTTCATTACCCGCCTGGCCCGCTCATACGGGATCCTCACTGCTCCCGTGGCCGCTTCTTTGACCGCTCTGCTTCCGTCTTGCACTACGGCGCGCACTCTGGAGAGGATGCGGCTCATCGAGCAGCAGCGTCCGGAGCAGTTCATTCGAGCGCCGACTGAGCCACGCCAGGACCCCCAGCCGGTATATGCACAGCCGGGCCGAAGATGACAGAGGCGGGAGGCACCCGCCGAGCCAACACCACAGCCGCAGCCACAGCAGGAGCACCTGGCAGCCAGGGTTGCCAGGATCGAGGACCAGCTTGAGTGGATCGGGGAGGTACTTCTACAGATGGCATCAGCTCAGGGCCAGCATCCCCGACCATTCCCAGCTAGGGCCCATGATCATGATGCTGGACCCTCCAGACCACCTGGTGGTGATTGATGTACTTTTTTCTGTCTTTCTTTTTACTTTTTAGGATATATGTACAAAACTTATGGCACCACTATCTGTATTTTTGTTTATATTCTATTTGTCATGTTTGTTTTAATTTGTTTGTTGAGTCATGCATGATATACCAAATGAGAAGGAGTTGTCTCAGACAAGTGTGGGGTCACCGTGCCCCCTCCACTTGCCTCGACCACCGGCGTGTTCACTGTAACGCTACAACTCTAGCATACGAAATCAAGGATCCGTTTGTTCGCAATTATACCTGTGATACTGAGCACCAAGCAATCTATCGTCCAACAGGGGTAACTCTTTCTCCCTTATGCTGAAAAAATAATTTTTTGTACAACGGGGACGTTGTACCTCCCGTCGCGAAGTAGTTGTCTCGAATTTACCCTAATAGATGAATGTGTTTCATGTTATACCTTGATGGATGAATGTGTTTCATACTATCATGGGAGGAAACGATACGGGTGCATGACAACGCCTAGTGATATCAACTATTTTAGGCGTTGTTGAGCCCTGTTCTTGATGAAATTATATCAGATATGTCTGGGTATTCTCACTTTTTGTGCCAGGACTTGTTTGGAAGAAAAGAATGGAAACATGGACTAAAAGCGTGCAAAAGGAAGAAGTTTGGAAAAGAATGAAAAATCAAGGAAACACGTACGCGCGCCGCGGATCTATGAAACGCGCGACGCGGGCTTAAGGCGGTGGAATACATTCAAAAGCCGAAGAAACGGGATCTGATAAGTATGCGTGCTGCAGAATCCATAAAAGCGCGGCGCGGCCTCGGGAAATTTGCAACTATAAATAGAGGCATTTACAGCCGAAAACCCTAGCAAAGACCGGGTGTAAAATCGACCTTGAAGCTCTTTGAGTCTAGGATTTCGTTTCAGCAACATCTCAATTGGTATTTTATGTTTTTGAATTTAATTTCCTTTTAATAGTAAGTAGTATTTGTAGCTAAAGTCTTTGGGAGTGACAACCACTGACTTTGAGCACTTTAGGTTTCTGTTTTAGCATCATTAGTTACTGTTTGGATGTTTGGAATTCAGTTTTGGTTAATGAAATCATTCGGTTACAATTAATCTTGGTTTTTCGGTGTTTTGGATGTTTGTTTTTGATTTAGGTTATTGGTTTGTGTTGAATGTTATTTTGACCTTGGTTGGAACTGTTTTCCTTTGCTGAAATTAGTAGCCAATTAGGTTAGTTTTGGTCATTGAACCTTAGCTAGTAGCTGTTCAGTCAGAACCCTAGTTATTAGTTAGGTAATGCTTTGTTTGGTTTGGATGCCTTTGTTTGCTTCTGATTCAGAGATGCACTTCTGATTTCAGAAAGTGACTAGGTTAGTTTGAGTTGGGTTAGCTTAGGCTTAGCTTGACTTTTTTGGTGATTGCTTTTGGGTAGTTGAGAACTTAGAAACCAGGTCCTCCGACTGTAGCGTGACACTACGAGTTGGTAATCTGTCATCTGGTCTAACCACGAAGCTCCTGCGGATCGACCCTGACTACCACTGTACTAGTGAGTGTTAGGTTTTCTTTATTTTTTACCACATGACGACCTAGGTGAGTCAGTGCACTCGTATAGAATACCTATGGATGAGCTCATAGGGATGTAACGATAAAGAATAATTGTAATGTTTGTAGAGTGAAAATTATTTTGGGTCTAAAACCCGTATTACTAACGAGGCTTTATGTCTTGCGAATTTTTTTTAAAATGCTATGTACTCAGGTATGAAGGGAAGAACTAGAGGAACCGAGTGAGGGACAAAAGTTTCACTTGTATAATATATGTGACATGATGTTTAAATTATGGTAATGGTACGAGATGGTGAAACCCTGTCTACATGTAAAAACATTATGTAAAATATTTTGCATGTAATATATAAAATAAACTTTTGTGTGAAAGGTGGGGTGTTACACGTTACGCTATCCACGTGATCTACATGGAACTTGTGGCAAAACTATGCAAAAACTAATTATAATATATACATAGAATATACAAATAATAAATATTTCATATAAATTTATTTGGTTCTTTTTTTTTCGGTTATCGCATTCTGCAAACCAAACCCAAACCGAAAATTTTGGTTTTTGAAAAAATAAAAATCAAACCATCAGTTTCGTGTTCGGTTTCGGTTTTTCATTTTTTTTTTCCGTTTTTGGGTTTACGGTTCGGTTTTGCTCATCCCTAGTCAATGCACTAAATCAATGAAAATGAGTAGCAACCCCAAAAATCTTGTCTGAGACCCACCATCATAGTTGTTATCTTTGAAGACCTTGTCACCTTCGATTTGTTTAGTCATAACCACATCTCACTTTTATCGGTGTGTATGTAAAGGAAAGGCGTAGTTTGTGGAATCGTAAGAGAACTTGGATATCTGGAAGGATCATGATCAAATTCCAAATTTGATATTTTTCCCTTTTGTGCCTTGGTTTCATAGAATTCAAATTATTAGGATATCTAACAAGGAACAACTTTGGTTTTAGGCACATAATGAAAGTCATGAACTAGATGGTTTTTAGAGAATTCGAATTCTACGTGATCTAGCAAAAATTATCGTTAGCGAGTTTAAGTACTCATTATCCAATACAGGATAAGGAAGGCGGTTTTCAGAAGCTACAAGAAGATTTATCTAAAAAATAAAAATATGTGGTAAAATAATTATAAATCCAAATAACATGATCCTTGCCAAGGGCTACCCCTTGATCCCTACTAAGGGATTAGTCTTCTTGACCCCTTGACAATTGGTTCATATCGAGAACAAATTTGTTTTACACAAGTGTTCACTCCACACCTTTGAACGGTATAAAATCAAAATCTAAACTCTATTGGCAATCATGTAAATTTCATTACACTAAGACGACTTGGTGACACTAAAATTAACAACAATCCTCTATTATTTTAGTGTAACCATAAATCTACACAAACAATAATAGGTCAAAAGACTTATGCATAAATAGAAATGTCGAAGTGATTATATTTTTCATATTAGTATATTAGACATTCCAAATATTCAAGAATCAATGTGTCCTAATGATTGAACTCGCCAACCTATTTGAATACTCAAAGATAATGTACATGTGACATCCCAAAAAGTCGGCCATTTTTCAAAAACCGTTTATGCTAATTTTTAAAGAAAACACTTCATTTGACAGCAAAAATTCCCAGATTACAAAAACAATTTTTCTTATCTTTACAAACTTACGTGTTCCACACATGATATCAGAGTCTCAGTCAAACTTACGTGTTCCACACATGATACTAGAGTCTCGGTCAAATGTTTTTGCTTTCCCGACTAGCGAACACCTATAATGACCCGGGTCTACATAACATCATACTCCCATCATGCTAAGCCTACACCTCAATCTCAATTCAGTTACTCTATTGATAATCATGACATATAGCTAAGAGTAATTTAGCATACTTATTAAAAGTTATGCTGCAATAACATCCGCTTTAAAGAAGGAAGCAGTGGACCTGCGCGATGCGGCGAGAGGAAATTTCATCGGGGGGGGGGGGGGGGGGGAGGAGGGAGGGAGGTGGCGGCGGGATGTAATGGGTAGACGGTTAACTGTTTTATTTGGTAAAAAAATGTGTTTTCAAAAGTTGGTTACTTAAAAAAAATCATATATTAAAGTAGGTTGCTAAAAAACAGTTTTTTCAAAAGGAAGTTGCTTAAATTAGCAACTATTTAAAGTTGGTTTTACGTCCGGAATGTCTTTAAACTATTTCCTTTAAAGTACGTTACTTAAAAAACCATATGTTAAAGTAGGTTGCTAAAAAAACTATTTTTTCAAGAGTATGTTGCTAAAAACAAACATATTTAAAAAGTACGTTGCTTAAAATAGCAATGAATTAATTACCATTAAAGTAGGTTGGTAAAAAAATATTGTTTTCAAAAGTTGGTTACTTAAAAAACTGCGTTTTCAAAAGTTCGATCAATGATTTTCTTTCAGAAATTGTTTTTATACAGAAATATGTCATATTCCAAAGAACACATAATGTATGGACAAATATTATTACCAATGCAGCAGGCAGTGAATAGTTTCTTTTCGACTAATAATTTTTTTCGACGAACAGTTTCCATTCAATAAACATTTCACATGTCAAAGAAGACTCGGTGTATTAGAAAATAGCATTTATCATTAAGCGGTAGACACAGATTGTTATATAAGCTATAAGACAGCAACTACCTCCATCCACCATGACATATATGACAGCATTGAAGCATTTATCATTTGAGTTTTCAATATGTGTCAATATATTAATATTGATGTAAGAATTCAGATGCCAAATACGTATAATTTAGTTTTTATTCTATAAAATTATCACTTGCTGAGGGCGGTGAACATTTTTTTACGACGAATAATTTTCTTTCACCGATTAGTTTCGTTCGACGACTTTTTTCATTTGAAAACATGTCATATTACAAACAGGTAATGCACAACTAAATATTATTTTCAATTAATGTTTTTTGACGCAAATAAAAAAATATTAGGTTATCATTTATTATATATTATGAAATATGAATTATCATGTTTATTATTATTTTTCATAAAATGTCTACATTCATATTACGAAAACCAATTATAATACTAAAATGGTCTTCTAAAAATATAGATATTAAAGGAAGTGAGTTTTATTTAAACTTATCGTTGAAGCCCTTTAGAGAAATTATGTAATAGGATAACTTATTAGTTCTTTTTACTAAGAATATACATTTTATATTTTTAATACTTATTTTTTTATTACCCGGAAAGTCCCACCACCCAAAAACTTATTTGTATATTGGGCCAATAAGTGTGAAACCAATTTTACCAAAAAAAAAAAAAAAAAATCAAATTCTTGCTACTGAAGAACTAATATAGAGGAAGAAAAAGATAGCGTTGTAGCTGTCATTATATTTTAATGCATCTAAAATGAATTGCTCATATTGTGAAAGCAACATATCAATCGTCAATATAACTACAACCAAACCTGTAAGATGACTAAAACCAAAAACATCAAAAAGACAATGTAGTGTATAACATTTCAAGATTTGATCAACTACCATTTGCATCACATAACAACTCAAATTCACAACAATTGCAGATGCGCTTATTCCAAAGTATGGCTTTTATGATAGAAACGCTAACTATAATCCAAATCGATACCTTTACTTTGCATATTTATTTTTGTTGGTATCGTGTTTCTTTGAACCCGCCGCTTTAGGATATTAGATCTATCAGAGCCCATTTCAACCATTTTGTTTCAACATTGCCTTGATGATACAAATGGTAATCGGTAAGTTTTCTTAAGTAAGCCACTGTATATTGCCCAAACTTGGTTTACATTGAAATACAAATATATCTAAGTATAATGATTGAAAAGGGAAAAATTGGGAATTTAAAAAAAGTTCAAAATATCTAAGAAATAGAAATTAGTCAGATGCTAATTTAAACAAAAACATGTAAGTACATTGCTATATCTTGCATTTGGCTAAATGCAAGAAATAACAATGTACTATTATCTTGGGAACATATAAGGAAGGCTGGGTAAAACCTGCTAGAAATGGAAAGGCATTGATCCAATATCCCCATAATAGTAGACATTCGATCAAGACAGGCACCTATGATAACAATGTAAACATAAAAAAAGATTGAGATTAGCCGTAGCGATAACATCAAATGACTTTTCCTGATTTGGCATTTAAATCCATTCATGAAAATCCTAAACCCACTGACCACTACACAATGTATTGTGTTTCAACTTACAATAGGACAGACTTGTAAACATAGACATTTGTTTTAGTGTACATAGATCAAGTACAGACTTCGAATTAACTGCTAACAACAGGACAGACTTGTGGCTGCAAAAGCTCCATAACTACAGACGACAAATTTCTTATAAGATATCAGTAAAACTGAAATTCGGGAGAGAATACACACACGCCCCTCCCCCAAACATAGTGATGCACATACAAAAACATTCACAGCCATACACACATAAAACGTCAATTTAAAAAAATCATAATATATTGTGACTGAAACGCATACGGTTCGGCAATTTTTGGATAAAATTAGTATTGAAGTTCTTAGGCTCCTGCTTTCCTCTATCTTAACCCTTACCGCTGTTGCATTCATAAGACATATCTCCAGAATATCTTCCTCCTTCCAAATTCTAACCATGTTGTTTAGGATGTTAAGAGTGTTCCCTGTAGAAAGTAAAATACGTACGAAGGCTTCATCTTATTAGGTTACAGAAAGTGTACATATATAGAGATACAACACGCGAGAATAACAAACCTCCTATACTATAGGAATACAAGATAATGACTAATACGTTCTTATCTACAAATCGAAAGCTCTCGTCCACACTCCCCCTCAAGATGGTGAATGAATATCCATCATTCCCAGCTTGTCCAGAGAGCAACTGAATACTCTTGCGTGTACAGCCTTTGTCAACATGTCTGCTAGTTGTTCTTTCGAGTTCACAAATGGTAGCTCAATTGTTCTCTTTTCGAGATGGTCTTTGATAAAATGACGATCCACTTCTACATGTTTGGTTCTGTCATGTTGAACCAGGTTACTTGCAATTTTCACTGCCGCTTGATTATCACAATACAAGTTCATGGTTTTCTCCAAACTAAAACCAAGGTCTCTCAATACTCGTTTCACCCATAATAACTCGCACGCTCCATGGACCATACCTCGAAACTCTGCCTCGGCACTTGAGCGCGACACTAGCTTTTGTTTTTTACTTCTCCAAGTTACTAGATTTCCTCCCACAAACGTGAAGTATCCCGATGTTGACTTGCCATCGGACTTATCTCCGGCCCAATCTGCATCGGTATACCCCTCCACTTCTAGGCCTTCATTTTTCTTGAAAAATAGACCCCTTCCTGGTGATGACTTCAAATATCGAAGAATTCTGTACACGGCTTTCATATGCTTTTCATTTGGAGCATGCATAAACATGCTTACTACACTGACTGCGTATGCAATATCCGGGCGAGTGTGTGACAGATATATTTGCTTACCGACGAGCTTTTGATACCTCTCCTTGTTGGTTGGTACTTGATCCGATAGAATAGTTAATCCGTGATTAACTTCAATAGGTGTGTCTATTGGCTGGCAATCTAACATTCCGGTTTCAGCAAGGAGATCTAGTACATATTTCCGTTGATTCATTATAATTCCGTGTTTTGATCTTGCTACCTCAATACCCAAGAAGTACCTCAGGTTTCCAAGATCTTTTAACTCAAACTCGCTACTTAATATGGCTTGTAATTTTTTCATTTCGTTAGGATCATTTCCAGTCACCACTACGTCGTCTACATACACTATAAGGGCAGTAATTTTTCCTCCAACATTCTTCACAAATAATGTATGATCTGCATCTGATTGTTTATATACGATCTTCCTCATGAACTTCGAAAATCTTCCAAACCACGCCCTCGGCGATTGCTTCAGTCCGTACAACGCCTTGTTTTACACACTTTTTCACCATAATTCATTCCAGGAGGCGGTTCCATAAACACTTCTTCTTCTAAGTAGCCATTTAGGAAAGCATTTTTTACGTCAAATTGTCTTAACAGCCAATCTTTATTCGCAGCTATCGAAATAAGAACTCTAATCGTATTTATCTTTGCCACCGGTGCAAATGTATCTCCATAGTCTATGCCGTATTTCTGTGTGTAACCTTTTGCTACTAGTCTCGCTTTGTATCTATCGATCTTCCCATTTGAATCCAGCTTGACTGTGAAGACCCATCTACAACCCACATTTTTCTTTCCCGGCGGAAGTGCAACTTCGTCCCATGTCTGATTCTGTTTTAGCGCCTTCATTTCTTCAAATACGGCATTCCTCCACTTTAGATCTTCCATAGCTAGCTTCCTGAATAGTAGTCGGAATAGCCACATAAGCTAATTCTTCCACCATCCGTTGTTGTGGTTCTGCCAGTTTTTCGGTGGAGATGTAATAGTTTATTGGATACTTCGATTTGGACTTTAGGTTGGTTGATACTGTTTCCTTGGTACCCCTCCATTTTGTCGTATAGGATACCTTGTCACGGATGGTACCTGTACATCAACAACCTCAGGAGAACCGTTAGTGCAATAGTTATTTTGCGTACCTTGTGACGATGTTGGATCCGGCAAGGTATTAGTTTGGCTTGGGCTTGTTGTACTATCTTGTTCTGGTTGTGTTTCTGAGTTTTCTGGGCTTCCGTTATCTCCCCTTGAGTCGTAATTTTCATGTATCGCTGGCCCATCTTCATTGTTTGGTATTGCTGGCTCATTTTCACTTCCATTTCCATTATTATCGAGTTCGTGTTCGTCTTTCAGTTTCACCGAATTCATTATTATTTTTCCCATGCAGATTACCCTCATACGTCCTCTCCCCCTGAGGGAAATAGTCATGTGAAAAATAAGATGTGTTTTCGTGAAAACTAACATCATGGGTGATGTACATTTTATTATTCTTCGGATCATAACACCGATACCCCTTCTTGAAGTCGGCATAGCCCAAAAACATACATTTGATCGCCCGAGGTTCTAGCTTTCCCACATTGTTATGTACATACGCGACGCACCCAAATACGCGTGGCTCAAGATTGGACCCGATTGGAAGTCCAAGTGTCTCGTGTAGGAGTTGTAATGGAGCTTTGAATTCGATAACTCGGGATGGTGTTCGGTTCATCAAGTAAGCGGCATTTCGTATAGCTTCTCCCCAAAATTTTCGTGGCACCTCCATATCAAACAACGAAGCTCGCACAATTTCTAGAATTTGCTTGTTTCTTCTTTCCGCGAGCCCGTTTTGTTGTGGTGTGTTTGCACACGAAGTCTGATGTCTAATCGAGTGTTCCCTGCAAAACACTTCCAAGTCATGGTTTACATATTCTCCTCCATTATCTGATTGGAGGATTTTGATTTCAGTGTTGTATTGAGTTTTAATATGCAGGTAAAGTTCTTTAAAGGCCCGTGTCACTTCACTTTTATGTTTGAGCAGGGAAATCCAAATCATTCGAGAAAATTCATCAATAAACGTAACAAAAAAACGATAACCACATGGAGTTGCTATTTGTGCTGGCCCCCACACGTCAGAGTGAATTTTCATGAATGGGACAGTGGTTTTATTGTCACTTGGTTGGTATGAAACCCGGTGACTTTTTGCCATTTCACATACATCACAACTAGAATCAAAAAATTTATTACTCAAAAAAAGTTCAGGTTTCAATTTTTTCAAATATCCAAAAGACAAGTGTCCTAATCTTCGATGCCATAATCGAGACAACGAATTTCTTTCTTCTATGTTATTTGCTTCAGCCAGTCCTTTCTCGAGATAGTACAACTTGCCCTTCCTAATACCATAGCCAAGAATCCGATTTGTCACGAGGTCCTGAAAAACACAGTTGGTTGGCCAAAACGTTACATAACAATTAAGTTGATCTACAATTTGACTGATAGATAATAGGTTTGATGACAACGATGGAACCACAAGAACTGTATCAAGATTCATAGTGTTTGACAATTTTGCCGATCCAGCACACGTTACTTTAGCCACGCCTCCATTTGCAGTTTTTACCAAAGTTTGTCTTGGTTGAATTTTTAATGAAAGTTTGGACGGATCATTTGTCATATGATCCGTCGCAGCTGTATCAATAATCCAGTTACTCGCAACAGACTTAGTTGTATTTGACATACCGTAATCATCGCTAGACTCTGCATGAGCTGCAATGGAGGTGACTTCGTCGTTCTTTTCATTCTTTGCAGTGGTCATGGATGCTTGTCCCACCTTCCTTCGAGGTTTTTTTGAAAAATCCCACCACTCGAGATAACCTACTATCTCGTAACATTTTTGTTTTGAATGCCCCTCTTCTCCACAGTGAGTACAAACAAATGTATTCTTTTTTCCATTCGAGTTCTTCTCCTTTGGAGTTCGGTTCCGGGTTGTAAGATGAACGTGACTATCAGGTTCGGTTTTTACCTCTTCCATGGTGGTCCGCTGAGACAGATCTTTCCTTACAAACGCATAGCATGCTTCAAGATCCAAGGGTGGATCTTTCCTTAGGATTTCTCCCCGAGCCTAATTGAGTTCCGCATCGAGCCCGGCAAGGAAAATATGTACCCTGAGGCGCCCCAATATCTTATTCAAGGATACGACTTCCCTTACATTGTCTTCGTGAACACTCAGCCGGGTATCTATTTCCTGGAAGATCCCTAGCAGTTCGTTGTAGTATGTTGCGAGTGGTCGCCCGTTTTGCCTTGTACTAAACGACCTTCGGTTTAATTCGAATAGCTGTGTCTCGTCTGTCCCATCATAGAACGTTTTCGCCACCGCATCCCAAATCTCTTTCGCCGTCTTCAATCGGGTGAACCTAGGGATCAAGGTTGGACTCATCGAGTCAATGAGCCAACTCTTAACCCTAGTATCGTCCACAAGCCAATTTTCAATTTGTTTTATCACCGGATTCTGGTTTCTTGGAGGTTCCCTTTAGGAATCCAAGTTTGTTTCTTGCGCCAATCCTCATCTCCATTAGTTGAGACCACAACTGGTAATTTGTATCATCCAGAATAATCCCAGTCGGAAAAGGAGGATCCTGGACAACAAAGCGAGTTTCTTGAGGAACTGTTGAATCCTTGTCGGTCATTGTGATTCAAGAGGAGTTTTAGATTCGGGAGAAATTATGATTGATATGCTCTGATACCATGTAGAAAGTAAAATACGTACGAAGGCTTCATCTTATTAGGTTACAGAAAGTGTACATATATAGAGATACAACACGCGAGAATAACAAACCTCCTATACTATAGGAATACAAGATAATGACTAATACGTTCTTATCTACAAATCGAAAGCTCTCGTCCACATTCCCCTCTAACAATGTAGTGTCCCATTTCTTGCACTAGATCATGCATGTCAAACACTTCATTGGAAATAGTTATATGAGAGTCATTTGTATCAACACATTTATGCCTATAAAAGGATGAAAACCAGAAGCATCAAGCATTTCCGTAGACTTATGTTGACGACAACAAATTCGTAGATGTACATGTTACCACTAATATAATCAAAAGAAAAGGTTAAGGGCGGGAACTAGGAACTGGCGAATAGTCGAGATACCTGTGGGCTGGCTTGGATTTACCAATGGCGGTGAGATTTCCATAGAATCTTGATAGAGGACTTTGAATCACGTTGGATGGTAAATGTTTTTCTATTATCAAGTTCCACATCCCAAAACTCTGAGCAATCCATTGTGTCTTTTGTTGTTTGCATTTGATCATTTTTAGGAACGAGTAGAACTCTAAACTTATGCTTAGCTTTACTCAACCACATATCCTTATCATCTAAGGAAAAAGAAAGCAAATTGTATGTTGAATTCAAGCATCCAGTGTGCCTTAATGAACTAAAGGAAACATATCCTACATATGTGTGTTTATAATGAGTCTCGAGTGTTTCATTAGACTCCTGACCCAACTCAGATCGAAAATCTTTGTCTACACCATGCTTGATAGTAATATCAAAGCCCAGATACCACTCATTGCATTTAACAAATATCAAAATCCCACAAAATTCATCATACCAATTATGTGGAAGCAACATTGTAAACGTCTTCACCCAGTCGAGCCAAAGTACAAACCCCCTCCAAATGTCAATATGTGAAAGGCTAATACTGATAAAGCAATCTTTGGCATTTCCCTGCCACAAAACACATTTGATTATGATTAAACATATCCTTCTTCTGTTTATTTAGGTTTATATAAATAATGAATTTCAAAGCCAAACCTGGAGTATGAAGTCTAATAATATGTCCCCAACAAGTGGAGAAAGTTTGTTCTGCCCCCGAAATGAGACTTTCCACAACCATATACAGTTTGAAATATTCCCAAAGCTTCCAAGTGAGTCACAATGATCCGCTATAACAATAGCTATACTTGGTGGCATCTCCAACAATTCTACAAGGACTTTGCAAAACGACACGTTGAGATATTGGAGCTGAGGAAGTTGCAAGAGACTAAAATTCAATGATGCAAATATATTTCCTTCTAGATTGAGTTCTTTCAAGTTGGGTAACACCCAAGCAGCAGCAGACCTGATGTCTCCATCTCCCAATCTACAATAGCCGAGTTCCAGCTTTCTTAAGCATCCGGTATAAAACCATTGCCCTATGTTGTTCATGTTGTGAGGTAGAAATTTCTCCATATTTTGTTGGATCTTTGAAAAATATATGCATCCAGAGAGTACAAAGCTCTCAAGTTTCTTCGACCTAGTAATCGCTGGAAGCATATTAAGATTGCCACAATCTTCTATAGACACACAAACAAGCTTTTCCAAATGTCCAAATGACGGATGAACCTCTTCCAAACGCGGAGATCCCTCGACCATGAATATTCCAAGGTTTGGAAGCCCTTCAAAATCAAGTGTCTTGATTAGGTTGTGCGATCTATGAAGCTTGATCATCCTCAAATTTGGTAGATACTGTATACACAAGTGCATGTAAGTCGAACGTATGCAAATAGTTCAAGGAAAATGGGTATGTATGTATGTACATACGTGCGTGTGTGAATATTTCCAGTTTAGATTGTTAGGACATGTTTTTAGTTTTCGGTTTTTTGTAGATCCTGACCAAGTTTTGGACCTCTAATTAAGGAGACATGAAATTAATATATTTATAGTCTGAGAACTTATCAATTACTCCGTTTCATAAGGTATGTACACGCGAGTCAACTCGATGGGACGGGACGAGAGTCGATTGAACTAGACTGAACTGAATTGAGTCTCTATGTAGCATTTGATAAGACTAAAACAAGATTGCATATGGCATTAAAACTCGGTAATTTCCTTTTTTTGGCGTTTTGTCGATATTTTGATGGTCTCCGAGAGGAATTGTTGAATTGAATATGTGGACGAAGGATTGAAAAATGATATCTTGTATATAGAAGAGAGCATAGTTATTTTTGTCATGTTGCATTGTTTTCCGGTCTGTTGCACCCTTTTAGGTAGACTAAAATGTAGTAAATAGTCCCGTTTGACTTGGTCAAAAATTTATTTTGTTTTTTTTCACATCCACGCCAAATGGTAATTCAAGGTGGCTTGTTTTGTTCTGTCCTGTCATTTTGTCATGTTTAGTCCTGTCCTGTCCAGTCCTACATACCAAACGCCATGTAAGTGTGCTACCGGTGTTAGGTGATGCACTTTACCTATATTCTACCTTCCCAACCATCATATGTATTGTATCATTAAAAATTTAGCCATTCATGTTTGTATGTGTGTGTGTGTGTTCGGGAGGGAGGGTGGAGGCAAATTAAATTATTAATCTAGCCATTCACTTTACTTCCATCCATTAAGCAACAAGAATTACCTTATAACCCTCCCACAGTTGTTTTTGCATGAAGCCACACAATGTTAGACAACAAAGCTCTCTCGGTGGAAAACTTTCTAGCATAAATGGAAGTGTAGTGTCAACCATCCTACCAAAGTATATTAAATCAATCCACCGAAGTTTCTTCATCTTTGCAACAACCTCAAAAACACGACTTGATATGTCTCTCTTTACATCTCGGAATACTATAGCTTCAATCTTGTCGAGGTTCTAGGATAGAGGAACAAAATGGCATCACAATCGAGTTGAAAGTGTGTGTGTGTATATATATATATATATATATATATAGAGAGAGAGAGAGAGAGTCGAGATCATGAGAGAACCTAAAAAAGCCTAGAAACCTAGGAACTTTTTTTTCTACATAAATATTTTTCAAAAAAAATTGCACCCAAATTTTTCTTTATATGCGTCTAAAAGGTTTTAAAACAATTCAAAAAAATTCAAATTTTTTTATATTTATATGCATATGCATATAAAATTCACATGTATATATAAGTTTTTTTTTTTCAAAATGACGTATATCGAACGTCTACGACATTTGAAACAAATTTCAAAAAAAATCATTTTTTTCATATGCATATTATATGCATATGCATATGTATACGCGTATATGCATATATAAAAACTTTTTCAATTTTTTTTCAAAGTGACGTATATAGAACATCTAAGAGATTAAAAAAAATGCATATGCATATGAAAAAAAAATGATTTTTTTCGAAATTTTTTTAAATCTTCTAATCGCATGATATAAAAAATTTGGGTTATATTTTTTTTTTGAAAAATATTGTGTAGAAAAAAAGTTCATAAAATGGGTTCTGAAGTTCCTAAGCTTTTTTAAGTTCTCAATTGAACTTTAGTATATATATACATATACATATACATATACATATACGTATCCATATACGTATACGTATACCTATACCTATACCTATACCTATACGCATACGCATACGCATACGCATACGCATACGCATATACATATACATATACATATACATATACATATACATATACACATATACACACACGCACATGTATATGTATATGTATACGTACGTATACGTATACGTGTACGTGTACGTGTACGCGTACGCGTACACGTACGCGTACGCGTATGCGTATGCATATGCATATGCATATGTATATGTATATCATATACATATACATATACATATACATATACATATGTATATGTATATAGATATGTATATCATATGCATATGCATATGTTACATATACGCACACGCACACGCACACGCACACGCGCACGCGCATGCACATTTATTTTGTGTGTAAAACAAAAATATTTAAATAATGCAAATAAATGAAAAAATTTGAAAAAAAATATTTATTTATTATTCTTGTCATTTTTTATATAAAAAAAATTAGCGTTTTTTTCATATTCTAGTAGAATATTATACTATACGTCTAATAATTTATCAAAATATGCAACTTCCACCAATATTCCAATGGACTATTTTTGATTTTTCCGGGTTTTTTATTTTTAAAAATATTTTTAAATAGAGTAAGTAGCGAAAATTATTAGATTTTTTTTTAAATTCTCATTATTTTTGCTTATTTTACTTTTTTGTATTTTTTGATATCTAAAATGAGTGGTTAGGATTGCGTCTTCCTGTCTCACAAAATTTCACGTGTGTGTGCGTGCGTGCGTGTGTATACGTGCCTGCGTGGGTGTGTGTGTGTGTGTGTGTGTGTGTGCGTGTGCGTGTGTGTGCGGGTGGATGGGTGGGTTTGTGTGTGTGTGAGTGTGTGCGTGTGCGTGCGTGTGTGTGGCGTGCGTGTGTGTCTATTATAAAAAGCTAGCTTAACCATTACCGTCGTTGCGTTCATATTACATATTTTTAGAACATCATCCATGTTCCAGACTCTGCTATGGTATTCAGGACTCTTAGGGTGTTCACCTCTAACAATGTAGTGCGCCAATTCTTGTACCAAATCATGCATATCAAATCTTCCATTTGAAGAAATAGTTATGAGACTCTTTTGTACCAACACCTTTATGCCTATAATAGGGTGAAAACCACAAGCATCAAGAATCATCATTGTGCGTTCATTTTTTTCTTCCCATCTGAAGAAGCATGCAATATCAAGGAACAACTCTTTTTCCACAGGCTTAAGTCCATCAAAGCTGATTTTGAGAACTTCCAGAATATTAGCATCCGGTATTTCTTTCAATCTAGCCAACGCACTCCTCCACTCATCCATATATTTGTCACATAGAAAACGACCGAGAACTCTAAGTGCTAAGGGAAGCCCGCTAGCATAAGAAACCACTTCTCTTGAAAGTAGCTCATAATGTTCTATAGGTCTGTGACCCCGGGTTACATGCTTGCTAAAGAGATTCATAGCCTCATCATCATTTAACAAGCTCATACTGTGTATCACATCTACTTTGTGTCCGGTTAATACATGCTCATCTCTCGTGGTGATTATTATCCGGCTTCCTTCACCGAACCAATCACGTGATCCAGTTAACTCTTCTAGGTGTTCAAGGTTGTTGACATCATCAAGAACAATTAATACCTTTCTATGGCATAACCTATCCTTTATCAAGCGTCTTCCCTCCTCAACTCTCCTTATGTGCAGTTTCTTTTGATTCAATACACCAGAAAGTATTTCTGCTTGCAAATTTTCCAAACCCTGGTTATTACTTGATTCCTCACGGATATTTTTAATAAAACAACAACCATCAAAGTTACTAGAGATTTCATCATACACAGAAGAGGCAAGAGTAGTCTTGCCACTACCCCCAACGCCCCATATTCCTATCATTCTCTTACCACCAAACCCAATTTGTAACTTTGATATTAAATCTTGCATGCGGTCCTCAACTCCAACCAGGGTGTCATCTACTCTTGAACTTACCGGATGCAACATGTGTGAAATTGTGTCAACAATTTTTTCAATGCACTTTGACTCATGCCTGCAAATTGAATAAATAAGGATCATTAACGTATGCTCACATTGGCAAATAGCCTTATCATAAACTACTACCCTAGACAATGTCTACTTTGTGAGTTCTTTGCATATGTCAGTCTCTAGCAGTAGCGATTATTATTCGGCTCTTATAAAGTGATCTTAGGTAAATCCTTGGTTTATCAATTTAGATCATCAACGTTATCAAGAATAATTAAAACATTGGTATGTCATCCTACTTATTATCATCACTCTGCACTACCAGTTGTGTCTTCAAGATAAACAGAACTTCCTCACATCATACATGTTGATTCTCCTCAAAAATATAGATTTTGTTCTTGGATTATAGCATAGCACACGTATAAATGACCACTTGTTCTCTAAAAACATGTATTTTAACATCAAGAATTTGGCTTTATCCTTTAAAAGCTAACAATGTATAAGTATAAATGTCTTGTAGTAGAGCACAGATATCCTAAGAATAAAAAGTGCACAAATTAACAAAGAAGAAAATTACCCGTTGGCAATGTGCACGAGTTCCCATCCAGAAATGTTACTTGCATCCACAAGTGCTTTTCTCCAAGATTCAACTTTGGTGTTGTTCTCCAACGCATGTTTGGCAAATGCCTCTCCGTATTTACGTTTTTGTTTTCGAACTTCAGAAGGATCAACGTCATAAAATACGGGCATCACAATTTGGCCTCTCGTATCCTTGCATTTTATAATATATTCAAGTTCATCTAAGCACCATGAAGAATCTGCATAGTTTTTAGAGAATATGATGACGGCTATCTGTGATTCTTCGATAGCCGTCATAAGAGATGGACCAATGGATTCGCCCCGCAGAAGTGTTTCATCGTCCTTATATGTGTAGATCCCTTTTCGTACGAGAGCTGTGTAGAGATGATCTACAAAAGTCTTTCGAGTATCTTCTCCTCTAAAACTAAGAAAAACATGGTACTTCCACCCCTTAGAAGAAAAGGTCGCAACGGAAGGAGAAGATGATGATGAAGATGCCATCGATTTGATGATGTGATGATTTGTTGAGATAGAATGTATGTGGTTTGAGCTCCTCAATGAAATGAATTTTATACAGGGAGATGTGAGCCTCCGGTACAACCTGTTATCATGTAGAAAAACCACGTCAGAATTCATAACTTAAGTAACTATTTGTCATGTGCAAGATCTCATAATTAGTCCTTACATTTCTTTTTCAATTTTTTTTATAGATAGGCATGAATTGATTTAGTTGATCTAAGTTAGTTTTCACACAATCACCTTATACAAACTATTGTTTTACTCATAATTCCAAATTGAGTTTTTTCTAAAAAAATGTAAAGAAATTTCGCAGCAACACCAAACTATAACAGATTCCCTTTCTAAACTCTATACTTTGCAATCGACATAGCTTTGCAAGTATATACTTCAACTTCCACAGGATTTGTTCCTTAATTTCTTCTTTCAACTTGAATCGATTCGATTATGTGGATACCTTTCCTCCACCGCTCAATTTTCATCTATCAATTCTACAGATCATTTAACAATACAGGTGAAAATAATGAAAAGGTAATATAACTACCTTAAACCCCCAAATTTCAGCATTTACTCCACACTTCTACTATTATCTTTGATCTGATTATAATGTTAGGTACAAGTCATGAATTTCCCCATCCCCCTGTTCGATTTTCTTTTTTTATCCACAACACATATACACATCAACAGACTCATTTCACTCTAATTCCATTCATTTATAATATACACAACAACATATTATGTTCAAAATACGTTTAACTTACTCATCTAACGATACTGATTCAAAAACCTCACAACTTTTACTAAATTAGGTCAAAATACGTTTGTGACATTCCAGATCGACAGTTTTCTAAGTTTATTGATAAACTTTACTCAACAACTTGTATAAAACTTCATTAACGCTTCAATTTCTTGATTGATAACTTATAAGTATCAATTTATTAGTTTGAGGAACATACCTCAAAGTTCTAGTGACACCAATTTATTAGTTTGAGGAACATTAGCAGACTCCCTTTCTGAGCTCTTTACTTTGCAATCAATTTACTTTTGCAAAATTTATACTTCAATTTCTTCTTTAATATCTTCTTTCAACTTGTATCGATTTGAGTATGTGGATACTTTCCTCCTCTCTGAATTCTGGATTTGTCAACGAGCGAAAATAAATAAATAATGAGAAAGTAATTATAATTTGTTTATATATTTCTTCAGGTATCGGAGTTTCAACTTTAGCCACCAGATTTGTATATTTTACATTCTCGCCTCCAAAACAATGAAATTTATACATTTTCTAGAATTATATCTTATCACTTTTGTTAATTTTGACAAATAACCTAAATTTATATTTTAATATTCCTAAGATGCATGTATCAAATCTCGAGACAAATTACGTAAAAGACCAAGATATTATAGGCATCTTATTATAAAGCTTTTATATTGAAATTGTAACCGGTAAAAGACATACATTAATTTTTACCTTTTAATTTTGTCTGTATTTTCGTTAACCCTAGGTTTAGTGGTTGTAAATCATATGTGGCATTATATTTTAGGTAGAAAACACAAACTAGCATGGGTCTCTTATTAAAAAAAACCTACATTAAAATCATGGCAGATCAAAGACATGCAATTAATTTTTTTATCTTTCAAGTTTGTCTCCAAATGCAAATGCAAACATAACCACTGGTCAACCGTTTACACGTTTTATCTTTGCAATATGTACTTTATTATCTTCTATGTCATAACCTGTTAATATTTACATTTGCATTTAACTGTTATAAGTATCATGAATAGCATTTTACCGGTATATTAATTGCATATTCATGTGTATATTTTCCTAAATTAATGTTTGCATTTTACTGCCATAAGTATCATGAAATTTTAAACTCCATACTTTGCAATCAACTTAGCATTGCATGTATATACTTCAATTTCAACAGAATGTGTTCCTTAATTTCTTCTTTCAACTTGAATCTATTTGAGTATGTGGATACCTTTCCTCCACGGCTCAACTTATATCACTCAATTCTACAGATCAGTTAACCACAAAGTGAAAATAATGAAAAGGTAATTATAACTATCTGTCAAACAACTTAAATCCCCAAATTTTGAATTTTCAACATTAGCCACCACACTTCTACTAATATCTTTTATCTGATTATAATGTTATGTGCCTATCATGAATTTCCCCATCCCCTATTCGATTTTCTTATTGTATCTACAACACATACACATCACCAGAGCCATTCCACTCTAATTCCATTCGTTTATAACATACACAACAACATATTAACAGTAAAATATGTTTAACTTACTCATCTAACGATACTGATTCAGAAGCTTCACAAATTTGACTAAATTGGGTCAAAATATGTTTGTGACATTCCAGATCGACATCTTTCTTAGTTAATTCATAAATTTTACTCAATAACTTGTATAAAACTTCAACTTCTTGGTTAATAACTTATACTTTATCAATTTATCAGTATGAGGAACGTACCTCAAATTTCTAGTAACACCAAACTTTAGCAACTTCCTTTCTGAAATCTGTACTTTGCAATCAACTTACTTTTGCAAGCGTATACTTCAATTTCTTCTTTAATATTTCTTTCAATTTGAATGGATTTGAGTAGCGATACTTTCCTCCTCTCCCTGAATTCTAGATTTGTCAACGATGGAGCGAAAATAACAAGAAAGTAATTATAATCTGTTTATATATTGACTCAGGTATCGGAGTTTCAGTATTAGCCACCACACTTCTATAAGTTACATTCTCACCTCCAAAACTATAAATTTATAACATTTCCCAGAATCATATCTCGTTACTTTTGTTAATTTGACAAATAATCTATACTTATACTTTAACGAGGTTGCACTGAAACAACATCCCTCACATTTAATTTATTATATTCATAGTTTATATTGGCTAGGAGATGTTGTATATATAATATATTCATATTTCAATATTGGGCTAGAAAAAAACAATAAGAGCATTTGATTCGATTTGACCACCTTGTTATATTTGTATTTAAATTATTTCCTAAAAAATTAACTCATATATAATTAAGACTGAAACACTACTTCTAAATTTATAATCATATATAATCCCCTAAGAAATTTATAACGCATGATGGCGTTTGGTTAAATTTATAATCATATATACTCAACTAAGGAAATTCTAATTTTATTTATTTGTATTTGTATTTCACAAATTAATCATTTAATTATTTAGTAAACTTTATTAAAAACAAAACCAGAAATGAGAGGCGACAATCTTCAAAGTAAAAGATGAAAAGAGGAAAATGATGAAAAAGATAATGATTTTATAGGGTGATGAACTTTTATAATTATATATATTTGGTTACTGAACTTATTTTTGTGTTTGATTTACTCATATACCCATAAACTTTTTAAAATTGTTTACATTTAGTCACTTATGTTTTTTTTTGCACACATATGACCATTAAATTTATTTTTTTCTCTTTTACACATATGACCAATAACTTAATAGTTATTTGTGGACAAAAAATATGCGACTAAACGTGAACAATTTTAAAAAAATCATGGGTAAATCAAGCACAAAAATAAGTTTAATGACTAAATACGGACAAAAAAACAAACATAAGACCAAGGGGTATACTCATCACTAAGTCATCATGATGCTCACTTGAATTTGATTACACCTGTGGACAGCACCCCTGGTGGTATGTGATGGCTAGTGATGACTAGTTATGTGATGTATTATGTTCCTCGTCACATTTCATCACATTCAATCAAATTAAAGCTTGAATTTACGAACCAATCAATAAAAGTCTTTTTACTTTATTATTTATTTTTTATTTAATTGAAAATGATGATGTGGTGTGATGGGTATACCAAGGTCTATGTGATATTTGTGTGTTGATGATATCACATGATGTGGAGGTGAGGTGTCAACTAATCACATGCTCACATGTGATGGGTATATCTGATGACCTAAATGACTAAATGCGTACACGAGACACGTCCGGCCTATGGCAACTTCAAAGTGTGCTAGTGAACAGGCCCACCAATCCCAATGGCCCATAATTTTTTCAAGCTATGTACATTGGATTAGGCCCCATTAAGTTAAAGATACGCATACGGTAAGTCGGTAATCCGCCAAGTCGCCAAGAGGGAACATGAAGCGGGAAGTCGTGAAAACGGAAAAGGTTTTAAGGAAAATTGTAGGGGTGAGCATAATAACCGAAAAACCGAACCATAACCAATATAACCGATATAACCGAACCATTAAAACCGAACCACTAATAAAAAAGGTGGTGCGGTTTATGATTTTATTAACCGAATCATAATGGTTCGGTTTTGGTTTTTCTATAAAACCGAACCGTATATAACCGAATCGAACCAATTAATAAATATATATTTGAAAAATATTTTATATATATATATATATATATATATATATATATATATATATATATATATATATATATATATATATATATATATATATATATATATATATATATATATATATATATATATATATTATAAGTTCTTAATCTAATCTTTAAAAAAATTTAAATCAATGCTCGGTACATACTCATCTTAGGAAACTAATAAGTCTATAAAAACTAAAAGATAAAATAAAATACATTAATCAATTGTAAAGTAAATCAAATCTTTTTTTAACTAATAAGTCTATAATCCTTAAAAAAATTTAAATCAAGGCTCAGTACATACTCATTAGGAAACTAATAAGTCTATAAAAACTACAAATAAAATAAAATGCATTAACCGATTGTAAAGTAAATCAAATCTTTTTTAACGTTTGCATGGATTCTAGTATAAAATTGTAAAATATTAAAATTCGATACTAGCTTTAATTGTTAATATAATTATTTTGACTTTTGAGACAATTTAACTCTTAAATTCATACAAAGCATAGAAAGTTATAGATAAACGACTTTAAATTTTTATATAATTATGGTTAACCATTATTAACCATTAACCAAAACCATTAACCGATTAAAACCGTTAACCATAACCAATATTAACCATAACCAATGGTTGCTAAAATGCATTAACCGATTGTAATGGTTATGGTTCGGTTTTGGCCACTAACCGAACCAAACCGCCCCATTCACACCCCTAGAAAATTGAAACAACTTCTTCGTTGATTATCGAAGAAGACACAATCAATTTCAATCGGATTTCAATGTTCAAACTTGCAATCGGATTTCAAGGTTCAAGGTTCAAACTTCTCCTGTCTGCTGAATCGAAAATCAGAACAGAAAAAGCCTCAAGCTTGCAATCGGATTTCGAGGTTCAAGGTTCTAATTTCAATCGGATTTCAACTTCAAGCTTGCAATCGGATTTCAAAGGTTTGTTTCTGATTCTTTTAAGAAAATATGGATCTGATTCTTTTTCTAACAAACCTTAATTGAAGCAGGAAGTAATCGGATTTCAAGTCAAGAAGTAATCGGATTTCAAATCAGGAAGTAATCGGATTTTAGTACACTCAATCAGATTTCAAGGTTTGTTTATGATAATCTGTTGTCCTAAGTTCTACTGTTCTAATCGGATTTCAGATTTCAGAAATCAGGTTGTGAAATTGAAAACGAAAATTAGAGGAGTGGACAATATATTTATTATTTCAAGGTTTGTTTCTAATTCAAGGTTCTGATTTTTTTTATCAGAAATTCACTATATTTCTAATTTTTATATATTTGTGATTTCTTGTAGAATTTCCTAGTTTTGGGTCTATATTTATCAAATTGCATAGGGCCTTCAAAATCTTCCGACCGGCCTGTCACGATATAAAATTCATTAATGTTACATATCATTATAAAATAACTAGATAGAAGGAAATAAGTACTGAAAAGTTGATTTTTTGACACCCTATAGCTTAATGTACTACAACGTATAAGAGAAAACAGTTTTCTTTGAAGCTTTACGTGATCTCATGATGTACACTACATAAGTGTACTACTGTACTAGTCACTATTATTGAGAGCTTAGTGGCAACTCATCTTTCATATAACTAGTGTTCGCCCCGTGCTATGCACGGGTTAGGGGAAATATCTGCACATTTAATTTGTAGGTAATTTCATCAGCTTTAAGGATAATCAAAAGGAGTGATTTACAAATTTAGATTTAGCTTCTGAAAAAATCAGAGTGTCCCTTTCTATCCTAATTGTCTAATGGGATGAGTGTGGGCATACCTTAATTTGTTGGTGGTCCTGGTTATTAGGGTCAAACGCCTCAGTCATGCACCACTCATCTGCAGCAAAATATCAACTGGGATTCAAGACTCTGTATGGCATCCAACCTTTAGGGGGAAATGCAAGGTTTAAAATAAAGAGAAATTTGAGTACCTGAGATGATAGGCTTATCATAAGATTAAGAAACCAAGGTATAGAAGTGCGTGATAATACTAATAGAACCACCAAGAATGTGACTAAAGTCACCAACATGATAACAAAAAGTAATTATAAAGTTTAATTTGGTTTAAGGTGACAATTTAAGGACGCTTTTATTATGTATAAAAAATCCATGACGTATGTAGTAAATATAAGCTTAGCACAATTTTGTATATTGAGAATAGAGTAAGTTACAAAGATGGTCTATGTGGAACAGACTGGAAATTACAGGTTCAGCCAAAATCCAAAACTGGACTAAACCTGTAATTTCCACTATAGCAAGGGGACCATTATTCCCCTTCCTTAGTGAGATTATACGAGCAAATGCCTGAACCAAAATATGTATGTAAATAAGGGAAGCGGTTATTTACTTACGTTTTTGTCATAGATAACATGCCTTCAAGAATTCCAGAAGTACCCCTGAGGATTGGAAGCAGTGCAAATAATAAACCAACCGCACAATCCTGGCACAAAAATAAAAGGTGTAGAATTGTCACTAATTTAATTTGATAATAAATGTGAGTGAAAAAAAAACAGATGGTTTACTTGCAATCAAGATACAGCCCTACTTCTAAATTCTTACAAAATAGTTGGTATAAAATGACCTAATTCTATGAATACCATATTTAATCAGATAAAAAGGTAAATTGGAGCAACATCGATTAATATTAGAGTTTTACTATCTTACAAACCCAACCCAGGTTAAGACAAAGAAGAAAAAATTAAGAAATGATATAGAAGAGTCGGTTCATATGAGATTGATTTAAGAAAAAAACTAACCTTGAGTCCCCTGCCCCAAAGCCTCTTTTTTACGATTGGCAATTGGCGGCTAAAGGAAGATACCAGACACAAAATACTAACCTGTTTTGAAGTCTGATGAGGTTGCTAATCAAGGCACACATTCTTTCCTCTACACACTGGATACCAATTTGCATATTTCATAAAGGTTAAATGCAAGATATAGCAATGTACTTTCATTTATTTATTTATTTCCTATTACATCATTGTAGCTTTAAAAATCTACCAATTATAGTAACTGCATCCAAATACAAAGCAATTTTCACAGCTATAATTCAGGTAGAAATTTTAAACTACAATGTCCTAACGAAAAAAAACATGAAAGTACAATGCTGTAATAAGATTATTTTTAAAAGTACAATGCCTAAACAGAAGCTCACCAGTGAGAAACACCTCTCCACATCGCTGCTTCTGTTCTCTACACCACATTTTGCCACTGTAAAAACGTTTAAAAAAGTGTTAAAAAAAGTTATAAACTGCATTAGATAAAAATAAAATAAAAGTCTTAACTGATTTCTGCTAATTTCTTTTGGAGTGCAATTTTTTGCAAAATCGACCTTTCTTCTTCTTCTTGAACCACCTTTCTGGAAGTTTCTGAAACTCGACTTTCTTCTTTTGAGCTAGAAAATAGTTGTTCTTTCTCTTCCTGATTTATTGGTTTTCATTAACATTAAATGAAAGAAATAGCAATGTACTTTCATAGATTTGTATAATGATATTTTCCTACTTTCATTTCCTCTGTACTTTGAAAAAGCTACCCAATATAAAGCAAATTGCATTGCTATAACTTGGTAAAAAATTCAAAATACAATGTACTAATAACAAAAAAATGAAATTATATTGTTATGAATTATGATTAGTACATTTGTCAAAGTACAATGTCTGAATGACAAAAAGGAATCAAATAGAAAAAAGAATTGAAAGGAGGATGATGTAAGAAACAAATAAATGAAAGTACATTGCTATTTCTTTATAATAAAATATAATGTGATTCATCATCTTTTTTATAATAATAATAATAATAATAATAAAAGCATACCCTGAGGTTCTGACAGCAGTCACATCATTAAGTTGCTCAATACTTTGATCTGAAAACGCTCTTGACACTTTTTGCTTTTTACTGGTACCATAAAAATAAATTAAAAAATACATAAAAAAGTTTTTGAGTAAAATCAAATCATGGTTTTAAATGTTTAGAGTGCAGAAGGCATAGTGCCTTATTGAAGAAACATGTTATTCCAATGGTTTTTTCTGGCCAACAGATTTGGGGGGAGTCTTTGCATTACTTCCACCTGCCAATGAAGATTTTCCTGCAGACTGCATCCAAGAGCTTAATCATCAATTTTGATCCACTACTTGTAATAAAAAGAAAGGATAAATTCAAGAAATATCAACCTACTTTCATTTACTTGTGTATTATAGCATCATACTTCTATTTATTTTTTCTCGCATAACATTTTAAATTTAGAAAATTTCTGATTAAGGCATCATGCTTCGAAACTTAACCCAATCTAGCATTGTACTTGTGTATCATAGCATCATATTTATATTTTCTATTATTGCATTTTAAATTTAAATATTTTTCTGCTTCTAAAATTTACCTAATTATAGCATTGTACTTGTGTATTATAACATCATACTTGTACTTTTTCTAATATGACATTTTACATTTAGATATTTTTCTACGTTCAAAATTTTACCTAATTATAGCATTGTACTTGATTTTTAGTTACAAGAACATAATATTTGAAAAGTCTACCAGTTATGACAGTCAAAATTTCTTTCTATTTAGATGATATTGTTATAATCAGGTTTATTTTTCAAAGTACAATGTTGTAACAGGAAGAAAGAGAACTACAATGCTATAACAAACAAATCAACAAAAGTACATTGCTATTTCTTGCATTAAACCCTAAAAAGAACGACTCGGTGTATGTTTAGTTGGTTTAAATCGCCAATGAACAAAATGGACAAAGTAATGGAATGAGCCATTCCATTCCATTGCACATAGGAATGTAAAAACTCAAGTTTTTCCATTCCAACAAAAAAAGAGCAAAAAAAAAGAGGGGAATATTACTTTATTCTGGCATTGAAGCTGTGCGGTAATAGACATAACCTTTTCTGTAGATGAACTAACGTATTGAAGAAGTTCCTAGCATTGGCGAACCAAAACCCCGATGTGTTTGCGATTTTCAGCCTTCTTGGAGCAATTTAATCCGACAATGGTTAATATTTTTCAAAAGTGAACTATCACTGACGATTGATTGGGGGCAAATACAACGGTTGTTTAAAAATTAGGGAACAACCGATTTAAACCCTAAATTAGAAGCGTTTAAGGGGAAAAAAGATAAAGAGGGGTCATTTTTACCTGATTAAGCGTTTCCGGTGGGGGAAAGAAATGACCGACTTGTGATTTCTTGTGACCCATTTGAAAAACCCTAGTGGTGATAAATGCAATCGGAGCACTGTAACGATGAATGGAAACTAAATTAGAGAAAACATAAGAGTGTTTGTTGATCACAACACGCCGGCAGATCAAGAACCCTAAGCGACGGAGCGTTGTCCGACCGACAGATAATAATACACCTGCAAAATACCAAAAGCTGCACCTTTGACTACTTCCATCATAGGGCGAACATCCATGCTCTTTGGCAACAATAATTTCTTCCTTCTGGCTGTCCCTCCAAGAACCTGCGATTTTTAAGTTTGAGATTCACCGGAATCATGAAATCAAAGAGCTATGATTGATGTTATGCTAAAGAATCAAACAGCATATCTAATGTTATTAAACATTTATATGAATTAACTGTTAATGTTGAATCAAACTGACCATATTTATGAACAATAAATTAGTGATTTGAAGTTACCTTTGTATGCAAATCAATTGAAACATTCCATGGATCCTAAACTTAGCAACAAAGTTTACACAAAGATTCCATGGATCCTAAACTTGAAGTTGTTCATCCCTTTTAAGCTATTACACCAAAAATTCACATATCATCAGCGCCTTGCAGTGCCTAACAACCGCATAAAGTTATTAAATTACTATGAAAATGCTGAATCAAGGTTATAATACATAATACGATTATAAAAATGACTAATATTAAGTTATAGTTTTGCCATCGCTTAATGTCTTTTAAAATATCAAAAAAAAAAAACAAACACTTGCACAACCGCATTTGTGTTTAATTGAATTCATATAGATATTAAATTTAAATGATGACGTATAAAGTTACTAATTACATATACCTTAAGTGAAGTTGCAAGAACTTTACATGACAGAGCTTCTTCAAACCTTCTGGTAATGCACGTGAGATCATAAATAGTCAGATGGGTCATAATTGCAAAAAACCTAAACAAATGGAACACAAAAGCAAAACCAATGTTTACCCCAATTCTATCACATAAAAAGGAAAACACCAACATACAAATCATATTTACTCGATATAATACATATTTCATTCGTACAGTGTTTCCGAATTTTAGAGACTTCTAGAAGAAAGAAACAACTAAACTTGCACAATGTACAACCCTACAAAGCAATAATGAAGAAAGTAAAGGATTATTTGAACACCAATGACAATCGAACGTCGTGATAGGGCTAGGGTTTTCATAGCGTTCTCGTCTAAATGAGAATTTCCAATTAATATCTACTATCGGTTGTGGATGAAAAACGACAATCTTTGTTTTGGATTGACTGACCTTCGAAGGAGTAGCTTCAGAGAGGAATTCATCGGGATCAATACCATATTGTTTGAGCAATTCCCTCTTCTCTTCTGTAGAATTAGGTGATTCTGAAATCAAAACCCCCCAAAAAATAGAATTAATTGGTTATAGGTGAAGAATTTGAGAAAGGTGGAGTGGGTTTTTGCATCGATAGGAATGAATATGGATTTTGAGAAACTTACTGAGAGATGACGAACATATGACGATTGAAGGCCGCTGGCATAGACGTGGAGTGGAGGTTAATAAACGGTGGGTGAAGCCGAGCAAGCCGTTACCAATTTTCCCGTCGGAGGAAGGCGGCGACGAAGTATTTGGAGGTGGTGGTCGGAGATGGAGCTGGAAGGGGAAGAGCGGCGTAGAATTTGAGGAGTGAGGAAGTGGTAGCAGTGGTGGCGGAGAAGGACGAGTCGGAGAGGATGAAGGTGAAGCGGTGGGAGCCTTCGCACAGCCCATTGATTTGGGGAGAATGGTGTGAGAATACCCGAAAAAAAACGTCCACAAAACACAATAAATGTAACAACGGAAAAAAACCCAAAAAAACGTACACAAAGAAACAAAAAAATACGGGAATTAAATATATACGAGCGGATAGCCCGTGCTTTGCACGGGGCGATGGGGAGATGTTTTTTTTCTTCTACACCGAATGTTTCGCTGACGCAAGCTAGTTTCAAAGATATATAGCTAATATAATATGTTATCATATTCATAGATGGGTCATACATTGGGAAAATCGATACGTACATATCGTCGATGACCTAGCAACGATACGTACGATGACCTAGCAACGTTTTTACAGGACAACATAGACTAAAAGATAAGATCTTCCATACGTGAAACTAGCATACACCAAAACGTTCTCCAAAACCTGCAATTTCCCCTGCAGCTTCTCCTTCTTTTCTGAACATTTCTAATGATTCATTGCAGCAACATGTAATTTCATATTGTCTCTTTCTTGTTCTAAAAGTGAGGTGATGAAATAGCATTAAAAGTATGCACAAACTTGACCAGGTACTCTATAGCTTAGATCTAGCCTCATCTGATAAAAAATTTATTACCATAGAAAATCAAATACACGTAAGTTAGTTATTCTAACCTTAATCAGTCCTTAACTATCTGGCATGAGGAAAACACGTGATCATGAGGTTCCTCCATGCTTCTAAAATGTAAACTTTTTTTTAAGCACTTCACGGATTGTCCAGATTAATGCACCTAAAAGATTCCAAACACGTTGGAAAACGGCCAAAGTGAGTGAGAACTGAGAACACCGGTATATTTTTCGTATGGTGCAGCATGCGTGAAACTATCTGCTCGCTCTTTATCCACTCCGAACCACTGTGCTGCCTCTTTTTCTCTATTTATTGTATCATTGGTATATAATATAGTTTCTTCGTAATTATACAATAATTTATTAATTATTATTTTAGTCCTTCCAAAGATGATTTTTCAAATATGATGGGCTATTGGTCACCATATGATGGGCTATTGGTCACCATCTCTACCGAACTAAAATCCTTTGTAGCAACTTCCGTGGTCTTGGATCTAACTGTCAAGTCATTCTCTAGTGACAAAACAAATCTACACAAAAACACACGTATTGTAATTATTTATATTAATACAAAAATAGACATCTTTTTTTAAAAAAATGGACACTATTAGACAATGTGAAAAGATGATACCTAAACGCAATAATGGTGGCGCAAGGTGTCAATTTCCCACAAAGAACTCCATGAAAAAATTTCATAATTAATGTTTAAATGCATGAAATAGCAATGTACTTTTGGTTGTTTGTTTATGATAGCATGTTACTTTCATTTCTTCCTATTAGAGGGTTCTATTTTCAATTTTTTTAAAAGCATTGTAATTTGAAAATTGTTATGTAATATAAGAAAGATGAAAGAAGGATGCTGTGATATGTAAATTGATGAAAGTACATTGCTACTGCTTACATTTAGTTTTTATTAAAATGAAACTTACTCATGGCATTGGTTTTGAGAAGATCAGTTTCCTCGTTGTTAAAATGATTGATTCCTGATTTGGTGTTGGATTCATCATTGACTGTTTCATTATCATCATCCTGCAAAAAATTTAAGAAACTGTTTTGTAATAAAACTCGTAATTCATTCGTGTATAAAAAAGAAGAGTATTATTATAATAATAATAATAATAAAACCTTGTCTCTGTACCTTTTGTTTCCACCTCAAGGGCGATTTGCCAGTTAGCACTATACATCAGATGATTTTGCTTCAATATCATTCATATTATATGCAATATAGAAGCATACCTGTGTGTTTGCTCCTACTATAGCAGGTGGAAATCAAAGAACAAAGTGGGTTACCTTTTTATGTGATAATTTGGCTTTCTTAACTATTAATTATCAAAGATCAAGTTTCAAAGAGAATAGAGAGAAGAGAGGCTAGGGTTTGAGAGAGATTTCATTAACTGTGAAATGAAGTTCTTTACAAAATACAAAGACAAAGAGAGTTATATACAATGGGCTAAAAGGGCTAAATAAGACTAATGGGCTAAATAATACCCAAACCTAGAAAACCTTATTAGGCTAACATCCCCTCTCAAACTCACAATGCGACAGTTATAAGCATTGAGAGTTTGTCACACAAAAAACGAAATCGAGAACCAGACAATGACTTCGTAAACATATCAGCAATCTGTAGGGTTGATGGAACATGCGGCAAGGTGATGGTCCCAAGTTGAAGATGATGACGAGTGAAATGACAATCAATTTCTATATGTTTTGTCCGTTCATGAAAAACCGAATTCTTGGCAATCTGTATTGCACTGTTGTTGTCACAGTGCAATGGAGTAGGATGAGAAGTGTCAACTCCCATATCAGCAAGAAGCCATCGTAGCCAAACAATCTCACAAGTGGTGACAGCCATAGCTCGATACTCAGCTTCAGTAGAGGACCGAGAGACAACATCTTGTTTCTTACTCTTCCATGAAATCAATGAGTCTCCAAGAAAGATGCAAAAACCAGTGGTGGATTTTCGATCATGAGGATCGCTATCCCAATCTGCATCGCTATAGGCACACAAGTTGAGAGAGGACGTGGAAGGAAAGACAAGGGTTTGGAATTGAGTGCCTCGAAGATATCTCAAGATACGAAGAACAGCTCCCCAATGAACAGTAGTAGGAGCGGTAACAAACTGGCTAACCACATGAACTGCATGAGATATGTCTGGTCAAGTAAGATAAACCAGACTTCCCACAATAGTTCGATATAGGCTTGGATCTGACAAGGGAACACCGTCTGTTGGAGAGTACCTGGCATTAGTCTCCAGGGGAGTATCAACTGTCCTGTTGTCTGAGAGACGAGCACGTTCAAATAGATCAGAAATATACTTTGTCTGAGATAAAAGATAACCTTTTGAAGATTGTGCAACTTCAATCCCTAAGAAATAACGTAGCAATCCCAAGTCTTTCATAGCAAAGCGGTAAGCCAAATCACGCTTCAAAGATTCTATACCATCATGATTATCACCAGTAATAATCATGTCATCAACATACAAGGATAAGAGAATCCGACCTGCATTCGTGCATCTAACGAATAACGCTGAATCATGATTACTAGGAGTAAAACCGAGAGAAGTAATCACAGTAGAGAATTTCTCAAACCAAGCACGAGGGGCTTGTTTGAGACCATACAAGGCTTTCCGAAGCCGACAAACTTCACCTGGTTGGTGAGCAATACCTGGAGGAGGAGACATATAAACTTCCTCATGAAGATCACCGTTCAAGAATGCATTCTTGACATCCATTTGGAATATCTTCCATTGACGAATAGAGGAAACTGCGATCAGAGTGCGGACAGTAGTCATTTTTGCCACTGGGGCAAAAGTCTCCTCATAATCCATACCATATTGCTGCGAGTATCCTTTTGCAACCAGCCTTGCCTTATATCTTTCAATTGAGCCATCAGACTTGGTTTTGATCTTATATACCCAACGACAACCAATTGTACGTTTTCCATGAGGAAGATGTACAAGATCCCACGTATGAGTCTGATAAAGAGCTGTAAGCTCTTCCGCCATAGCATTCTGCCAACAAGGATCAGAAACAGCTTCTTTGTAAGACGCTGGTTCAGAAAGCCGATGTATATTTGCAATAAAAGATGCAAATGTTGGCGAATAAGAAGAATATACAAAATCTGGCAGTTTAGTAGTCTTATGAGTACGTACAGGTCTCGATGGTGGAGGATGATTTTCTTGAGCGACAACAGGAGTGGGAGCAGTTGTAGACTGAGCAGGAGGGTTGTCTGGAGCTATGGAAGCATCATGAGCAGGAGGGTTGTCTGGAGCTATGGAAGCATCATCAACTGGGGTACTAGATGTAGTGCCATCACTATCAATGGTAAAAGGATCAATATTTAGAAGTTCTGACCGAGTCATGTTGTGAGATTGTACAGGAATAGCATAGTAAGGAATGTGCTCCAGAAAAGTAACATGTCGAGAGACATACAGTTTCTGACTCGCCGGATCATAACACCGATATCCTTTCTGACCAATACCATATCCCAAGAATACACAAAGGGCCGACTTTGGAGACAACTTGCTTCGTTCTACATGAGGCCGTAAGACAAAGCAGGTGCACCCAAATACCCGTAAAGATGAATAATCAGGTAATTGACCATACAACTTTTCATAAGGAGACATTCCAGAGTTGTGGCGAGTCGGGATGCGATTAATCACATAGGCAGCAGTATGAATAGCTTCTCCCCAAAAGACACTAGGAACATCAGAAGATAATAACAAAGACCGTGCCGTTTCTACAAGGTGTCGATGTTTTCGTTCTGCTATACCATTCTGTTGAGGAGTATCAGTACATGATGATTGGTGAACAGTCCCATCAGATGCTAGTAACTGAGTAAAATCATTAGAAGTATATTCCCCTCCTAAATCACACCGGAAGCATTTTATGACAGCAGAGTGTTGGGTCTTCACAAGAGCTCTGAAATTGCTATAAATGACAAAGAAATCTGACCTGCGCTTCATAAGATAAACCCATGTATAACGAGTATAATCATCTATGAACGAAACATAATAAGGCGATCCTCCTTTGGAGGTTATTGGGGAAGGACCCCACACATCAGAATGAACAAGATCAAAAAGAGCAAACGAACGAGTGACACTATTATTAAAAGGTAAGGCAGAGAACTTTGCCAGTTTACAACCACAACAATCAGAAATGTCAACATTGTTCAAACGACCTAACACACCAGTAGAGGATAAAAACTGTAAACGTGAAGCTGAAACATGACCCAAACGAGAGTGCCAAAGATAAAAATTTGAAGACACATGACTTAAACGAAAAGACGACAAATCAACACTAGATGCCGCAATATCAGAAACTTGGAGCTGCTCCAAAACATAAAGCTCCCCAAGTTTACGGCCGATCCCAGTCACCCTCCGAGACTGTGGGTCCTGTACACAACAAAGAGAATCAGAAAAGAAGACCCAAAAACCAGATTTACACAACTGACTGACCGAAACAAGATTCAAAGCAAGTGTGGGAATATAATAGACATTAGTGAGAGAGATATGGGGGGTAACAACAGGACCAATACCCTCAACTGGCATAGGTGTAGCACTAGCTGACATAACAGAAACATGAGGACTAGCTGATAACGAAGAAAAGGATGACAAGTGTGGTGACATATGATGAGATGCACCAGAATCCAATATCCATAAGGATGAAGGAATACCTGAAGGACTAGATGCTGATAGACCTGTGTGAGACATAGATGTTGACATGGCAGTAGGATTGGAAGCAATGAACTGGCGAAATTGCTCAAAAACCTGTGGATCCAAAGCTGATGGTGGTGTCATATTCAAATCGTTCTCTGTAGAAGGTACAGTAGCAGCAGCAGTGAACTGTGGAGGACGAAATGGTGGAAATGATGGACGTTGTTGAAACTGTCCAGGAGGCCTGTTGAACTGTGGAGGCTGAAACTGTCCAGATGGTCTTGTTTGGTTTTGATAATTTCCCTTCCCCAACAGCAATGGACATTGAGACTTCCAATGATTTTTCTTTTTACAAAATGCACACTCATCAAATGCAACTTTCGGCTTAAACTGTCAAGATGGTCTTGATTGGTTTTGAACAGCAAAGACAGTAGGTGTAGCTACTGCCTTAGACCCTTTGTCAGATTGGGACTTGATACGGGTTTCCTCTGCAATCAACTCATGAACAACTGAATCCACTGTGGGAAGAGGAGTACGATGAAGAATTGTCCCACGTAAGCCTTCAAAATCAGACCTTAATGCCATCAAGAACTGGACCAATCTCTGATCTTCCCTTCTGGCAATGTAAGGCTTGAAAGCCTTTAGTTCTGCAGATTCAGTAAGAGCTAATTGATCCCACAAATCAGACATAGAAGCATAAAAATCCTGAATACTTAGACTGTTTTGTTGGAGGGCTCGGATATCAAATTCTAGCTGATACTGTTTTGCAAAATTAGATTGAGTATACAGCCTTTCCAAATGGTCCCAAACTTCCTTTGCTGTGTCATACTTTGCTAACTGGGTGCCAATTGACTGAATGACAGAATTATTAATCCATGTAATAATTTTGGAATTATCAGTCTCCCAAGATTCCAATAAAATAGCAAAATTGGCAGCCTTGTCATCTGTTGGTTTTCCCTTTATACCTGTAACAATCCCCCACATAGCCTTGCCCCGTAAAAAATTCTTCATTACATAACTCCAGTATGCATAGTTTTTACCATCCAGTTGTGTACTAATGGACTGAAGAGAGTCATCTCTTAGAGCCATAATATCAATAGACAGTCAAGCAAATATTCCAAAATTGCCCTTATGCAGATGAACAAACAACCCAATAATAGCAGCAACAATTAACTCTCAAAATCAAACATTCGACCCAGAAACGAAGCAGAAAATCAACCAAATCGAGCCGAAAATATCAATCGGTACACAGTTCGATCCGCGCATCGTCGTGCCTGCTACAAAACCCCTTAACAATCTAGCTCTGATACCATGTTAATTATCAAAGATCAAGTTTCAAAGAGAATAGAGAGAAGAGAGGCTAGGGTTTGAGAGAGATTTCATTAACTGTGAAATGAAGTTCTTTACAAAATACAAAGACAAAGAGAGTTATATACAATGGGCTAAAAGGGCTAAATAAGACTAATGGGCTAAATAATACCCAAACCTAGAAAACCTTATTAGGCTAACATTAACAACTTGAAGACTCTGCAAATAGTTATTTTCCGAAAAAAAAAAACTCACAAAACATGATGATTTCTTGAATTACAATACCCATCGAGCAGTGGGTAGAATCATTTGCAGACGACTTAGATACATGATGGGTTTTGTAAGTAACAGGGTGGCCTTATAAAACTTTGGTAAAAATCTATGTTTTGAGAGTATAATATTTTTTGATATTTTTTCAAACATGATGGTTGTTTTCCATGTAAGATGCCAAGTACAACAGTTATAGAAGTAATTTCTTATATAACAAACGATGCTTACTCTGCAACACCAAATATTTCTTTCACTATCAAGGAGCCGTCTCTTCCACAAAACTCGGGGAGCTGATACATAATGAAGTAGTTTAGTAGAAACTTTTAACTGATAATCAACAACCTAAAATGCCCTTCAATAAAACAAAGCCGCAACAAAATGAATGCTATCAATATCTTCTAAAGATTGCTGACAAGAAACATTATCGTTTTTTTCTGAACAACCCAAAATCTATGTGCGCCATTTTTTTTGGGTATGGGAGGAGTATTAATTTAATATAGGCTACCCCATCATATTTGAAAGAACACCATTATAGTAATGTTAACAACAATAAAAATAACAGAAATGCTAACGGTATGTTAAAAACTCCAAACTGAAATTAAGAATTGATTATAGAATTGCACGAGTAAAGATCATTTGAATTTTACCTCTGAAAGATAGAAAATCTTTCCAAAAAGAGCTTGGACAACAAGCTTTCTCCTTAATTCCTTTTCAGAATTTCCCAATGTATTCATCACAACTGGACCAGCAACGTGAAAGAAATCATTTGCATTAATTATATGCATCAATTAGATAAAAAAATTAGTTTACCAATTGTAGCTCCTACAAGTTAACTTATGGCCAGAAACAATTCATTAAACTAATTGTGCTTGCATAAAACTAAAACATATGTAAGTTTTGTACCTTTATCTTTGACAATTCTCCTTGAAATATCATTCAAAAGTCCAGCAACTTGGGAATCATCCAACAGTGTTGTTTTCCTGAGTTGAATCAATACTGCAACCAGTTTTGGGTCGAAAGGCTTTTCATTTAATGGATAGTGGATGTGTTTTCTGAAAATCTAGGCTATTTTGAAGCCTGTCTGCATATGGAATAAAACAATATAGAAAAGTTATTGTCTTTACAGACTTGATTAATAGATTAATTAAAAAGATAAAAACACTTTTTTTCTAGGCATTTGGTAAAAGATATAAGAACTATAATCAACTCAAATTTGAATGTATATCACCTTTTGCATAAGTCCCTTCAAAGCTTCGTGCTGTACTCCATCACCTTCTTTCTCAAGTAACTCATCTATTGACCTGCATAGTTTTGCATTTTTATTGACCTGAAAAATATCTCTTGTCAGTTGTTTAATTATGAATCAAACAATATTTAGGAAGTTTCTGGCAAGTAATTGAAGAACAAAAATATCTCCATCACATTCTTACTTTTCAAGGTCTAAATAATCAAATTTAGAGACACACCTAAGAAGTAGCTATAGGAAAACTGGATATTTAGATAAATTTAATATCACTATACTACCCTTAATTTAAATTAAACTTCTGTTTGGTTCAAATTCTTCAAGTGAGGATGAATTAAGTAAACAACGTTTCATCGAAATTAAGAAACCCTCTTCCGTTAACCAAATCCTTGAAGTACTGATTGCCAAAAACATCAGGCGTGAAGTCCAAATCGCCGGTGACATTCCCATCACCGCCAAGAGGGTAAAGTTTGTCTAAATTTCGTCGGAGCTGAACTCGCGGTCGAGAAAAACACGTAGTAGTTAGAAATATACGTAGGGAAATTAGAGTTAGGGTAAATTGGAGGATGTGACTGCAACTTAAAATTCAATCATACGTATATTTACAGAGAAATTTAAGAAGCAAGTCGGCATAACCGAGATTCATGAAGCGATTAACACCAAAACCTGAGTAAAACGGGTTGATCCGTGGAGATCGAGCAAAAGAACACTTACATTACTGCCTTTCCATGTCTGGTAAATTCTCAAGTTATCCTTCCCGTTGGTGGATCCAACAAAAACGTCAAGAAGAAGAAAAGGCACCTTAACTAATGCGATGAAACCCTAAGCATTCACCGTCGTCGTATTCGCAATCCAACAAACCATCAAATGGCCAATATCTTGAGAAATCCTTCGAATGTCACACCGTCGTTATCATCGCCCCCACAGCCTAAACTAACCATCGCTTTGATATCCTCGTCGTTTACTTCGATTCCAGCCGAACTAAGATAACTTTTGAGGTCATCGGAACCTACCTTTCCGTCACCGTGGATTACCTCTTCTAATCGGAAGTAGAATATGGTTGAGGGTGACCATAAGCACTGATGCATAGCGGTGGAGAAGACGGGAATTCACCACAGCCTTCCTGTAAGAGGCAAAAAGCGGTGGCGGTGTAGAAGACCCATGGAGAAATCGAGAAACGTGGAAATAAGAAACGCAACCCAAAAAAAAGACCCGAAATCCGGATCCGAAAGGATTCGCGTGACAACCCGGAAACACAAAAAGGCATGTAACGATCAAAAAATTGACGGGATTTAAGATATAGAATAATATATAAATATGACTAAAATGTATGTATCAACTCTAGAGGAAAATTACATAAAAGCATAAAGTATTATGGGCATTTTATTATAAAGCTTTTACATTAAAATTGTAAACAGTAAAAGATATATATTAATTTTTACCTTTTAGTTTTGTTTTACTATCGGTGACCCTTGGTTGAGTGGTTGTAAATCATATGTGCCTAGGGAGAAAACCAAGAAAAAAACTATCATGAGTCTATTAATAAAAAATACATTAAAATCATCAAAGATCAAAGGCATACATTTAATTTGAGTAAATTACAAAAATGTTCCTATGGTTGGAGAGAACTTGCAAGATTGATCCAACTGTTTCAAAAATCACCATAATGGTACTTATGGTTACGATTTAGTGACAATAATGGTCCAAAAGCCAAATAAAATGACCATTTTACCATTTTTAAATTCTTTTTTTATTTTCTTTTAATGTTTAATTTATTAAAGTAATTAAAAAAATTACCCCACCCCACCCGTCTCTCTCTGAGACACACACACACACACAAAGTCGCAAACATTTACATACAAACCCCCGATTTAGCATTGTGATTGTGGATAGTCCAAAAAATGATCAGGCGAATCCAGTCCCACAGCCCATTCACAAGCATCTCCTCCCTCCACCGCCGTCTCCTTCACTCCAACACCTCCGATCATAGTACCCCCTGTCCTCTGTCCTCCGTCACCGGCCACCACTCCCGATCCGATATCACCAGTTAACCCATCACATCTCCTCCGCGTCTGCACCATCCTCTACCAACAACAAGACTCGTCGGAATCAAGACTGCTTCACCTTCCAAAACCACCCATCTGAATTGCTTCCGTTAGAACTCCTCTTTCTCTCTCTAACCCGACCAAAACCCCACAACCTCATCATTCTAAAATCACTAGAGACTACTCTAATTTGCTTAATCTATCAGTTGAACATGGCGACATCGAACTTGCCATGGCCGTCCATGCTTAAATTTTCAAGATTCAAGAGAACTCCCCATTCTTGTTTAATGCACTCATTCTGGCTTATTTCAAATTGGGTCTCACGAGTTAGGCTTACAAGGTATTTAATTGTCTTAGAAATCCAGACGTGGTGACATTTACGTCTATGATATCTTGGTTTGCGAAGTCAAATCGATAAATTGAAGCCGTCAAGGTTTTCTTTGAAATGAGGAGGTTAGGTATTCAGCCTAATGAGTATACTTTCGTTGCTGTATTGACTGCTTGTGCGCGGGTTTTGGATCTAGAACTGGGTTCTCAAGCTCATTGTTTGGCTATCAAATTAGGGTTTTTAGAAGATATTTACATTTTAAACGCTCTTATGGGGTTCTACAGTAAATGCGGCTATCTAGACTTTGTGCTCCAGGTGTTTGACGAAATGCTCCAGAGGGACATTTCATCATGGGGTTTAGATGAATTTTTCCTCCAAATCTGCAACAAATTCCCGTATTCCTGGAATCCCGTCTACAAGTTTCACAAATTCTCTGAACAGAGTTATTGAGACTTTGTCTGGGTGTAGACTTACTGAAGAAGCTAAATACATTGTTTTAAAATTGAAGGAATGGATTAAACCAGATGGGTTCACGTACAAGTGTTTGATTCGCGGATTTTGTGACGTAGGTGATTTGGTTGAAGCTTCAAAGATATGGAATCTAATGGTGGATTAAGGTTTTGAGGTAGAAATTGATGGCGTTGAGAGAGAGAGAGAGAGAGAGAGAGAGAGAGAGAGAGAGAGAGAGAGAGAGAGAGAGAGAGAGAGGTGAGGTGAGGGTGGAGGGGTAAGTTTTTTTTAATTATTTTAATAAATTAAACATTAAAAGAAAATAAAAAAGAAATTAAAAAGGGTAAAATGGTCATTTTATTTGGCTTTTGGACCATTATTGTCACTAAATTGTAACCATAAGTACCATTATGGTGATTTTTTAAACAGTTGGATCATTCTTGCAAGTTCCTGCCAACCACAAGGACCATTTTTGTAATTTACTCATTTAAATTTTACCTTTTAAATTTGTCTTAAAAATGTAAATGCAAACATAACCACAGGTTGACCATTTACATGTTTACTTTGTAATATGAACTCTATTATCATCTACGTCATAACATGGTGATGTTTAAATTTTCATTTTGTTGTTATAAGCATCATGAAAAACATTTTATTGGCATTTTCATGTGTATATTTTCCTAATCGTTCACATTTTATTGTCACAAGTATCATGAAATTTTAAGACCTTCTTGATACAGTGTAAGACTAAGGTTATCATTAGCAAACTAATTGGAAAAGCAAGTTGCTAACACCATTGATATGGAACTCTGTCATTAGAAATAAATTCAGCTAATTGAATCCGTATAAAAGTTTATTTTTCTTATGGATAGATGCATCCACCTCTAGCAAGTTCATTCAAAATGAAATAACTGAAAAATTATCTAAAGACCCCCCTCTTAGACGATCCCCAAATTTGAAAAAATAACTGAATATCTACCAAATACCAATATAAAATGGGAGTTTTGTAGACAAGGTAACCCTGCAAAAACAAGGCTAAGCACCAATACCACAACTTTAGCCATTTGAAAATGAATCACATCACAATCTTCATCCAACTTGTCAGTCTTCTCCAAAGAATCGGCCCACCTCCAAGTCCCATTAATTAAAAGCTTTTAATCTTTGACTTTTTATTCTTGGCTCGGTCTTCTTTGTAAAGCCCGAAGGAATGGATCTATTCTACACTTCTTTTACAAGCAAGCATTGGAACCAAATTGAAACCAACGCTTCAAAGATGCATAGATGGAGTGAATATGCTTTTGTAAATAGTAGTAATATATATTCAAAGTAAATTGTGATTCTAACCTGTTAATGAGTTTGTAAAGCTTTGTATCCACAAATCAATGCTAATCGTATTATTAATTAATCATAAGGAGGTTATGACAAAACAGAGGAATAAACCTTAGAAACAATCGTATGCAAAGTATTTTCCCATGAAGTGATCTCATCTCATTAACAACAATATATAAAGATTACATAAGATAACTATGGGCTGGGTTATACAAATAATACACATAAAGCCCTTGATACACAAATAATACAACCGTGAATATATAAATACACTGACATCCCCCCGCAGTCGGAACGGGAGGTGTAGAATGTTCAAACTGGAACGAAAGTCGAGAAACAAGGCGGACGGTAAACCCTTCGTGAAGATATCCACATACTGAGAAGAAGAGGGAACGTGAAGACCACGGATGTGACCCAGGGCGACCTTGTCTCGAAAAAAATGAATATCAATCTCGATATGTTTGGTGTGTTGATGCTAAACAGGATTTTATACAACAGTGGCCCGTACGGGAGGCCGTTGTAGTTCACGAAGAAGTTTGCAAATCCAACATGCTTCAGCCACATCATTTGCCACACCCTGATATTCGGCTTCGGCGCTCGACCGAGAGACGGTACCCTGTTGTTTAGATGAGCAAGAGATAAGATTTTGTCCCAAATATACAAAGTACCCAGATGTGGAGCGTCTAGTACTAGGACATCCCGCCCAATCTACATCAGAGTAAGCAATAAGATCACGAGCTGAGGAGGTATAAAGTTGTAAGCCATGATCAATAGAGCCTCAAATGTAGCGTCGAATTCACTTCAGAGTCGTGAAATGAGGTTCATGGGGATTGCGCATGAATAAGAAAGTATGATGTATCGCGTATGCAATATCCGGGCGAGTGAATGTAAGATACTGAAGTGCCCCGGGAAGGCTCCTATAAAGTGTTGGATGAGCAACTGGTGGGCCAGAAGGATACAATTTAGCTGACGAGTCAACCAGAGTATAAGCAGGTTTGTAGTTGAGCATACCATCACGATCAAGAATGTCCAGAACATATTTGCGTTGGGACAACAACATTCATGTCCGGTCACGAGTGACATTAATGCCGAGGAAAAAACTGAGATCACTAAGATCAGTCATCTTAAAACTCATTGCCTAGAGTGGAGATGAGCTGAGGTAAGAGCCTAGGCGATGATCCATTTAGGATAATGTCGTCGACGTATAAAAGGAGATAGGCGGTATGAGATCCTTGCCGATAAACAAATAGTGAAGATTCAGAGCGACTATTAGTAAACCCGATCTGGCAAATGAATTGGGCAAAGCGAAGGAACCAAGCTCGTGGAGTCTATTTAAGGCCGTATAGTGATCGTTCTAGTAGATAAACAAGATTCGGTGCCGACTGTCCCGAAAGCCCGTCGGTTGATGCATATAAACAGTCTCACTAAAATCACCATGTAAAAGAGCATTTTGACATCCAGTTGGCGAACATAGCACTGATAAGACACAACTAATGAGAGAACAGTACTGATGGTTGTGGGTTTCACAACATGGTTGTGGGTTTCACAACAAGGCTGAATGTCTCATCAAAGTTTATATCGGGTTGCTGGCTGCGACCGTTGGCAACAAAGCGAGCCTTGTAGCGAGAAAGAGAACCATTAGGGTACATTTGGCTTGATGTATTTAATAGGATTTAGTGGGTTTTGGAATTTAAATTCTTAAAAATCCTTTGTTTGGTTGACAAAAATTGAATTTGTAAATTCTGAAATCATAAAAAAAGGATTCATGTACAACATTTATAAAACCCTCTTGTACCCCTAGATTTTTAAAATCCATTACAGTGAGTTTATAACTGAGAATTAAATTGACTTTATTGCCCCTTCTTAATAGTCCATGAATGCCTCTCCATCGTCCTTGCACAGAACCATCATCGTCATCATCATCTATCAATCTCCCTCTTCCCCTTAATACGCACCTTCATTCTTCTGTATCTCTCTTGATCTCTTCCCCTTCATAGACGCATATTCTTTGGTCCCACTGAATCGATTTCTCTTTCACTCAATTGATCTCATCATCATCAAATTCCTACTGAATCTTGTAACTCGATTGCATTATTGTGACTGACTTGTTCTCTTTTCCTTTAAACTTGTTATATCTGTTTTTAAGCGAAGAGAATAGATGCACTGATTTCTCCATTGCGATTGACTTCTCTTCTTTTCTTTTTCCTTCAAAAACCTTCTTGAAGTGCAAAAGTATTTCATGTTTAGGTTTGTAGGAAAGACTCAAATGAATGAACAAGAATCAAGAAGCCATTATGTGTCAATTTTGAGGATAATCGGTGTTACTGAGTTAAGGGTAGTTTCGAGTTTATTTTAAATTGCTTATTGTTAATTGGTGTTACTGAGCATAGAAATGTATATAGTCTTTGCTTGATTACGATTAGATTAAGTAGATCCGTCATTTTCAACATACTTAAGTACCTAAATAACTTCTAGAAACAAATTTATCAAACTTATAATGGTTTTATAATGTGAACCTCATCTTGTATCTCCAGCTCGGATAAGAGAAATTTCTTGATTCAACCCACTTCCAGTTTCAGTTTCACCACTACCAATTTAGGCTTCCACTCTTTCTTTGTACCTCACTCATATCATATCTTTTCATTGGTGCAGTAGTGGTAACAGGCTTTCACAATTCACGATTCATGAGGAGGTGAGGAGCCTTCAGTCACCGGTTGAGGAGGATTGTTGGATTGGTCGTTGTCGCTGCTTTGTTGGGTATAGCTATCGCCTTTCAGCCTTTCATGGTTCACGTCTTCACGAATCCATCTCTTGGAAATTGGAATCGGTAATTACCTCATCCGGGCATAGGTTTTCCTTTTTCCAACTAGTTTAGTTATTGGCCCAAATCCAATTGCAAAGCCTCAATTACTAAAATCTCATTTATGCTATTTTAATGATGTATTGGGTATTTGAGTTTAATTAGCTTGAACTATTAAATGATTATTTCTATAATAATTTCTTTCAATTAAACTTTAGTTTGAACACTTAATTTTAGACTAAATAATTTAAGGGTAGCACACTTTTTTTCCAGGGGTTGCACCTATATATAAAAATAAAAAAATCGAAATTTTTGCTACTACTCGGGAAAATTTCAGGGTTGCCCGTGCTACCCCAAGCTACCACTAAGGTCCACCACCACTAGCAAGGTAATGATGTTGATAATGGCATTTATGTCATTTGACATAAATGCATTTTAAAAAATTTTGCAAACCAAACATAATTGTAAAAGGATTTGATTTTAAATTCCTTCAACTTTTTAACAACCAAACATAAAGTAGTATTTAAATTCATCAAAATCCAAATCCATCTAAATGTAAATCCTATAACACATATAAATTCCCACCAATAAAATTCAACAATCCAAACGCACCCTTAGAATGTTCTTTCTTCTTAAATAGCCATATAAAGTTAATCACATTTGCACTTGCGGGACGAGGGACTAATACCCACGTCTTGTTAGGCATTAACACATGTATTTCATAGCTAAAACCCAGTTTGGATTCTTGAAAGCCTGGGAGTAGTTTTTGGGTACCGAAGATGAAGTGCCAATATGAAGATTAAGCCGGTGAAGGGGTGACAACGCAGCGGTCGTCGTGCGGTCAAAAATAAAGAAAACCTAACACACACTAGTATAGCGGTAGTCAGGGTCGATCCACAGGAGCTTCGTGGTTAGACTAAATGAGAGATTACCAACTAGTAGTGTCGCAGCTACAGTCGGAGGATCTAGTTTCTATCTTCCTAATCACTAATACCATAAAGCAATGAACAAACAAACTCAAGCCAAGCTAAGCTAAGCTCAAATGAACCTAGTCACTTTCTGAAATCAGAAGTACATCTCTGAATAAGAAGCAAACAAAGGCATCCAAACTAAGCAAAACCAAGCAAAGCATAAACTAGCCACTAGCTAAAGTTCTACTGAACAGTTACTAGCCAAAGTTTAATGCCTAAAACTAACCTAATTAGCTACTGATTTCAGCAAAGGAAAAAAGTCCCAACAAGGTCAAAGCAATATCCAAACACAATTCCACCATTCAAAACCAAACACAAGCATAAAAACACCGAAAATACCAACATTAATCATAACCAAATGATTTTCATTCACCAAACTGAGATCCAAACATAAAAACAGTAATAAAATGTCATAAAACAGCAACCTAAAGTGCTCAAGGCCAGTGGTTGTCACTCCCAAGGAACTTAGCTACAATTACTACTTGATACTAAAAGGAAATTAAATTCTAAAACATGAAAATACCAATTGAGATGTTGCTGAAACGAAATCTTGGAGTCAAAGAGCTTCAAGGTCGATTTTACACCCGGTCTTTGCTAGGGTTTTCGGCTGGAAATGCCTCTATTTATAGTTGCAAATTTCCCGTGACCGCGCCACGCAGAAGTGAAATCCGCGGCACGCGTACTTATCCGTTCCCCGTTTTTTCGTCTTTTGACTGTGTTCCACCGCCTTAAGCCCGCGTCGCGCAGAAGAGAATTCCGCGGCGCGCGTACGAGTTTCATTGATTTTTCATTCTTTTCCAAACTTCTTCCTTTTGCACGCTTTTAGTCCCTGTTTCCATTCTTTTTCTCCAAACAAGTCCTGGCACGAAAAGTGAGAATACCCAGAAATATTTGATATAATTTTATCAAGAACAGGGCTCAACAACGCCTAAAATACTTAATATCACTAGGCGTTGTCAAGGGGTTTCACTATGCCATATCAAAACCGAGTAGCCATTGGTGAGTGTAGGCGGTGGTGGGTGGCACGATGGTTACCGACGTCGGGGAGCTGTTTGGCCCGGAGAGACAGTGGAACCAGCATCGGTAGAGGGGGTGTGGGGTGTGTCATAGTAGGTGATGTAGTAGGGGAGGGCGGCGGAGAACTAGTGGGTGGGTCGGCGGTGGTCGGAGGCGTTAGTGGCATTTGGCGAAACGTGGAGGATATAATGTTATTTATCCAAACGGGAATATTGTCTCATCGAACGTTACATGACGAGAGAGAATGATCTTCTTGATGTCGAGGCTTAGACAGCGGTAACCCCGATGTTGAGAGGGATAAACGAGAAACACACACGAAGTTGACCGTGGAGTAAGCTTCTACGGCGTCGGAATATGTGGATAGCATAAGCACCCAAAAACCCGAATGTGAGTACAAGATGGGGATTTGTTAAACAACTTGTGGTAGGGGTGTCATTATGCAGTGTTGAGGATGGGAGAATATTAAGGAGATGATCAGCCTTATGAAAAGCTTCAACCCAAAATGTGGGGACAGGGGAGATGAGCATCAAAAGAGGAAGGTGTGAACCATGTTGTCGATGGTTCTAAGCATTCTTTCATATTTTCCATTTTTCTTTTAGGTATATGGGCATGAGAACCGAATATGAATATTATTAGTAGCACAAAGTGTCTAAAATGGGAGAAGTCCAAACATCGGAATGAATTAAAGAAAACGAAACAGTAGAAACCGTTGGATTAGGTGTCTAAGCCATGACTTATAAATTGTATTTATCTTATTAATAGAAGCGAAGTCCATTTGGGTTGCCCTCATAGCTGGAGGTTTGGCAAAAAGCTCAGTAGAGAGAAATATTGATTTATTAATTGTTTAATAAATCAATATAAATAAAATAAATAGTTTATTAATATATTAAAGTGATAATATATTAATTAGAAACTATATTAATTAATTAGAAATTAATCTACAATTAATTGGATTTAATTTAGTGATTAATTTAATTAATTAAAAGTGCAGGGACTGGTTTTGTAATTATTCAATAGTTGAATAATAACTGGGCAGTAGAGGCTTAAGGGTGGTGAGATTATGAGTGGGTACATTTATTATTTCGAAACCCTAATTAGGGTTAAGGAGGCTTGGTCCAAATAGGTAACAGGCTTGTCCATTTTGGAGGCTCCTCTAGGGTTTTGACTGTAACCCTGGAAGCTATAAATAGAACCCTCTAGAGGCTCAAAACCTACGCCACTTTTCACCTAGATTCTCTTCGGAATTTTCGTCCCCTCTCCCCTAGCTCTTGGGTGTAACTCCATTTGAGGCAGGATATTTTTGATGCTAGCTTCAAGAAGAAAATCAAAGGTTGGTTTTCATAAATTTATTCTTTAGAAATAAACTGTTGGCCTTAGGAATTTTTGTTATATGTTAATTGATAGAAAAACATAGATCTTTCATTAGGTTGCATGTGAACTTAGGTTTATTAGTTCATAGATTGCTTAAAACCTTTCAGTGGTATCAGAGCCTTGGCTGTTTTTCTTGTGAATTGCTATAACTGCTTTTTGGTCAAGGGTTTTTTTGCGAAAAATTAAACCTTGGGAAGGCCATTTCGTTTTTGATGGCTAGGGTTTTGAAAACCCTAGCCTCCACCCCATTTTTGATGATTTTGTATGCTAATGGAAAGTAGGTTGTTATTTTTGGTAACTAAGATCTTTTAAGTAACTGGAAACCTTAATCCCATTGATTGCAGTTTTCGAAATATATGGGGATTAAGATAGGTAAATTAATTTGATTAATTTTGTGATACCTATCTTAGATTTTAATTAATTTAATTAATTGTTTTAATTAAAATATAAATTAAATCATTTAAAGCTTTAAATTTAATTTTAAATTAAAGAGTTAATTTTAGAAAATTAAAAGATTAAACCTGAAATATTTTAAAAGGTTTAAAATACATCTTATATATTTTATGATTAATAGTTAATATTTTATATATAAGATAAAATTGATTAGTCTTACCGTTAGTAGGCCTCATTCACAAAATTGTCCTATAAATAGGGTATAAGGCGACTGCCTATAAAATGGTAGTCTAATGGGTGTCCACTCTCACTCACCGCTCTCCTGGTCAGTCAAGCGTCGTTAGCCAAACGGGTTTGATGGGACCGCTTAATTCTTATTAAAAGTATAATGCTGTAATTGAAAGTACTAGAACAATTCTTAATAAATCCCAAATCTAGTTACTTTAGGAAAAATGTGAAAAGATGCTAACCCATGAAATTGCACATTACACTTTATGATACATTAGTGGAGCGTGTGTGGTTAACCGACACACTAATAGGGGCTCATAAAGAGTGGTAATGGGTTTCTCATGATTTATCATTGTTGATGGAGCGTGTGTGGTTAACCGGCACATCAACTAGACATGATAAATGATATTGAGGTTACCGAGCATATTTGCATGGTTATTCACATCCAGTTTGTGATCCTCGGGATCCCAGTCATAAATAGTGGAGCATATCTGAGATTAAACATGCCATTGAACAGTTCAATGAATCTCAACAGATCTAGGAATTTTATGAGATGAAATTGATAAGTGTCTTATCTACCTTAATGACCATTATGTTGTGATTACAGCATCCCTCTTCACACCATAGTTGGGGTATTTTGGATCCTAGCCTTATTAAATAATAAATTGGGTAATTATTTAAAAGGATTAAAATTAAACTAATTCAAAATTTTATAGATGTCTAAAGTAAGTGTCAATTCTCATCCTTCTCCTCCTTCACCCATTTCTGAGAGTTTCAGAATGCACCTGTTACATATGGTAAGGCTGACTGGTCTGAACTATGTGGTATGGTTTCACAAATTGAGAATGGTTCTCAATTTTGCTGGCAAGCCACAACTTGTTGAGTGTCCGCTCCCCAAAGCATGGCATCATACATCAATTTGTGATGAGCATGACACCTTGACTATTGAGTCCAAGGAAGTTTGCCGCCTCATGCTATTGATCAGTGACCCCGAGTTCCGCAGGGATTTAGAATTCCTGGGGTCAAATTAGTTAGCACAACTGGTTGAGGAAAGGTTCCAAAAACCGGTTGAATAGAGACGAGCTAAGAATCTTCAAAGATCTTGAAGTGCGCAAGCTTGAAGGAAGTAGCACCCATTTGCATGTTCTCTAGTTTGAGGGATACATAGGCAAACTGTATAAAATTGGTCACCCCTTTTGATCAGGAGTTAAGCATTAGCTCGACTCGCTGATCTGTTCATTTAGATGTATAGGAAGGGAAACCAGGGTAAGACTATCATGGGAATGCATTCAATGTTGACTCTGTATGAGTCGTTGATGGAGAAGCATAGTTCCATTGATTCGGCTGCTTCAAGATTGAGTCTAGTAATAAGGCACATCAAGAAATGATCTAGATCGTCTGACCGGTTCTTCGATGTCTCAAACTGGGAATCCACAATGTGGGACACAGTCACGGAAAGATTGAAATAATGCTTCGAAGCCGAATGGTTTGGCAACTCAGGAATATCTTAAAACTCAGAACTCCTGATCCTTAATTCCTTGGTACAGGATGTGTTTCTCACATATGCTCTATATACGTGGACTATGAAGGATGCGGGATGTTGTTGCATCAGGAGCATATTCAGATTGGATCTGAAGCTCATGCAGATTTGGGTTTTAGTTAGATATTATGATCTTGTTATTAGCTGCGTACGAAATTGTTTGTCATATAGTACATTGTTCAAGGATAATTTAGTTTATAAAATGGTGTTTTTTCTGTTAATACATGTTGTTTAAAATCATCCTTGAAATGTTGTATGAGTATGTTAATTGCATGGCAATAACTTGAATGTTGATACATCCAAAGTGTTTGGATTCGGGAATTGTGTTCTCTGTGATTGTTAAATTTTTTTTATAAGAATCATTTCAACCAAAAGTCCAGTTAGACAGGACTTTGGAATCATTTGACTTAGAGTCACATGATGAATTGAATTCTTAATAAAACATATGTGGCAAGAAATGTATCATACAAAGATCCAGTTGGACAGGACTTTGGAATCATTAGACTTAGAGTCACTTGATGATTAAGTTCTTAATAAAGCACATGTGGCAAGAAATGAATCACCCAAAAATCCAATGGATAGGATTTTGGAATCAGTTGACTTAGAGTCAAGTGATGATTGCAAATCTTGAACAAATTAACAAAGTCATAAATTTGCATAGAAATGCAAAAAGACATTAAGATTATGAGCAACGGACACATCAGTTGCTGTGTATTGCTCGAATCTTCGAAAAGAACACAATTAGTTACACTTCACGATATTTGTCAATCAGTATGACGAATATGGCTTCGCTTATCAGAATAAGCGATTGAATTGAAACCTTGAACAGTTCGAGGACTTCAAAGGAAGTATAAGATCAACAGAAACTGAGTAACATCATAAACTAAGAAAAATGTTTCACGGTTTATTCTCTTCCAAGAACATTAATGGTTATAATGTGTCTTAAGGAAGATGATGGAGCATTGGTCGAAATAGTTCGATCCTCGCTGTATAAAATACACTTCAATTAGTTTCCGATAAATTGAATAGTCAACCAGTCAGACCATAGAAACCATATTCCGACCACATCTTAGACTAAGTAGGTTATGCAGACACTGTATGAAATGTAAAGCATGGATCGTCCCACTTGTACATAGAAAGTCCAGGATCATGTTGCGTTCGTCTGAACCTCATGACTAGCCTGAACCTGATCAACAATGTCGTTTCATTGGCTATCCCGCTGTCATGTGAATGAAGAGCCTTTTAGAAAGGACTCATATTCTAAGGAAAACAGTGGGATTTAGGACAATCTTGAATGAGTTCAGGATTAGCCAAGTGAAAGAACCTTTAGTCATCACTAGGCTTTGAGCAGGAATCCGATTTCTGTTGAAACCTGACATACTCTTCTCTTAACCGGTAGTATTGGTCACCGTCATAAGATGTTATGATCTAGGTGACATACCGATTAGTGGTAAAGCACTAAGTTGGTACGGATTAACAATCTGACTACTTGGAAGCCTTGGTGAGCCCAGTTGCTGCCAAATAAGAGAACGTTAAGGCTAGACACAATCTATGTGGAAATTTGAATGATTTTATACATGGTCTAAAAACCAGTGGGAGTAATTGAATCATCAAAAGAAAGCAACATAGAAATGTACCTTCAGAACATCTGGTTGAGTGAGATGATACTCAGAGTCAAGTTATTGATTCCGGGAGAAGCACTCTCAATAGATGATGAAATTCGAAAGGATTCTACATGGCACATTGAGTCGTTACTGGAGCGCGTGTGGATCACCGGCACACTAATAGGGACTCACAAAGAGCATGCCAATACAAAGGTACATAGGCCCGGGATTCTTCCCACAGGCGCCTCGCAAGAAAGGATATTCTAATTGTCAACATATGCCAAAAGTTGGGATTTTGTGAATAGCCTGAAAGATTTCCATTAATATGTCAGAAAGGTTTTGGATTTCGGATTCTCAAAATGTGCCAAAAGTTTTGGATTTTGTTAATAGTCTATAAGATTCATATGACCGTGTCAAAGCCAGTGGGAGTATCGCTGTTATCTACTTTCACTATATGTAGGTTACATACTGTTTCTAGGAAACGTCTCTTATCATTACAAAGTGTAATGACTTGGTGTTAAGAGACGGATTCACTATGAAAGACTTAACAAAGATATAGCATAATCAGGTGGTTGTGAACATTTATGAGATAGATCAAAACTCTGCCAATATGATCTTGATGAGATTCAAGATGCATAGCCCGAGGAAAGGAGTTTCCTATCATTGCAAAGTGTGATGATTTGGCATAAGAGATATAAAGAAGGTGCAACATAGTCACGTAGTTTACAGACATCTATCGGATAGATGTAATCATCAGTATAGACCTAGTCAGCGTAAGCATGATCTTTGTAAGATTCAAGATGCATGAGAAAGAGTCTCTGAAAGGAAATAGTTATCAAAAGTCATGACATAGGGATTATAAGTAATCTTAAGATTCCGAAAGGGTTTGGAATAAGATTACATCGGATTTCACGAGCTTCTTTGATCGATCAAAAGTGTCATGAACATGTCCTGATGACTTAATGCTTAAAGCACAGTTAGTCGGATTCATGATATATCCTGGCTAGGAATACTGAATGGATTTTTGAACAGACGTGAGAAATCATTGGGGTGAATGTTAATAATAATTTGAAAAAAGTTTCAAATGGGTAAAACTTGGTGCTAAAGGACTTAATGGTTAAAGAGTTTCGTTGGTATTCCGATGGAGCGCGTGTGGGTCACCGGCACATCATAACACTTCGAAATAGTCTTAGGGTGCAGTCATGTAGACTAAGGACCCCGAGAACCATGGGAAGTCACAGTACACATCACCAGAATGGAGTTGTTGATGAGAATGACAGTATAACTCAATTAAGATATTATTGGATGAATGTTCGATTAGATAAAAGTGTATCAATGTAAGACATTTTGGATACATAGAAAGAGTGAAAGGACATATAGACATAGATATAAAACATGAATTAAAAGTTTAAAAGAAATCTAGAAACCGATAATAGTTTTATGATAAATCCGACTTGGTGATTACCTCGTGGAGACTTGGTAATAAGCAAGAGTAGCTGCCAGTCAGATTTTATGTTTCACTTTCCCATGTTTTACTTCCCGAATAATTTGATTATTCGAAAGGTCCATAGTCGCTCATACTTTGGGAAGTAAGTATTGAATCAAGACTTTCATGAATTGGTTTGTAGATTGTCTAAGGAGTTAGACATAACAATAAGATTGCTACAACGTTCATGAGTACTTAGAAATGGAGATTTGAGTATTGGATAAACCCGCGCTCAATAGATTGCTTCATGGATTATATCACTAGTAATGTTGAGACGATAATATCTTATGGTCATAAAGCAAAGACATATGAGTTGAAATTTACAAGTCGGTTGTGCATTGATAATGCGTAAACGCATCGGTAACTCGATGTTATAAAACATATTGTTGTGTGCGATTTTGATAAGTAAAAGATACAAGCATATGAGTCTAAGCTTATTCGTTCCTTGACCCTGATGGGAAACAGATATCTGTAGGCCTCTCGATGATTTTGAAGTTGACTAAAGTGCTGGCCAGCCAGGACTGAATTGATATGTTCAATTAGCAGTCTTATGTCATATGCAAAATCGGAAATCGGGAAACAAAGTATCGGACAGAGATTGATCTCAATCCATGTCTCGTGTCCGAAAATATCTTGTTGGACGGAGGATCATATGATCACTTATCTATGGACAGAACTGACTGGGTCAGAGTTTGACATCAGTTTCTAGGAAGCTGCAAGTTGTTAATTAATATGAATATAAAAGAACAATTAAAGTCATAGACTTATCCAAGTGGGAGACTGTTGGATTAGCGCTCTAAGAAATGACTTATAAATTGTATTTATCTTATTAATAGAAGCGAAGTCCATTTGGGTTGCCCTCATAGCTGGAGGTTTGGCAAAAAGTTCAGTAGAGAGAAAGATTGATTTATTAATTGTTTAATAAATCAATAGAAATAAAATAAATAGTTTATTAATATATTAAAGTGATAATATATTAATTAGAAACTATATTAATTAATTAGAAATTAATCTAGAATTAATTGGATTTAATTTAGTAATTAATTTAATTAATTAAAAGTGTCGGGACTGGTTTTGTAATTATTCAATAGTTGAATAATAACTGGCCAGTGGAGGTTTAAGGGTGGTGAGATTATGAGTGGGTACACTCATTATTTCGAAACCCTAATTAGGGTTAAGGAGGCTTGGTCTAAATGGGTAACAGGCTTGTCTATTTTGGAGGCTCCTCTAGGGTTTTGACTGTAACCCTGGAAGCTATAAATAGAACCCTCTGGAGGCTCAAAACCTGCGCCACTTTTCACCTGGATTCTCTCTAGAATTTTCGTCCCCTCTCCCCTAGCTCTTGGGTGACTCCATTTGAGGCAGGATATTTTTCATGCTAGCTTCAAGAAGAAAATCAAAGGTTGGTTTTCATAATTTTATTCTTTAGAAATAAACTGTTGGCCTTAGGAATTTTTGTTATATGTTCATTGATAGAAAAACATAGATCTTTCATTAGGTTGCATGTGAACTTAGGTTTATTAGTTCATAGATTGCTTAAAACCTTTTAGGCGTTTGACAAAACAAATGGAAGTCGCATATGTTTGCCCAATTGACAAGAGGAACATAGAGACAACTTTTTATTATTTTTACATGGAATCAAATTGTGAGAAACTAAATGTTGAAAAACTGGATGACCCGGATGACCAAGACGCTGATGCCAAAGAGCCGGACTGAGAGACACATGATATGTTTTATGCAAATCAATAAACTCAAACCCTAAGTTCACATGCAACCTAATTTGGATCTATGTTTTCACTATTTGAACATGTAATATAAATCCTAAGGCCAATCGAAAATTTACTAAAAAAATAATAAAAGAAGAACTAACCTTTAGTTGATTTCTTGAAAGCTAAGCAACACAATTGTCTTGCCTTAAATGAAGTCACACCCAGCAGCAAGAAGTCAGAAATCCAGAGAGAGAGCAGAGGGAAGTTGGCGCAGACTATGCTGGCCAGGAGCCTCTATTTATAGTCTCCAAGTGATTATCAGATAAGCCTTAGAGATAAACCCTTTCGAACTCGAACTGAGATAAACCCTTATCTCCAATCTCTTTTTCTGGCTGATTGATACGCGTGTCGCGTACCATATACACACGCGTCGCACGTGTCCATTCAACTATTGAACAATCACAAGTTTGGCCCCTATACTCTTAGTCAATCCAATGAATCTCACAATTAATTCTAATTAATTTCGGATTAATTATTAATACTATTTCTAATTAATATATTATCCACATAACATATTAACAAATTATTATATTGATTTATTAATTAGATAATAAATTAATCTCTCTCTCTTCTAGTTTTTCTGTCAAACTTCTAGCTATGAGGGCAACCTAAATGGACTTTGCTACTATCAATCAGGTAACTACTAATTATTAGTCATGGCTTAGACACCTAATCCAACAGTCTCCCACTTGGATAAGTCTATGACTATGATTTCCAATTTACCTTCTAATTGACCAGCAAATTGCAGCTTCCAAAAAGCTGCTGCTAAACTCTGACCCAGTCAGTTCTGTCCATAGATAAGTGATCATATGATCCTCCATTCAACAAGATATTTTCGGACTTGAGACATGGATTAAGATCAATCTCAGTTCGATACTCTGTTTCCCGATTTCTGATTTGCATATGACATTAAGACTTCTAATTGAACACATTAATTTAGTCCTGGTTGGCCAACACTTTCAGTCAACGCCAAAATCATCGAGAGGCCTACAAATATCTGTTTCCCATTAGGGTCAAGGAACGAATAAGCTTCGACTCATTTGCTCATATCTTTTACCAGTCAAATCGCTCACAACAACACATTTTATAACATTGAGTTATGTAACACCCAAAAATTTTCGCAAAATATTTGAACTTTTAAAACAACTTTTATAAAAAGATAATATAAGTTTCCAATAGTTAAAAACCTCAAAACCAACTTATGAATAAATAAACATAGTAAAGTGCGGAAGCATAAAATAACAATGTCCCAAAATAGAAATTATTCTAGTAGTGGCATCCCGGTGCTCCAAGTCACGCCTTAGCCTCCTTGATCTTAACACCTGAAAAATGTTTAGGGGAAACCGTAAGGAAAAGCTTAGTGAATTCAAACACAAACATCATATTAATATCCACGTTTACCAGCCTTAATCCAATTCCAATTATAATTATAAAAATCAAGCAAAGAACGAATCAATACTTATATAAAATAGGGCGGAATTGTAGGTTTGAGCCGTACCAGGTAAATCCCGTATCCTTTGGCCCCGATCCCCGCACCTCATAAAGAGTATAACGTTGGTGATCTTACCTAACTACCCCTCATAGTAATAATCAATTACATACAGTGCACATGTACGATTTATAATAATAATATAGCATGCTTTAAATAGTAAATCTAAACAATCACACACGAGCTAACTAGCTAACACAAACATCAATACAACGGTGTGAGAGAACTCACATTGAGTGAGTGATATAACAGATAGAAGTCAATATATGGCTACCAAGCTTGTGCAAACTTCAATACTTCACCTAATTAAGACTAAAGGTTAGAAGGATGAAATTGTGAAGCTAAGGAATGAGAAAGGAGTAATCTCAGTAAGGTCTCTAAAACAGACCTGCTGCTCAAGACTGAATTACTCCAAAATATAAAACATAAGCATAGGCTTAAATAATTTTTACAAGAACTACAATGACTTAGGTTTCAGAACCATAAAGAACTCCCCCTAACTCCAAAGGATGAAAGAGATATAAAATTTACAAAAAGACATATCTCTGCTGTCTTCAAACGGATAGTCAGGTGATGTTGGCCAACTCTACCCAACTTGTGGGTGGAATTAGCCCAAACCAAAAATTAGAGGAACAAAAGACACATAAATACAAGTCTCAGAGTTGGAATCGATTAAAAAGGGTTTCCCAAGCTCTGGATATAAAATTCACATTGTGGACAATCACAGAACCAGTATAAGCTGGTGACTGTCCACTGATCTGGAGTGTGGATCCATTCTAATCAACTTATAATGATAATTAACATCCCATCTTCTCCAGATCTTTAATTAAATATGTAATGTACATGTGGGAACTTGGAATCACTCTGGATCATTTCCTAAGCCCTAGAAATGATAAAAAAACAAAATGACATATCACAGCATACCAGATTAGACCTAACAGCAAAGAATCTGTTGTTGCCCATAGATAAAGTCCATTTCAACGAGAGTGGTATTCTTAAGAAAGTTAATCAACTCAATTTGTGAACTTTGGGCACTGGTTGTGGCTCCATATGAGTCCTAGAACTCTAGATCTGATTTTTACAAGAAGGGAGACTAAGCAGTGAAATCTGACAGAAACCCTAGGTTATGTTGCAAAATTCATAACTCAATATCTATACCTTGAAATCAAAATCCCTCCGGTCAGAACCTTCATATATGTCTTGGGAACCTTCGGTTAAAGTTTCGTGGCGATCCAAGCTTTCAATCTCCAGGAATCGTCCAAACACTACGGCTGTCTTCTCAAATCTGGGAATAAAGAGAGATACAGAGGGAGAGAGAGAGTGCTTTGAGGGGGAAGGGAGAGAGAGAGAGAGCCGTGAGGGAGAGGGAGGGAGTGAGATGAAGGAAATTAGGTTTTTGAGCCCTAATATACTAGGTTAAATGGGCTAAGCACTTAAGCCTTTGGGCTAGAAAATACTTAAGCTCTAATTGGGTTTGGCTATAAAACCCATGAACTTAATTATATGATTAAAATATGGCAATAATTATAAGCCCAATCTTTTAATTAATCAGATCTTAATTAAGTAAATTAATATAAGATCACATAATTAAATTAATAAAATAAATAAACGTACCGGGAAAAACCGGGCGTTACAACTCTCCCCCACTAGGAACAGACTTCGTCCTCGAAGTCATCGCCCACAAATAAATCCGGGTAATGAGTCCTCATCTCGTCTTCCGGTTCCCACGTCCATTCCGAACCCCGTCTATGTCGCCACTGAACCTTAACCAAATTTATAGTTTTGTTCCGAAGGGTCTTCGTTTCCCGATCTAAAATCGCAACTGGTTGCTCAACATAGTTGAGACGCTCATCAATCTGGATATCCTCCAATTATACCACCATGGTATCATCAACAACACATTTCCGTAACTGAGAAACGTGGAAAGTGTCATGGATCAGGCTAAGCTCATTAGGTAACTCCAAACGATAGGCCACCTCCCCAATGCGCATAATAATTTTTATAGCTCCTTGAATAAACAAAACTCACATATTAAGTTTTAACTTGACCAAACAACCTCTCTCATTCCAATTTTCCACAATTTAAATTCATTTCTTACACTTTCCACCCCAACCTCTTTAATCTTTCACTTCTAGTCCTTTAATAAATAATTAAATAATAATATTATTATTTACCCAAATTTTCTATAAAATAATTATACCCAATAATTACAATATAGAATATTATAACGTGTCGAAAATCGGGATGTTACAACTCTCCCCCGCTTGAAATAGACTTCGTCCTCGAAGTCATCGTTAGTGAACAACTCGGAATAAAGCGCTCGCATCTCCATATCTAGCTCCGAAGTATACTCCTATCTCTGTCAATGCTGCCACTGGACTTTCAACGTCCCAACTACATTGTTACACAAGGTCTCTGTCTTGTTCTCGTTGATAGGAATCCTCGTTTCATTTAACTAAACCGTATGTTTACCCAAAGATACTCGAAAAGGCCATCGATGTCCCATCTCCCAAATACGTCTATAACTGAAACACAAGGAAAAACGTGATGGATAACACCAAACTCGTCTAGTATCTTTAACGATACTCTACTTTACCCATAACGGTCCAAAGTTTGTTACTATGGGCATCAACTTTCCCTCTTATGAATCCAAATCACTCATATTTCTAGCAAACCACACAATAGCCTTAAATCTTTCATATGCAACTCAAGGTTCAAACGCTTCATAACTATGTAAATACCACGATAACCCCATGTGGTAACATAACAAATCCGCACCGTTTGTATCATTAGTGTCGTCTTGAGCACAATATTTGTGCTCCCTAATACGCGATAAGTAATCCAACCCCAAGAAATGGGCATTCTATATTTCATATTCGTAAAGGCTGGTGTTGAAACTGCACCTATTTACAAATATTCGGTACTGATCTCGTATAGTCATACCATCCCCCGCACTAGAACTGTCAATATACAACAATTCAGTACTATAATCGTACCTATACGCTCTAATTGGTACTAAAGCTGTACCTTTTCACACCATCTGGTACTAAAACCGTACACACATACTATCAATGTAAATCCTACCAACACACCAATATACCTTAAATTTGTGGATGTGTAGCAAGATAAACTTGGTCACCTATTGAAAAGGGAGCTAACACTCGAATGTAACGTGACACAAACCCTGGATGCTTCAGCAATAGTCAAAATCTTACGCATAACACACTCACACTTGGCATTATCAAACATATCCTCCACTTCTCGCAACTTACTATGATATGCAGTATCAAAATCAATAGAACCTCCCAAAAGCACAACTCTCTCAAAGACTCACCAGTCGAACATTGGCTAAGATTATCACCAACTATGTTTGCTTTACCTGGATGGAAAAATATCTCATAGTCATAGTCTCTAACCATAACACGCCACCTCTTCTTCACGCATGATCATAATCTACTAATCTATCATAAATCTACAACTCTTGAGGTCAGTGTATAACATACACTTAACACCTTAAAATAGTACTTTTGTGATTTAACAACAACTCGCAACCGCGCCTTCTAACTCCACTCTTAAACCTTGCTTAGACTGAAACATACCGCGAAAGGGTATCTTGTTCAGTCGTGTTTCTTTATTGCAAGTGACACACTCCATTAGTGTACTAACTAATGTCTTCAAGTCCACACGAAAATTTTCAATTGACTTCTGCATTGAGCGGTACAACCTCGTCATGTACACTTGCTTCTTGCATGCTGCTGGTGTATTAGTGAGCCTAAAAGGTATCACCACAAACTCACCGTTACTGTAACACGTGCCAACGTTCTATCCTTCAAGTATATACTCCTAGTTCGTTACTTGTGGTAACTTGACTTCAGATCAAACCTTGAGAACCATGGTGTTCCCAGAAGGTTTCCAACAAAGCATCCATCCTTGGGTCATCTTGAAACACATCAACAAACTCTCTGTTAATGAACATGTCTTCAACCATCTTCATCTCTCATGCCATTACGTATACTGCCATGTATGCTTAACACTCGACACCGCTACACTATAGCATATCTTTTTGATTACTCACAGCTGAACCCAACACCGCACTCCGCATAACAACTTCACTCTGTAGCAAGAGTCCTCTCCTGCTTGGTTTTGAACTCATATCAGTTTGCAACAACAAAGAACTTCACTTCGAACACGACTCACTACTCTATCTTCATGATCACACATAGTCCACACATCACTCTCGTGATCACATCATTCAGTAGCTTCTCACCACTAACCACTAATACGATCTCGGTACACACGAGCATCCATTACGTCTTATCGTATGCGACTTTCACCGATTCATAACACATCCACGTAACAGTTTAACCACGTATCGAACCTACAGGTTATCTGAAAACCACTCGTCCGGAACATGTCCTCTAATTCCCTGTCAAGTTTATTGTAATTTTGTGTTAAAAGATAAGAAAATTTAGCTACCAGAGTCGTAACCGGTACCAAATCAAGGCGAAACTCCACTTGTCGGGTAGGTGACAAACTAGGGAGTTCTTCCAGAAAGACATCGCTAAAGTCGGAAACAATAGGAACATCGAAAAGTACTACTGCAGATGAGCAAGAAGCCAAGGCCAGACGGGGAATATCCACCGGAATAATAAGTTCTCCACCTCTAGGGTTTTGAACATGAACCTGTATCTTCCGGCAATGGATTTCCGCATCAAACGCGTCAAGCCAATCCATGCCTACAATAACGCAAAGCTCCCGTATCGTAATAGGAATAAGATCAATGGGGAATTCCACCCCAGAAAACTCGAGAGTCCAACCCCGATAAACATCAGTGAAATAAATAGCGCGGTTGTCGGAAACCTCGACGACCATTGGGCGAGCCAACTTCCCGATACTACGCCCCAAACAATTAATAAATGTGCGGGATACGAAAGAATGAGTGGCACCGCTATCGAACATAAGAGCAGCGGGCTCAGAATCTAGCAATACGTGCCTGATTCTCAATCATATATAATTTTTATAACAATCATGAATGCCATTCGAGATAGAACAAAATTATAGTGTAAGAGGGGAAAGAAAAGTACTCGGTCTAATAGAACCCTTATCATTCAGTTCCTGAAGATGACTATGAAGTTCTTTCATCTCTGGTGGTGTCAGATGATAAGGAGCCTTAGCTATCGGAGCTGTGCACGGCACCAAGTTGATACAAAACCCTACTTGCCGAACTGGCGGCATTCCAGTTAATTCCTCTATGAATACGTCACTAACTCGGGAACAATCGCAACGTAACTAACCACCACGGTCGCTGAACAAGAAGCTACGGATAGGCGAGGTGTATCCCCCCTTAATGACCAGTTCTCCCCTACTTGCGTTTGAACCCGCACCTGCTTACGATGACATGAAATCTCAGCTTCAAAAGTATCCAGCCAGTCCATGTCCACGGTGACACATACTTCCCTCATAGCAATGGGGATCAAATCAATAGAAAACTCTAAGCCAGAGATCTCTGAGTACAACCGCTATATACCTCGTTATAAAGAGTCCGGTTGTCTACAACCTGGACAACCATTAGACGAGATAGTCTACCAGCATCTCGTCCCAGACGATTAGAAAAAGAGTGAGAAACGAACAAATGAGTAGCACCGCTATCGAACATAACAACAGCGGGCTTAGAACTAACCAAGTACGTGTCTGCTTCAACAATTTATAACAACTTATGAACATGAAAACCTAAGGGGTATATATTAGAAACATGTCTAGCAGAAATAGAGGAAGACTTAGACGGTATCCGCATCCGCGGAAAAAGAAAGATATTAGAGACAATTCAGCCTAGATATTTCTAGGGAGACGAACACTTAGTTCACCGGAAATTTTTCAACCTTTCCCCAACCCGAAATCGGCACCGGTGTTTCAAATAGTAGGGGCCCTTCTACTACCTTCCACACAAGTTCCAATATCGCATTCGCGTCTAGTTTCAAAAGTTCCAGTTCGCTCTAGCCGTTTATTTATACAACTCTCTCACATGATAATACTAACAAAGTATATAATCTTAACATTTTAAGGCCAGTTGAAACAATCAAAAATTAACAATTCAACAAAGTAAGAAACATATGAAACAAAGCTTACAAGGCTGGTTGACTGGCACACCGCGAGATCTTCCACTACTAGTCTTCAAAAGTTTTATAAAAATCTTTTAAAGAAAATATTTTAAAGAAAATAAAATTTTAAGAGCCTTAAATTTGAGTCTAGAACATCCTTAAGAATGCCTAGTTCCCTCAAACGTGTGCTCTGATACCAACTTGTAACACCCAAAAATTTTCGCAAAATATTTGAACTTTTAAAACAAATTTTATAAAAAGATAATATAAGTTTCCAATAGTTAAAAACCTAAAAACCAACTTATGAATAAATAAACATAGTAAAGTGCGGAAGCATAAAATAACAATGTCCCAAAATAGAAATTATTCTAGTAGTGGCATCCCGGTGCTCCAAGTCACGCCTTAGCCTCCTTGATCTTAACACCTGAAAAATGTTTAGGGGAAACCGTAAGGAAAAGCTTAGTGAATTCAAACACAAACATCATATTAATATCCATGTTTACCAGCCTTAATCCAATTCCAATTATAGTTATAAAAATTAAGCAAAGAACGAATCAATTATTATTTACCCAAATTTTCTATAAAATAATTATACCCAATAATTACAATATAGAATATTATAACGTGTCGAAAATCGGGATGTTACAAGTTATCGATGCGTTTTTGTATTATCAATGAACAATTGCCTTGTAAATTATAATTCATATGTCTCTGCTTCAAGATCATAAGATGTTATCCTCTCAAAATTGCTCGTGATATAATCCATGAAGCAATTCTTTGAGTGTGGGTTTATCCAATACTCAAATCTCTATTTTCTAAGTACTCATGAACGTTGCAGCAATGTCGTTGCTATGTCACGATCAATTCCTTTTTCAAATCTTGCTGCAGCTGCACGAACTCCTTAGACAATCTACAATTTAATTCATGACAGTCTTGGTTCACTACTTACTTCCTAACGTGTGAGCGACTGTGGATATTTGAATAATCATATTATTCAGGAAGTAAAACATGCAAAATTGAAACACAATGTTAAACAATTGACAAATAGCAGTAGACAATACTCATCAATAATTCTATATTATTAAATCACGAAAGTCAATTACATTTACATTGTTACAAGTTTCAGATAACTATCTAATTTCTAAAAACTAATATCATCTCTCAATCTTATGCTTCTAGCATGCTGATTGTGCATGATCCTACTCAGAGCCTTTGTCAAGGGATCTGCAGGATTAGCCTCAGATGATACCCTCTTTACAAGGAGGTAACCTTCTTCTACCCTATGCCTGATGTAGTGGTACTTTCTATCGATATGTCTGGACTTTCCATGATCTCTCGATTCCTTTGTCAAACCAACCGCTCCTTCGTTATCGCAGAAAAGTGAAGGGTTTTGAACAAACAATGAACTAGAAATTCCTAAGTTCACATGAAACTCTAAAAGAGATCTATGTTTTTCTACTATGAACATATAATAAAAACCTAAACGCCAACAATTATTTCTAAAGAACAAATCAAGAGAACCAACATTTGATTCTTGATCCAGAAGCTAGCAGCAAAAGTTTTCTGCCTCAAATGTAGTCACACCCAAGCAATGGAGGAGAGAAAACAGCAGAGTTCCTTTGAGAAGATGAAGTTGGCGCAGGATTAGGGTTCCCCAGGGGTTCCCTATTTATAGTTTCAGGTGGCACAACTTAAAACCCTAGAGCCCAACTTTTACAAGCCTTTTATCAAATGGACAAGGCTTTACTGTGACAATTGTAAATTTTGAGTCAACGAAAGTCAACTGTAGTCAAACGAAGCGTACGTTAATCTATATGTTGAAAGTTATTTTCCATAACTTTTGCGATGAATTATTAATATTATAGTATCACGTATGCTAAATCAAAAAATTATCGATTTAAAAGCCGAAAATACGAACAGCAAACTACTGTAGCGTAAAAATTCGATAATCGTACAATTATTATTTTGAGAATAATAATATTCATAAAACGATCTACTCGTAAATACGAACCTGTGGATATATAGAACATCGAAAACGGAGTTCGTACGTGAAAGTTACAACCATTAAATCGCTGTGAACGGATAAATGTACACAGGGTTTGGACTCAAAATACAAAATGTGGTGCCTTAAACATCAAATATGAAATAACAATTCATATAATATGGAACGTAATAATATCTAGTATTTAATTTCAAAGCCAAATTCGATTTCCGGTAAAATGCCAAAAATCGTGAAATCGGAAGAATACTGCGCTTAAACGCGTATTTCGACATCCAACGAGTTAAAATTCAATCAAAATAAATGTTTGACCATGTTTTTATACAAAATAATTATTTAGAACTTCGTTTCGCCAAAAACGCACAAAATTTCACTAAAACGGCTTACGATTTTATAAAAATCACACATTTTATATAAGTAGGATGCTATTTTTATAAAAACAAACCCACCCACCCCTCCTACCCCACCCCCGTCGGCTACACCACCAGCCCCCATGCAATCCATGGGTTACTATTCAAAATCTAGGCTAAGGACTTGGCTAGGATTATAATAAACATAAAAATCTAACCAAGATCTAACTTGAATCATAACCAAACAAGGAGACTTCATTTGAACACCCAACTTCATTTCTCTCTTCTCCCTTCCTCTCTTCCTCTCGACTCTCTCCCTCTCTTCCTCTCTTCCTGTCACACCCCCAAACCACGATGGCGGAATCGTCTGAGGGCGGAACGGGACATAGCATCACAACCATTGCATACATTGAAAACATAAGTAGATAACAACCATCATACATTATAATTGGAAAGTTACATTGTTCAAACGGTATTGTTTCAACCCAATTACGGTATGATAAAGAAATAAGTAAAAGAGACGTCTTCGCGTCCTATTCCAAAAGGTTAGTCGGACCTGACTAATTGTTACCTGAGAATACAAATAATTTGAAAGAGTGTCAACATTACGTTGGTAAGTTCATAAGATTTTTGTATTGAGAAAATACATAGTCCCTTTTTCCTTGTAAATAGATAGTGTTTGAAACCAGAAAATCCAATATTTTCATATAAGTGAGTCGTAGTCTTAAAACCCAAAGACCGAAAATGTATACGTGTTTCTATACTTGAAAATAGTATTGCATAGTCTTATTCTTGTACGAAACCATGTAAATATATGTTTATTCGTAGATTAATTGTAGATCTGATTCCGTAAAACCTTTACGTAGGTAAAATCGTGCTTTTATTTATATCTTGATAAAATATAGTTTTAATTTCCATAAAACTTGTATGTATAACTAAAACCATACTTATATTTGTAACTTGTTAGAATGTAGTTTTAATACCATAAAACTTGTTTGTATATGTAAATCGTACTTATTTTCACATCTTAATGAAATGTAGTTTTAATTTCCATAAAACCAGTGTGTATAAGTAAAACCATACTTATATTTGTAACTTGTTAGAATGTAGTTTTAATACCATAAAACTCGTATGTATAAGTAAAATCGTACTTATATTTGTATCTTGACAAAATGTGATTTTAATCCCATAAAACCCGTATGTATAAGTAAAAATCATACTTATATTTTGTGTAGAGCAACATGTAGTTTTATATTTATATAAAACCATTTGAAGATGTTTTTCCCCAAACTAAGGATATTCGTTGTCGTTTATGTGAGTTATTATAACCTTGCTGTGACTAGTATGTAGGCCTGCCACGACGTTCTTCAGGCGTCGCAATGTTAAGACATTTGTCACACCAGACATGCCGGTCTAGCCGTAGCTAGCAGCTTAGGTGCGGGATTGTCAGTCCCGTATAGATCTATACACAACTATCTTGCTCATGAATGATTAAGGTTATAATCCAGGACTTAGTGCGTACATCTTTCAGTATTGTGAAGAAATGTCTCACATAACCACCCAATGTGATGTTTTATCCTAGTTCGTACTGAAATGACGACCCTTTTGTATTTGTAATTATCAAGATATACTCATGATAATTATAGTGTAAAGCCTTGCTTGTAAATGTAGTGAAAACTCCTTTGTATTCATAATTATCAAAATGTCCATGATAATTATAGTATATAAATATACTGAAAACTCATTTACGTTTGTAATTATCAAATTGTCCATGATAACTATAGTATGTAAATATACTGAAAACTCCTTTACGTTTGTAATTATCAAATTGTCCATGATAATTATAGTATGTAATAATTATATATTTATATAATTATCTTTAGTATTTCTGTCGTATATTTGTCGTTCGTTCCATAAATTATACCCATTATAATTTATATAAATATTTTTGTTGTGTTAACGTATTTAAGCCTAAAAGATGTCAATGAGTTGAAAAGTATAATTTCTTACATCTAAGGAACTAAATATTCTAATAAGATAGATTTAAAGTTTATCAACATGTCATGGCAAGAAAATTGTTTTAGTCATCTTACATGAGTGATGACAACATTTTAAATCTTGTCTTTTTATCAAAATGATGGTAATCTTTCCAAATTGTCATTTTTCATACACATTAATTCGAATATAGTCATTTTTTTGTCTAAAATACCAACTTCCTTGTAAAAATATCATTTTTCAAGTTTATTATGACGTTATAAGTCTAAATAGTCGTTATTACGTCAAATTGACGTTCTTTTTATAAATTACTAGAAAAGCCGTATTTCCGGTCACAAAAACATACTATTCCTATAATAGTCTATTTTTAGTATACCGTTGTAATAATCATATTTTTATGAACAATAATGAAATAACTTATTTAGATGATTATAAATAACATCTTTTAAGATATTTCCCACAAAAATGGTGTAATAACTTGGTTATAACCATTTTGTTAGAAAGAAGTGTTTCCGGTTACAAAAACGTAGTTTTTACTAATTTTCGTTTTCATGACGTTTATATTAAAGATCTAGTATATTTACACAATTTATTTATAGTTTTGTAACTTTTACACAAATATAATACCTCATAATGTTCATAATACATAGATCTAACAATATGTCATGTCAAAAACGTTTTTACATAACTACTAGTTTTATAAACTTGTGTAAATAATTATTTATAGTATATAAACACACATAAACTTGTGTAAATCATCATTTTTAACATGTAAACTTGTATTCTCCCCCAAAAAGTTTAGAAAAGATGAAAATGAGGGGTATGAACTCACCCTTGATGCATGCTTTACTTAGAAATAAGACAGTTCTTGCGGGATTTACGGTAGAAGACAAGATCTAAGCTTCGGATCTCGAATGACCCTTGGACAAAGCTATTATCCAACGGGTATACGTAGATATTAGTGTGTGTAAATGAGATAAAACTGGTGTAATAATGTTTAAAATCACTAAAGGAAACTAAGTTACCAAAAAGATTTGAAAAATACTTGAAAACGAAGAACGGTGGTGGTGGAAGGTGGTGGTCGACGGTGGTTTGTGTTGGTGGAGTGGTGGTGGACGAAAATGATAAAGAGGATGGAGGATGATCAGATTTTGAGAGAGAGATGAGGCGATTGGAGAGATTTTCTAGCAAGGTGGTGAAGTTATGAAGCTTTATATATATATATATATATATATATATATATATATATATATATATATATATATATATATATATATATATATATATATATATATATATATATATGTATATATATATATATAAAATACAAGTATGGTTAATGTATTTGTTTATTATTTTCCTTGTAATCACTTTTCTTCTAGCTATAAGTCATGTAAGTGAAGATATGGTGGTAACGGGATTGAGGGCTGCCGATGGGGAGGGGTAGGGTAGTTTGCTTTCTTTTTTTTATATATTATATACATTTTGTTTATAAAAAACGAATGTTTTTATAAAATACGTAAAACGTTTGGCGAAATTTTATGAGTTTTTGGAGAAATGATCTTCTAAATAAATATTATGTATAAAAACATTGCTAAAATTTTATTTAGATTGAATCATAACTCGTTAGACGATGAAGTACGCGTTTAAGCACAGTATTCTTCCGATTACGCGATTTTCAACATTTTACCGGAAAATATATTTAGCTATGAAATTAAATACTAGATAGTATTACGCTTCATAATATATGATTTGTTATCCTATTTTTGTTGTTTAAGGCACCTCATTTTGTATTTTAGGTCCAAACCCTGTGTACATTTATCCGTTCACAGCGGTTTAACTGTTGTAACTTTCACATACGAACTCCGTTTTTGACGTTCTATATATCCACAGGTTCGTATTTACGAATACATCTTTTTATGAATATTATTATTCTCAAAATAATAATTGTACGATTATCGAATTTTTACGCTACAGTGGCTTATTATACGTATTTTCAGCGTTTACTCGATAATTGTTTTGAATTAGCGTACGTAGTATTATAATATCTAATAATACTTCGTAAAATTATGGAAAAATTACTTTTCAACATATGTATTATCGTGCGCTTTGTTTGACCACAGTTGACTTTCGTTGACCAAAATTTACAATTGTCACATCATATACCCATTGGAAAGAATTTCGTCCCGAAATTTAGCACTTGAGTAGATCCTCAAGGGTTTGGTTAGAGATGTGGATATTTCGGTTTCATTTGGTCCTCACGTTCCTAAGTAAATTCAGGTTCACGCTTGGCGCTCCAGCGGACCTTTACTATTAGTATGCGACTTTGTTTCGTCCTATTGAATTCCCTATTCATGATATCAACCGGTCCTTTAATGAAGTGGAGATTTTTGTTTACTTCAATTTCGTTAAGCGGAATGACGAGAGTCTCATCGGACAGACACGTCTTTAGGTTTGACACGTGGAAAGTAGGGTGTACATTGTTGATTTCCTGTGGTAGTTGGAGTCTGTAGGCTACCGGACCGATCCTAGCAAGGATCTCAAATGGCCCAACGTATCTTGGGTTTTGTTTTCCACGCTTCTCAAGAGTATCATTCCCTTCTAGGGTGAGACCTTCAATAAAACACGGTCGCTAACCTGGAATTCTAAGGGCTTGCATCGTTTATTCGAGTAATTCTTTTGTTGTTCACGAGATGCTTTCAATCGCTCACGGATCTGAACGATTTTCTCTGTCGTCTCTCGTGTGATCTCTGGACTGATGAGAGTGCTGTTAGGTACTTGTCCTCTGGCTAACTGGGTGTCGCCCACCTTGGCCCAGCACAGAGAGGATCTGCACTTGCGTCCGTATAAGGCTTCAAACGGAGCAACTTTAATGCTTATGTGACAACTTTCGTTGTATGAAAAACTCGACGAGCGGCAAGTGGGTGTCCCATGACTTGCCGAAATCCATCACGTCAACTCTCAACATGTCTTCCAGCGTTTGGATAGTTCTTTCACTTTTCCCGTTGGTTTGTGGATGGTAAGCTATACTCATGTTGAGCCTGGTACCCAAGGTCCTTTGCAATGATTGCCAAAAACGTGATGTGAACTGACTATCTCTATCTGAAATAATGGATATTGGCACACCATGCAATCGTACAATCTCTTTGATGTACGTCATTGTCAGTTTTCTCCATTTTGTCTGTCTCTTTTATTGTTATGGAGTGTGCGAACTTGGTTCACCAATCGAAAATTACCCATATGGTGTCCAGCCCACCAGTTGCCTTAGGTAACTTAGTTATGAAGTCCATGGTTATCCACTTCCACTTCTACTCGGGTATTTCTGGTTATTTTAGTAAACTCGAGGGCCTTTGATATTCTACCTTGACCTTGGCACAAGTCAAACACTTGCCCATATATTTAGCAATCTCTGTTTTCATGTTTGGCCATCAGTATACTTTGTCTTGTGAGTCTCTTCCATGACTAACACCCTGAAGCCACCGAACTTTGGTGTCTGGATTCAGTCCATGAAACATCGTCGGGGCATTGGTCAACCCAATAGGTATCGTGACCAATTTTGCAGTGGCCATACTGAGTCCTAAATGATGTTTTGGGAACGTCCTCCTCCTGAACTCTAGGTTGATGGTACCCAGCTTCCAAATCGGTCTTTGAAAAGTAGTTGGATCCCTGTAACTGGTCGAGCAGGTCATCGATTCTGGGAAATGGGTTTCTGTTCTTGATAGTCAACTTGTTCAATTCTCTATAGTCGATACACATTCTAAAGGATTCATCCTTCTTTTTCATAAATAAAACCGATGCTCCCCAGGCGAGAAGCTCAGTCTAATGGATTCTTTTTCTAGTAATTCGTGTAGTTGACTAGATATCTCCTGCATCTCTACTGAGGCTAGTCTATATGGAGATTCTGCTAGGCAGCAGCTCCCGGGATCAAGTCGATTCTTAACTCGACCTGTCATGTTGGGGATATCCCCGGAAGATCTTCTGGAAACAAATCAGGAATGTCACAGTCTTCTGGTATGTCAGTGATTTCCTTCCGTGATCGCATCTGACTGGACCCCTTTGCCTTCGAGCAGTCTCTCTTGAAGTGCTCGGTTTCGTCATACCCAAAACAAGAACGTCTGACAGTCGAGTTGGACGCTTGATGGGTTCCCAGTACCGGAATCTTGCAGGAACGGGCTGCATGTCCCTTTTGCTTGCAGTCATAGTAGGTCATCTCTCTACAGGCACCATTATGATGAAGATGACATTTGTTGTGCTTTGGGAGGTTCCCGAAATACTGTTTCGATGAAGTTCCTAAAGGTACGTACTAAGGATAGGCAGCGAAGTTTTGATATGTCTAAAATGTAAAGACTGTTCAAGCGTCGTCTACAAAGCAAGTTATGAAATGATTGAGGATTCGTGGAGCCACAATTTCTGTTGTAGCACTCTCCTTACAACAGAACCATATTCGAAGAATATGTTTAGGGAGCCATTGTCTCTAACAGGGCGGTGAAAGCTCATGATAGATGAAACCACATGATCTAGGTGATGTTAGAAGGGTTTAGAATGATAAGTAACTTCACTGTTATCAAAGTGCGTTACAACTCCGGGTGAATGAAGAAGCTCGTGTGACAGCCAAATGAGGTAGTAAGAGAATGAAGAAATTCCTTATGATAAAGGTCTAAGTCGTCGATGAGGGTCTTGTATAGAACTATTTTGATTTCTATTTTTGATGAATTATCCAACTGTTTAAGTCACGCCAATTTCAAATTTACAAGGAGTCGGGAAAAAATGAGTTTAGAAGTTAGGAACTTATTTGAAATTGTAAAGGTAGAATGCTACTTCGAAGGAAGGCGTAAAAGTATCGATCATTGAGATTGTGTGCAATCTCAACTTAGTGATTCTAGGAAAACAATCCTTTGGAGGATAGCGAATTATAACATCTAAGACTTTTCTCTCCTCAAAATAGAGGACCTGGAAAATTGTTTGTACAACGTTTGGTGTGAATGTAGTTTTTGTACCTTTTATAGAGGCAGCGGTTGAGCTATAGGTTTGATGTGTGGAGTAAGGGGATTTAATCATTGATAACAATAAGAATGCCAGTAATGCCAGAGGGACTCAAAATGATGTATGAAACGATATAGGTCGAAGGATAACTCAAAGTTATAGGAAATTTACGTGTGTCGACGAGGTGCGAAGTTGAACCAGGAATGAAAAGCGTAAGGTCGAAGTTTGTTCCATAAACATGTGAATAATTTGGAAAGTGTAAGTCGATGGTACACTTGATAATATCACTTGTGTTTCTAGGGGCCATGAACTAAAACTTAGAAATTTTTTACATAAGGGGAAGCAGTTTGTGCATTAAATTACAATACACGAAGTAAAAATGGTCGGGTATGCATCCCCAAAGAGAAGGTCTAGAATCAAGAGATATCCTAGCTTACGTCTTAAGCTCAAGATGGAAACAATCCTAAGGCTATAATCGTAGCGCAAAAGGAAGGTCTCACATATTGGTCAACTATAGGTTAAACTTCTGTGTCTCCTCGGGAGTCATATCGGGAACACTCACCAATGGTTTTCAAGTCGTGACTACTCATGGTGACTCAACTGTCCCTTAATGTGAAGCTCCTTGTCGGCATTAGAACCGTTTTCTTAGTCGTAACTCAGGTACGAAGACGATAATGAGGTATCGAGGTAATGTTGATATTAGCGTCGACTTAAGATTGTCAATAGTGGCTCTTAATAATAACTAATACTATCAAAGTATTTATATTAAGTGTTGACGTGATTACTAAGTGTTGTAGGATTCTCGAGTTTTTACTCCGTTGCTCATTATGCTCACACTTAGTTATATGTCGGTCAAACCCTAGTCAAACGTAGTTGATCAGGCTACGTTTCCCCATGATTTGATAACATATTATACTAAGTCTAATTATAATGTTCAACTTAAACTCTAATGTTCTTAGATTGTTGTATTGTGATACTATCTTTTTTTGTATGCGTATACTTTTATATAAATAACATTGTATTTTAAAAGTATACTTGTTCGAAACGTTTTAGAGAGTTTTAGTCCCATTGAATTTATAGTTGTATATCTTAAATGGATTGATATACTTAGTTCACTATAAACAATGCTCTGATAGCAATCTGTCACACTCCCAAACCACGATGGCGGAATCGTCTGAGGGCAGAACGGGACATAGTGACAACACAGCGGTCGTCGTGCGGTCAAAAATAAAGAAAACCTAACACACACTAGTATAGCGGTAGTCAGGGTCGATCCACAGGAGCTTCGTGGTTAGACTAAATGAGAGATTACCAACTAGTAGTGTCACAGCTACAGTCGGAGGATCTAGTTTCTATCTTCCTAATCACTAATACCATAAAGCAATGAACAAACAAACTCAAGCCAAGCTAAGCTAAGCTCAAATGAACCTAGTCACTTTCTGAAATCAGAAGTACATCTCTGAATCAGAAGCAAACAAAGGCATCCAAACTAAGCAAAACCAAGCAAAGCATAAACTAGCCACTAGCTAAAGTTCTACTGAACAATTACTAGCCAAAGTTTAATGCCTAAAACTAACCTAATTAGCTACTTATTTCAGCAAAGGAAAACAGTCCCAACAAGGTCAAAGCAATATCCAAACACAATTCCACCATTCAAAACCAAACACAAGCATAAAAACACCGAAAATACCAACATTAATCATAACCAAATGATTTTCATTCACCAAACTCAGATCCAAACATAAAAACAGTAATAAAATGTCATAAAACAGCAACCTAAAGTGCTCAAGGCCAGTGGTTGTCACTCCCAAGGACCTTAGCTACAATTACTACTTGATACTAAAAGGAAATTAAATTCTAAAACATGAAAATACCAATTGAGATGTTGCTGAAACGAAATCTTGGAGTCAAAGAGCTTCAAGGTTGATTTTACACTCGGTCTTTGCTAGGGTTTTCGGCTGGAAATGCCTCTATTTATAGTTGCAATTTTCCCGCAGCCGCGCCGCGCAAATGAAGAATCCGCGGTGCGCGTACTAATCTTTTCCCGTTTCTTCGGTATTTGAATGTGTTCCACCGCCTTAAGCCCGCGTCGCGCAGATGAGATATCCGCGGCGCGCGTACGAGTTTCCTTGATTTTTCATTCTTTTCCAAACTTCTTCCTTTTACACGCTTTTAGTCCCTGTTTCCATTCTTTTTCTCCAAACAAGTCCTGGCACGAAAAGTGAGAATACCCAGACATATTTGATATAATTTTATCAAGAACAAGGCTCAACAACGCCTAAAATACTTGATATCACTAGGCGTTGTCAAACACCCCACACTTGTGCCTTGCTTGTCCCTAAGCAAGAGAGTTTTTAACAAATTATAATAAAGAATCAAACAGTTTTTGACTGTGTTTAGTTTCAAAGCTTATTGCTCTATGAGTTAGAGTGGAATAGTTTGCGAGAACATAATTGAGTTGTTCTTTGGAATTCATGGCTTTCTAGAGAACCCTTGATTACAAACTTTCCGTCCACATTGAAGTGTACGTACTCATTCAGATTCTAAAGGCCATTAAAGAATTGTCCATGACTTTCGATGTTGTCTGTGTAGCGAGCTTTCAGAAATACCATCCCAGACCAGACGATCTTAGGTGGTAAGGTGCATAAGGTCCACCCATTTTAGACCTACCGGCTCGAACAACAAAGGCCACAAATTGACTTTTCCTTCCTAAACTCCAATCCTAAAACAGCTCAATCTTCTAACTCGTAAAACTCAACTTATTTGACTAACTAATAGCATGATCACAAATAAACAATATTTCTTGAAAAATACTAGTGCTATCACAATCACAAACCATTCATTTCAAAATTGCAATTTATTAAAAATTTTGAAAAATATTGCCAAAAATTGAAAAATTGATCATTTCTGCAAAAATTTCAAAAAATTTTCTCTTTCGACCGTCCACACCCCACATTTAAAATCGTACAACGTCCCCGTTGTACAAAATTATTTCAAAACAAGGGAGAAAGAGTTACCCCTTATTGGACGATAGACTGCTTGGTGCTCAATATCACAGGTATAATTGCGTACAGAAGGATCCTCGATTTTATATGCTGGAGTTGTAGCGCTACAGTAGGACACGCCGGTGGTCGAGACAAGTGGAGGGGGCACGGTGACCCCACACTTGCCTGAGACAACTCCTTCTCAAATTGGTATATCATGCATAACTTAACAAACAAATTAAAAACACAGATGACAAATATGAATAGAAATATACAGTAGAAGTGTCATAAGTTTGTACATATATCCCAAAAAATAAAAAGAAAGAAAAAGATACATCAATCACTGTCAGGCGGCCTGGAGGGTCCGACCTCATGATCGTGAGCCCTGGCTGGGAATGGTCGGGGACGTTGGCCCTGCTGAGTGACCAACTCCAAAAGTACCTCCCCGATCCACTCAAGCTGGTCCTCCATCCTCGCAACTCGGGCCTCCAACCGATGGATGGCCGCTGGGTCCTCCTACGGCTGTGTCGGGGTTGCGGGCTCTGGTGCTGGCTCTGGCCTCCTGCATCTCCTTCCAGGCTGGGCATACGCGGGCTGGGGTGCCTGAGGAGGCTCGGTCGGTGCCCGGATGAACTGCCCCGGGCGCTGCTACTCAATGAGCCGCATCCTCTCCAAGGTGCGTGCTGTAGTGCGGGATGGAGGCGGAGCGGTCAAGGAGGCAACCACGGGGGCAGTGAGAATACCATATGAGCGGGCCAGGCGGGTAATGAAGTACCCCCTGGCGAGAGGGCTGCTGGAGGAGGCGCCGGTCGAGTGGGTGGAGAGGGCGACCGCGAGGGCGAAGGGGAGATGGGGGAATCGGGACGGGTCGAGGAGAGCCCAAAAGAATGTCATGTCCTCCCCAGACACCTTCTCGCCCCCCTCCCGCTGCATGATGAAGGTGGAGACGATGCGATGCATGAGGCGGTGAAGTGGGTCGCGGAGGTGGCTCTCCCTCGAGGTCCCTGCCTCGTACATCACGTTGGACAGTGGTGTCCAAATCTCCATGTTGGGAGCCCGAACCGGCTGCCCCTGAATGCACGCCCCAAAAAACTGAGTGAAGTGGCGGTGCTGAAGATCCGCCAGAGTGTAGATGCCGGCGCGCCTCCCGAAATCCCAGAGGTTGCACTCCCTGTGCACACCTCCCAAGCGAAAACATACCAGCCTGGAGCGTGGGTCCCCCGCCCGAGGTGCGAACTGGACAGTGGATATGAACTCCAGTAGCAGCTCCGTGTAGACCACGTCCTCGTCCGTGGCCATAATCCTGTCCCAGACACGGCATGTAAATGATGCCTCCTCATGGGTCCAGGTGCGATGTAAGAACGGCTCGATCGCACCCCATAGCCCTGCATCCCTCAGAATATCTCGATCGATGACTGTCGCCTCAAGGACCCGGCGACGAGTCAATGCATCCCTCCGCGAGGTATACTCCACTAAACTGGCAAGCTCCGCGGGGAACTGGAGGAAGGGGTGGTCCAATCTGAACATCATCTGCAAAAGAAAACACATAGCACAAAACAAAAAAATTTTGCAAAATTAGTCCTTTTCTTCCCCACCGCACCGCGGCGCGGCCCAAGAGCAAAGGCGCGGCGCGGCGTGCGGCTGTTTCAAAACCCCGATCCAATCTCTCAATTTAACCTGCTAAAACTCAATCCAATCATACCACAAGGTAGCCTAGATGCCGACTAGCTCGTTTAGGGTCTCCATTTGGCAAAACAAACACCCTATGAGCTAGCATTAGCGATTCTAAGTTTTTGAACTTTTTGAATAAAACACTAAAATTAACTACCTAATCAATAGTTTAAACAACTAATAAGTAGTTAAAAGAGCGTACCTTGGTAGTAGAAACACAATAAGCAAAAAAATCGCAAGAAAATTTCGATAACCAGAGCTCCGAGTCGTGTGAAATGAGTTGTGAGCCGCGGCTCACCTTATTATAGGAGAAAAACCGACCGATCGTTTACCGCGTCGCGGGTTTATGCTTTGCGCGTCGCGCGTGTCACCAAATTAACCCCTGTGCATCGGGTTGATTTACGATCCCACGTCGCGTAATTCAAATACCCGCGGCGCGGACTTCAAAAATTTCAAAACTTATCAGTTGACCCCACACTTATTTCAAACTACTAGTACCTGCAAAAAAGATTGATGTATTTTTGTATTTTATTCAAAGAAATATGTCCTAACTTATGACACGATGGGTTGCCTCCCAACAAGCGCTAAGTTTAACGTCTTCAGCCAGACGTTGTGCTCCTCTTACAGCTACGGTGGATCGTACGCCTTCTTCATTCGCTGATTTTCAGTGACCACCGTCCCTTTGTTGACCCACTGCTCCTCAAACTTTCCTGGGTCGAATGGCTTGTCGGTTCTCCTGCTACTGCCCAGTTGCCGTCTCCCGATGATTTCCCGCGAGTGCTTGAAGGTAGCTTTGAACCTCCAAGCTCGATCCTTCCTTCTATATCTCTTCAAAATTACTGGCTTGACGTGAAGCGCGCCTAGTGCTGCTCCCAGTAGTTGTTCTTCAGATCTCATTTTGCCAGTGTCCCACGTGCTATCTTCATTTTGCAATTTTGGCTTGCAGTACCAATAAAAGTTTTCCAATCGAATGGGATCGGAAGGCAACATGTCAGGATGCTTCCATATGTCCTCATCGATGGTATTGATCACATCTAATTTTCCATTCATGAATGGATCATGCGTGGTGATAAAATCATGTTTATTATTTTCAAATATTAATTCGTCAGCATCAACTTCTTGGTCATCGTCCAACAGGTGGATCGGAACCAAGAGTGAGTGACTTATTTGATCTGATGGTGGTACAAAGTCACCCATCATCAGATCCTTACTTTCAAATTTCTCAAAATTTTCAAAAATTTCGGGAATTGTTGGGCTGGGGTCTGTACTGTCACTTACAGCCTCCTCCTCAACATCCTCATCAACCAAATTATCTGGTGATGGTATAGATTCACTCATCACCAGCTCGATATTATCAACATTTTCAAAAACATCAAAAGCTGTTGAGTCAGAGGTAGCATTGTCACCTACAACCTCTTCCTCAACAACATTTTCGACCCTCTTAGTGGTCTCTTGACTTTCCCACGGTGTATGCCCTTCCATCACATATTCAGGTGATGCAAGTTCACACACATTATTATTGGTATAAAAATCACTCGCCTCCGGTTCTGGCGAATGTGGTGAACATTTCCAACTTTCCTCTAACCTATCTAAAGAAGCTTGCAATCTTTCAAGAGCATCAACCTGATCCTTCTGCTCTTGGTGGGTGTTATACCAAAGTATCCAAAGTTGGGCCCAAGTTGCAGAATTTTCAGGTTGAGATGACTCATCGGTCCACCATCCATTGTCATCGGGTGATCCATTGTAGCAATCATCCTCGTAATAGGTGTCGGCCGGATTTTTATAATCTTCAGAATACTGATCCGGGTACATGTAATCACACATTATAAGGATGCACACATACCAAAAATCAGCAACTAAAATCAAACATAAAAAATCAGAAACTAAGTCCTACAAATCACCTAATCTAAGCGCACAGCTCCCCGGCAACGGCGCCAAAATTTGACGGGCACGCAGCGGTCGTCGTGCGGTCAAAAATAAAGAAAACCTAACACACACTAGTATAGCGGTAGTCAGGGTCGATCCACAGGAGCTTCGTGGTTAGACTAAATGAGAGATTACCAACTAGTAGTGTCACAGCTACAGTCGGAGGATCTAGTTTCTATCTTCCTAATCACTAATACCATAAAGCAATGAACAAACAAACTCAAGCCAATCTAAGCTAAGCTCAAATGAACCTAGTCACTTTCTGAAATCAGAAGTACATCTCTGAATCAGAAGCAAACAAAGGCATCCAAACTAAGCAAAACCAAGCAAAGCATAAACTAGCCACTAGCTAAAGTTCTACTGAACAGTTACTAGCCAAAGTTTAATGCCTAAAACTAACCTAATTAGCTACTGATTTCAGCAAAGGAAAACAGTCCCAACAAGGTCAAAGCAATATCCAAACACAATTCCACCATTCAAAACCAAACACAAGCATAAAAACACCGAAATACCAACATTAATCATAACCAAATGATTTTCATTCACCAAACTCAGATCCAAACATAAAAACAGTAATAAAATGTCATAAAACAGCAACCTAAAGTGCTCAAGGCCAGTGGTTGTCACTCCCAAGGACCTTAGCTACAATTACTACTTGATACTAAAAGCAAATTAAATTCTAAAACATGAAAATACCAATTGAGATGTTGCTGAAACGAAATCTTGGAGTCAAAGAGCTTCAAGGTCGATTTTACACCCGGTCTTTGCTAGGGTTTTCGGCTGGAAATGCCTCTATTTATAGTTGCAATTTTTCCGCAGCCGCGCCGCGCAAATGAAGAATCCGCGGTGCGCGTACTAATCTTTTCCCGTTTCTTCGGTATTTGAATGTGTTCCACCGCCTTAAGCCCGCGTCGCGCAGATGAGATATCCGCGGCGCGCGTACGAGTTTCCTTGATTTTTCATTCTTTTCCAAACTTCTTCCTTTTGCACGCTTTTAGTCCCTGTTTCCATTCTTTTTCTCCAAACAAGTCCTGGCACGAAAAGTGAGAATACCCAGACATATTTGATATAATTTTATCAAGAACAGGGCACAACAACGCCTAAAATACTTGATATCATTCGGCGTTGTCACATAACATCACAACCATTACATACATTGAAAACATAAGTAGATAACAACCATCATACATTATAATTGGAAAGTTAGATTGTTCAAACGGTATTGTTTCAACCCAATTACAGTATGATAAAGAAATAAGTAAAAGAGACGTCTTCGAGTCCCATTCTAAAAGGTTAGTCGGACCTGACTAATTGTTACCTGAGAATACAAGTAATTTGAAAGAGTGTCAACATTACGTTGGTGAGTTCATAAGATTTTTGTATTGAGAAAATCCATAGTCCCTTTTTCCTTGTAAAGAGATAGTGTTTGAAACCAGAAAATCCAATATTTTCATATAAGTGAGTCGTAGTCTTAAAACCCAAAGACCGAAAATGTATACGTGTTTCTATACTTGAAAATAGTATTGCATAGTCTTATTCTTGTACGAAACCATGTAAATACATGTTTATTCGTAGATTAATTGTAGATCTGATTCCGTAAAACCTTTACGTAGGTAAAATCGTACTTTTATTTATATCTTGATAAAATGTAGTTTTAATTTCCATAAAACTTGTATGTATAAGTAAAACCATACTTATATTTGTAACTTGTTAGAATGTAGTTTTAATACCATAAAACTCGTATGTATAAGTAAAACCGTACTTATATTTGTATCTTGACAAAATGTGATTTTAATCCCATAAAACCCGTATGTATAAGTAAAAATCATACTTATATTTTGTGTAGAGCAACATGTAGTTTTATATTTATATAAAACCATTTGAAGATGTTTTTCCCCAAACTAAGGATATTCGTTGTCGTTCATGTGAGTTATTATAACCTTGCTGTGACTAGTATATAGGCCTGCCACGATGTTCTTCAGTCGTCGCAATGTTAAGACATTTGTCACCCCAGACCTGCCGGTCTAGCTGTAGCTAGCAGCTTAGGTGTGGGATTGTCAGTCCCGTATTGATCTATACACAACTATCTTGCTCATGAATGATTAAGGTTATAATCCAGGACTTAGTGCGTACATCTTTCAGTACTGTGAAGAAATGTCTCACATAACCACCCAACGTGATGTTTTATCCTAGTTCGTACTGAAATGAAGACCCTTTTGTATTTGTAATTATCAAGATATACTCATGATAATTATAGTGTAAAGCCTTGTTTGTAAATGTAGTGAAAACTCCTTTGTATTCGTAATTATCAAAATGTCCATGATAATTATAGTATGTAAATATACTGAAAACTCATTTACGTTTGTAATTATCAAATTGTCCATGATAACTATAGTATGTAAATATACTGAAAACTCCTTTACGTTTGTAATTATCAAATTGTCTATGATAATTATAGTATGTAATAATTATATATTTATATAATTATCTTTAGTATTTCTGTCGTATATTTGTCGTTCGTTCCATAAATTATACCCATTATAATTTATATAAATGTTTTCGTTGTGTTAACGTATTTAAGCCTAAAAGATGTCAATGAGTTGAAAAGTATAATTTCTTACATCTAAGGAACTAAATATTCTAATAAGATAGATTTAAAGTTTATCAACATGTCACGGCAAGAAAATTGTTTTAGTCATCTTACATGAGTGATGACAACATTTTAAATCTTGTCTTTTTATCAAAATGATGGTAATCTTTCCAAATGGTCATTTTTCATACACATTAATTCGAATATAGTCATTTTTGGTCTAAAATACCAACTTCCTTGTAAAAATATCATTTTCCAAGTTTATTATGACGTTATAAGTCTAAATAGTCGTTATTACGTCAAATTGACGTTCTTTTTATAAATTACTAGAAAAGCCGTATTTCCGGTCACAAAAACATATTATTCCTATAATAGTCTATTTTTAGTATACCGTTGTAATAATCATATTTTTATGAACAATAATGAAATAACTTATTTAGATGATTATAAATAACATCTTTTAAGATATTTCCCACAAAAATGGTGTAATAACTTGGTTATAACAATTTTGTTAGAAAGTAGTGTTTCCGGTTACAAAAACGTAGTTTTTACTAGTTTTCGTTTTCATGACGTTTATATTAAAGATCTAGTATTTTTACACAATTTATTTATAGTTTTGTAACTTTTACACAAATATAATACCTCAGAATGTTCATAATACATAGATCTAACCATATGTCATGTCAAAAACGTTTTTACATAACTACTAGTTTTATAAACTTGTGTAAATCATTATTTATAGTATATAAACACATATAAACTTGTGTAAATAATAATTTTTAACATGTAAACTTGTATTCTCCCCAAAAAGTTTAGAAAAGATGAAAGTGAGGGGTATGAACTCACCCTTGATGCGTCATTTACTTAGAAACAAGATAGTTCTTGCGGGATTTACGGTAGAAGACAAGATCTAAGCTTCGGAGCTCGAATGACCCTTGGACAAAGCTATTATCCAACGGGTTTACGTAGATATTAGTGTGTGTAAATGAGATAAAAGTGGTGTAATAATGTTTAAAATCACTAAAGGAAACTAAGTTACCAAAAAGATTTGAAAAATATTTGAAAACGAAGAACGGTGGTGGTGGAAGGTGGTGGCCGACGGTGGTTTGTGTTGGTGGAGTGGTGGTGGACGAAAATGATAAAGAGGATGGAGGATGATCAGATTTTGAGAGAGAGATGAGGCGATTCTAATCTATATTACACAAGTTATGCAAGTGTTTTGAGAGAGAGATGAGACGAAAATGATAAAGAGGATGGAGGATGATCAAACACCACCACAAACATCCATTTTTCAAGTGTTTTGCAAGTCTAATTGGTAAGACATCTTCACCTTGTGATTCTAATCTATATTACACAAGTTTTGTTCCAATTACACACACTAACATCTATGAAAAACCTTTGGGTAATAGCATTGTCCAATGGTCCTCCGAGCTCCAAGGCTTGGATCTTCATTCCTACACCCGATCTTCCAAGAAATACCTAGTTTTTAAGCCAAGCACGCTACAAGGGTGAGTTCATACCCCTCATTTTCATATTTTCAAACCTTTTTGGTGGAGAATACAAGTTCATTTACTATAAATGTTGTTTTATTCAAGTATACATGTGTTTAAATGCTATATATAATGTTTTACACAAATTTATAAAACTAATATTTGTGTAAAAATGCTTTTGACGATGAAATATGGATAGTTCTATGCATGATGTTCATAATGATATATAATGTTAGTGTAAAAGTTCCCAAACTATAAATAAGGTGTGTAAAAATGTTAGATCTTGGACAAAAATGTTATAAAGATGAAAACTAGAAAATGTGTAAAGATAAACTTGGCATAAAATATGAATAGATCCATGTATTATGAACACTTTGATATATTAAGTTGTGTAAAAGTTACAAGACTACAAATAAAGTGTACAAAAATACTAGATCTTGGATAAAAACGTTATAAAAACGAAAACTAGTAAAAACTACGTTTTTATAAATAAAAGCACTATTTTCTAGCAAAAATGTTTATAATCAAGTTATTACATCATTTTGTTGAGAAATATCTCAAAAGATGATATTTATAATCATTTGAATAAGTTACTTCGTTATTATTCACAAAAATATGATTATTACGACGAAATACTAAAAATAGACTATTATTGGAATAGTTTATGAACACAATGTTATTATGATGTTTGAACATGACAAAAATAATTATATAAAATTATATAATTATTAAATAATACTATATTATCATGGGAAAATGATAATGGATGATTACAAGAGTTACTACATACAAATCTTACGAACACAAGTTGATTTGAAATACATACATTTTCGTGAGATAAATCTTTACAGTACTTTTATAAGTACCTACTATAAGTCCTGAACTTTTATAACCAGAATCTCGGTAAGAGAGCGCGATATTTGAGTATAGATCTATACGGGGGTTGACAACCCCGCACCTGAGCTGCTAGCTACAGCTTGACCGGCAGGTCTGAGGTGTCCAAATGTCTACCATTCCGACGCCTGAAGAACGTCGCAGCAGGCCAACTAGTCACAGTATGGTTATAGGGTATCTCACATGGGAAAATAATCAACTTAATAATTTTTATAATTTGGTTACGTGGAAATATACATTTCTAAGGAATTTACACTACAATTTTACATATCACATTTTAGTATTTGGAATTTAAAGATTTGTTCATTTCTATGAGAAAATATTTGATTTTCTTGGTTTTCAACACTATCACTTACAAACAAAGGACATTTCTTACGCAAAATCTTATGAACTCACCAACTTAATTGTTGACACATTTCAAATTACTTGTATTCTCAGGAAATTGATAAAGTAATCCTCCAGCGCTATTCGAAGGGACGTTACGACGTCATTTTTGTTTATTTTGATATCACTGTAATTGTATTTGAAACATGAAACTTTCAAACGATGTAACATTTGCAATTACTTAATGATGGTTGCTCGCTTGGAATCACTATTATTCAACTTTGTTATGATATTGCTCATGAAGTCATCCACCCTCGAACGTTTCCGCCATTACGGTTTGGGGGTGTGACATTTACTTAAACCCTAATTAGGGTTTCGAGATTCTTGTGGTGTCACCAAAAATCTCGCCACCTTACACCCTTTTACTGGCCAGTCAATATTCAACTATTGAATACTCGGGACAACTCCAAGGTCACCGATGAAGTTCTTCAGCCAAGCCGCTTCCTTAGACTCTTCACTCGCTGCTATGTACTCTGATTCGCACGTTGAATCAGCCACCGTTTCTTGCTTGGAACTTTTCCAAGTGACCGCTCCACCATTTAAGAGAAACACCCAGCCCCACTGAGACCGACCATTGTCTCTATCTGTCTAGAAGCTGGCATCTGTGTATCCACTCACCTTTAAGTCATCACTGCCACCAAGGAATAACACCATGTTCTTAGTCCTTTACAGATACTTAAGTATGTTCTTTACTGCTATCCAATGCGCTTTACCAGGATTTCCCTGGTACCGACTAACCATGCTCAGTGCAAAGGATACGTTGGGGCGAGTACATGTCATAGCATACATGATTGACCCTACTGCCGAAGCATAAGGTACTCGACTCATCTCAGCTATTTCCTCATATGTACTCGGACTTTGAGTCTTACTCAACTTGGCATTACATTGGATAGGTAGCTCTCCCTTCTTAGAATTTTCCATACTAAACCTCTTTAGTACCTTTTCCAAGTATGTACACTGACTAAGACCTATGAGTCTTTTCTTTCTATCTCTTAATATTCTTATCCCTAGAATATAGGAAGCTTCTCCAAGGTCTTTCATGGCGAAACACTTCCCGAGCCAAGACTTGACATCTTGCAAGGTCGGGAAGTCGTTTCCCATGATCAGTATGTCATCCACATACAGCACCAGAAAAGTGACTATACGTCCACAAGCCTTGACATATACACAGGACTCATCCTCACTCCTAGAGAAGCCAAATTCTTTGACTTTCTCATGGAAGCAAAGATTCCAACTGCGAGAAGCTTGTTTCAATCCGTATATTGATTTCTCAAGCTTACACACCTTGTTATGATGCTTTGTGTCTACAAAACCCTCTGGCTGATTCATGTAAACATCCTCAGTTAACTTCCTGTTAAGGAAAGCGGTTTTGACATCCATCTGACAGATTTCATAATCATGAAATGCAGCTATGGCAAGCATTATCATAATCGATTTAATCTTGGCTACTGGTGAGAAGGTTTCATCATAATCAACCCCCGGGGTTTGAGTGAATCCCTTCGCGACCAGCCAAGCTTTAAAGGTGTGTACCTTTCCATCCATGTCGGTCTTCTTCTTGAAGATCCACTTGCACCCGACTGTCTTTCGACCCAACACATTGTCAACCAAGTTCCAAACTTGATTGTCATACATAGACTTGATCTCACTGTCTATTGCCTCTTTCCACTTGACAGACTCGGGGCCCGCCACTGCTTCACGGTAGTTAGCTGGTTCATCCAAATTTGTCAATGTACGATCACTGACAAACGTGTCACCATCCGTAGTTATATGGAAACCATAAAACTTGGGTGGCATGCTAACTCTACCCGAACGCCTAAGGGGCAATGAAATGTCAGTTGGTCCAGGAACCTCTTCCTCATGTTGGTGGCTAGTTTCTCCTTAGGTTGTTTCATCGGGCGTCTCCTGAATTTATTCGAGATCGATCGTACTCCCACTGTCCTCTTTGGAAATGAGCTCTCTCTCTCGAAAGACTCCTCGTCTAGCTACAAAGACCACGTCCTCGCTTGATCTGTAGAACAAGTATCCAAATGATTGTTTCGGGTATCCACTCACCTTTAAGTCATCACTGCCACCAAGGAATAACACCATGTTCTTAGTCCTTCACAGATACTTAAGTATGTTCTTTACTGCTATCCAGTGTGCCTTTCCAGGATTACCCTGGTACCGACTTACCATGCTCAATGCAAAGGATACGTCGGGACGAGTACATATCATAGCATACATGATCGACCCTACTGCCGAAGCATAAGGTACCCGACTCATCTCAGCTATTTCCTCATCGGTACTCAGACTTTGAGTCTTACTCAACTTGGCATTACTCTGGATTGGTAGGTCTCCTTTTTTGGAATTTTCAATGTTAAACCTTTTTAACACCTTTTCCAAATATGTACACTGGCTCAGACCTATTAATTTTCTCTTTCTATCTCTCAGTATTCTTATCCCTAGAATATAAGCAGCTTCTCCAAGGTCTTTCATGGCGAAACACTTCCCGAGCCAAGACTTGACATCGTGCAAGGTCGGAATGTCGTTTCCAATGAGCAGTATGTCGTCAACATACAGCACCAGAAAAGTGACTATACTCCCACTAGCCTTGACATATACACAAGACTCATCTTCACTCCTAGAGAAACCAAACTCTTTGACTTTCTCATGGAAACAAAGATTCCAGCTGCAAGATACTTGTTTCAATCCGTAGATTGATCTCTCAAGCTTACGACCCGACATATTGTCAACCAAGTTCCAAACTTGATTGTCATCGTCCAAATTAGTCAACGTACGATCACTGACTAACGTGTCACCATCCGAAGTAATATGGAAACCATAAAACTAGGGTGGCATGCTAACTTTACCCGAACGTCTAAGAGGTAATGAGATGTCGGTATGTCCAACAGGAACTTCTTCCTCATGTTGGTTGCTAGTTTCTCCTAAGGTTAGTTCATCGGGTCTCTCCTGAATTTCTTCGAGATCGATTGTACTCCTACTGTCCTCTTTGGAAATGAGTTCTCTCTCTCGAAAGAATCCTCGTCTTGCTACAAAGACCACGTCTTCGCTCGGTCTGTAGAACAAGTATCCAAATGACTGTTTCGGGTATTCGATGAAGAAACACCTCTCACTTCTTTCCGCGAGCTTGTCTTGAGTCTCTCGTCTTACGAAAGCCTCACAGCCCCAGACTTTGATGTGTGCCAATGAGGGAACTTTCCCCGTCCACATCTCGTAAGGTGTTTTCGCAACCTTCTTGGTTGGGACAAGGTTGAGGATATGGGCGGCAGTCTCTAAGGCATACCCCCAGAAATGGATTGGAAGGGAAGCTCGACTCATCATGGAACGAACCATGTCTAACAAGGTTCGGTTTCGTCTCTCAGCAACACCGTTTAACTGCGGTGTCCTGGGAGGCTACAACTGTGAAACTATTCCACATTCCTTAAGATAATCGAGAAACTCGATACTAAGATACTCACCGCCTCTGTAAGATCTAAGCATCTTTATCTTTCTACCCAATTGATTTTCTGCTTCTTTTTTGAACTCTTTGAACTTTTCAAAGGTATCTGACTTATTCTTGATTAAGTAGATATACCCATATCTACTAAAATTGTCAATAAAGGTCACATAGAACCATGTGCCATCTTTTGTGGTTGTTCTGAAGGGACCACACACATCTGTGTGTATGATATCCAACAAACCTTCACCTCTTTCAAAGGAGCCTTTGAATGGTGATTTTGTCATTCTTGCCAAATAAACAAGACTCGCATACATCATCTGATTTAAGGTCGAATGATTCCAACACTCCATCCTTTTGGAGTTGGGCGATGCGTTTCTTATTAATATGGCTAAGGCGACAGTGCCACAAACACGCCTTTTCTATACCATTCGAAGAATCAATATGTAACACATTTTTACCATAATTATCAACACACATAATAGTCTCATACACTCCATCACAAGGCAAAGCATTAAAGATAAAAACATCATTTTTAAAAACTGAAATTGAACCATTCAATCTATCAAAATCATAATAAAAGCCTTGTCTGAACAATGCATGAAAAGAAATTATGTTTCTTGCCATATCTGGCGAATAGCAACAATTATGTAATTCTAAACTAACTCCACTACTGAGCACTAGTCTATAGACTCCGATCTTGGTAACAAGTGACGTTCGTCTATTGCCCATGACCATATTCAGTCTACCGTGCTCCAGCTCCCTACTTTCCTTTAGGCCCTACAAATCAGAACAGATATGAAAACCACATCCGGTATCAAGGTCCCAAGAACAGGAAGAGATGAGTTATTAGAAATTGTGTAAGTACCCGCTTGTGATGGCTTCACTTTGCCATCCTTGATGTCCTGCAAGTACTTGGGGCAACTTCTCTTCCAATGACCCTTCTCTTTGCAATAAAAACAATCGGCTTCCTTTGGATTAGTGACATGCGGAATGACCGAAGACTTGGCTCTCGTGGCACTGCTAGATGACCCGACATGAACCTTTTCCCTCCAATTTTGCTTAGGGGGGCCCTTCCTTTTCTTTCCCTTTCCAGATCCAATTTCCAAGACGGGTTGACTAACTGAGGGTACACTTTTACCATTCATCCCATTCTCAGCAGTACGAAGCATGCGATGCAATTCAGCCAAAGTGGTCTGATTGTTGTTCAAATGATATGCCAGTCTGTACTCGTCATAAGAACTTGGCAAGGAGTTAAGCACTATGTCAACGGCCAACTCCTCGTGTACAGGCATCGCAAGCTTTCTAAGCCGATCCACGTAACCTTGCATCCTTTGTACGTGAGTGCAGATGGACTTTCCATCCCTAGGCTTGCTGTACGTGAAATCCTTGACCACCTCGCACCTCTCGATACGCTCTTGCTTGTGCAACTTTTCTGCAAGCTCTCTATGCATCTCGTAAGGCCAGTAGTCTTCATAAATTCTTCGCAGTTTAGGGTTCATGGTGGCGATCATGATGCATGCCACTTTGGTAGCATCATCCGAGTGTTTTTGATAATAGGCAATTTCCTCGGGAGTAGCGGTATCTGGGTCAACTTCAAGTAGCTCGGTTTCTAAAACATAATCTTTGTGTTCAAACCTTAGAGTCATCTTGATGTTACGGATCCAGTCATTATAGTTGGTACCGTCCAACATTACTTTGGAGCACAATGACATGATTGAAGTGACATTACCAGAGTTTGAGTGGGGGTGGTTTGGTCAACAGAAGACATCTATAAAAGAAGAAGAAAGTTTTAATTAGACATATATAAATAATCCTTATATTCACCCAAGAATAAATATAAGGCTAGGATCCTACAATAACAATCTACAATATCGAAGAGGGATGCGGTAATCTTTATTGTAAATTTTATAAGGTAGGCGAATGACGATTCAGCCAATTCCACCGCGGAAACATAATCATATTATAATAGAATTCCTAGTTTCTTTTTAGATTTATTGAACTGTTCAATAGCATGTTTTAATCTCGGGAATGCCCCACCGTTTGTGACTGGGATACCGAGGATCACAAATCGGGTGTGAATAACCATGCAAATTAGCTCGGTACTCTCGAAGTCAATTACCATCACAAATTGACGTGCCGGTTAACCACACACACTCCATCAATAATGGTGAAATCGATAAACCCATTGCGACTCTTTGTGGACCCTAGTTGGCATGCCGGTAAACCACACACACTCCACCAACGTTCCACAAGGTGCAATGTGCAATTCCATGGATTAGCATCAATTCACATTTTTGACCTAAAGTAACTAGATTGGGATTTTGTTAATGGTTCTAGTACTTTCAATTATAGCATTATACTTTTAAGAGGCTTAGCGGTTCTATCAAACCCGTTCGGCTAACGACACTTGACTGACCAGGAGAGCGGTGGGTGAGAGTAGACACCCATTAGACTGCAATTTTATAGGCAGTCGCCTTCTACCCTCTTTATAGGACAGTTTTGTGAATCAGGCCTACTAACGGTGAGACTAACTAGTTTAATCTTACGTATAAATATTAACTTTTAATCATAAATATATAAGATATATTTTAAACTCTTTAAAATATTTTAGATTTAATTTTAATCTAATTTTCGCAAATTATATCTAAATTTTCGAAAATTTATATTAAATCTTTAAGTGATTTAATTTGTCTTTTATTTAAACAATTTAATTAAACTAATTAAATCAAGGAAGGGATTACAAAATTAATCAAATTAAATTCCTAACCTTATCCCTAAATCTCGAAAATTGCAATCAATGGATAAGGGGTTCTAGTTATTTAATTATTCAATAATTACCAAAAATAACAACCAACTATCCAAGGCAGGCATGCAAATCGCAGAAAAGGGAAGGGAGGCTAGGGTTTTCAAAACCCTAGCCACCAAAATCGATGGTGGCTTCTCCAAGGGTTAATTTTCGCAAATAACCCTTAGACACACAAAGCAATTATATCAAATTCACAAGAAAAAAAATTTGGCTCTAATACCATTGAAGGGTTTTGAACAAACAATGAACTAGAAATTCCTAAGTTCACACGCAAACCTAAAAGAGATCTATGTTTTTCTACAATGAACATATAATAAAAACCTAAAGGCCAACAATTATTTCTAAAGAACAAATCAAGAGAACCAACCTTTGATTCTTGATCCAGAACCTAGCAGCAAAAGTTTCCTGCCTCAAATGGAGTCACACCCAAGCAATGGAGGAGAGAAGACAGCAGAGTTCCTTTGAGAAGATGAAGTTGGCGTAGGATTAGGGTTCCCCAGGGGTTCCCTATTTATAGTTTCAAGTGGGACATCTTAAAACCCTAGAGCCCAACTTTGACAAGCCTTTTATCAAATGGACAACGCTTTACTTAAACCCTAATTAGGGTTTCGAGATTCTTGTGGTGTCACCACAAAATCTCGCCACCTTACACCCTTTTACTGGCCAGTCAATATTCAACTATTGAATAATTACAAAACCAGTCCCTGCACTTTTAATTAATTAAATTAATCACTAAATTAAATCCAATTAATTCTAGATTAATTTCTAATTAATTATTATAGTTTCTAATTAATATATTAACACTTAAATATATTAATAAACTATTTATTTTATTACTATTGATTTATTAACCAATTAATAAATCAACCTTTCTCTCTACTGAACTCTATATCAATCCTCCAGCTATGAGGGCAACCCAAATAGACTTTTCTTCTATTAATAAGATAAATTCAATTATAAAGTCATGGCTTAGACACCTAATCCAACAAAAAGTTCCATAGGCTCCTGAATTGTCAGGACTACTCCAAGGTCACCGATGAAGTTCTTCAGCCAAGCCGCTTCCTTTGATGCTTCACTTGCTGCTATGTACTCTGATTCGCACGTATAATCAGCCACCGTCTCTTGCTTGGAACTCTTCCAAGTAACCGCTCCACCATTTAAAAGAAATACGCAGCCCGACTGAGACCGACCATTGTCTCTATCTGTCTGAAAGCTGGCGTCAGTGTACCTGCTGAGTCTCAATGTATCACTGCCACCAAGGACTAGAACCATGTTATTCGTCCTCCGCAGATACTTGAGAATGTTATTAACAGTTATCCAATGAGCCCTACCAGGGTTTCCCTGATAACGACTGACCATGCTCAAAGCAAAGGATACGTCAGGGCGAGTACATGTCATAGCGTACATGATCGACCCTACCGCCGAAGCGTATGGTACCCGACTCATGTCAACTATCTCCTCATATGTACTCGGGCTTTAAGTCTTACTCAATTTTGCATTGCTCCGGATAGGCAGCTCTCCTTTCTTGGAATTTTCCATACTAAACCTCTTTAGTACCTTATCCAAGTATGTACCTTGACTAAGTCCTATTAGTCTCTTCTTCCTATCTTTCAATATCATTATCACAAGAATATAGGCTGCTTCTCCAAGGTCTTTCATGGCGAAACACTTCCCGAGCCAAGACTTGACATCTTGCAAGGTAGGGAAGTCGTTTCCCATAAGCAGTATGTCATCCACATACAGCACCAGAAAAGTGACTATACTTCCACTAGCCTTGACATATACACAGGACTCATCCTCACTCCTAGAGAAGCCAAATTCTTTGACTTTCTCATGCAAGCAAAGATTCCAACTGCGAGAAGCTTGTTTCAATCCGTAGATTGATTTCTCAAGCTTACACACCTTATTAGGATACTTTGCGTCCACAAAACCCTCTGGCTGATTCATGTAAACATCCTCAGCCAACTTCCCGTTAAGGAAAGCAGTTTTGACGTCTTACTCAATTTTGCATTGCTCCGGATAGGCAGCTCTCCTTTCTTGGAATTTTCCATACTAAACCTCTTTAGTACCTTATCCAAGTATGTACCTTGACTAAGTCCTATTAGTCTCTTCTTCCTATCTTTCAATATCATTATCACGAGAATATAGGCTGCTTCTCCAAGTTCTTTCATGGTGAAACACTTTCCAAGCCAAGACTTAACATCTTGCAAGGTTGGAACGTCGTTTCCCATGAGCCATATTTCATCGACATACAGCACCAGAAAAGTGACTATACTCCCACTAGCCTTGACATATACGCAGGACTCATCTTCGCTCCTAGAGAAACCAAACTCTTTGACTTTCTCATGGAAGCAAAGATTCCATATGCGAGAAGCTTGTTTCAATCCGTAGATTGATTTCTCAAGCTTACACACCTTATTAGGATACTTTGCGTCCACAAAACCCTCTGGCTGATTCATGTAAACATCCTCAGCCAACTTCCCGTTAAGGAAAGCAGTTTTGACGTCCATCTACCAAATTTCATAGTCATGAAATGCAGCTATGGCTAGCATTATCCTAATGGACTTAATCTTGGCCACTGGTGAAAAGGTCTCGTCATAGTCAACCCCCGGGGTTTGAGTAAAGCCCTTCGCAACCAGTCAAGCCTTAAAGGTGTGCACCTTTCCATCCATGTCGGTCTTATTCTTGAAGATCCATTTGCACCCAACTGTCTTTCGACCTGGTACATTATCAACCAAATTCAAAACTTGGTTGTCATACATAGACTTGATCTCGCTGTCCATTGCCTCTTTACATTTGGAAGACTCAGGGCCCGCCGCTGCTTCCTTGTAGCTAGCTCGCTCATCCAAATTTACCAGTGTCATATCGCAAAAAAACGTGTCACCATCAGTAGTTATATGGAAACCATAAAACTCGGGTGGCATGCTAACTCTACTGGAGCGTCTAAGAGGTAATGAAATGTCTGTCAGACCAACAGGAACTTCTTCCTCTTATTGGGTGCTAGTTTGTCCTAAGGTTGTATCATCGGATGAATCCTGAATTTCTTTAAGGTCAATGGTACTCCCATTATCCTCTTTGAATATGAGCTCTCTCTCTCTCTCAAAAGACTCCTCGTCTAGCTACAAAGACAACGTCCTCACTTGGTCTGTAGAAGAAGTATCAAAAAGACTGTTTCGGGTATCCAATGAATATACACCTCTCACTTCTATTTGTGAGTTTGTAGTAAGTCTCTCATCCTACGAAAGCTTCACAACCCCAGACTTTGATGTGTGCCAACGAGGGAACTTTCCTTGTCCATATCTCATGAGGTGATTTGGAAACCTTCTTAGTAGGGACAAGATTGAGGATGTGGGCGGCAGTCTCAAAGGCATACCCCCAAAAGTGGATGGGAAGAGAAGCTCGACTCATCATGGAACGAACCATGTCCAACAGGGTTCGGTTACGCCTCTCAGCAACACCGTTCAATTGTGGTGTTCTAGGAGGTGTTAACTATGAAACGATTCCACATTCCTTAATCTTCCTGCCCAATAGTCAAGGAACTCGATACTAAGATACTCACCGCCTCTTTCGGATCTAAGCATCTTTATCTTCCTGCCCAATTGATTCTCAACTTCATTCTTAAACTTTTTGAACTTTTCGAAGGTATCTGACTTATGCTTGATCAAGTATATACATCCATATCTGCTATAATCATCAGTAAAAGTCACGTAGAACTGAGTGGCATCCCTTGTGGTTGATCTGAAGAGTCCACACACATCTGTATGTATGATATCCAACATACCTTCACCTTTTTCACAAGTCCCTGTGAAAGGTGACTTTGTCATCTTTCCCAACAGACAAGATTCGCATACATCATCCGACTTGAGATCGAATGATTCCAACACCATTAGAAGAATCACTTTGTAACACACTATTACCTAAATTGTCTACATAAGTCACTGTTTCATACACACATCACAAGGTAAAGCTTCAAAAATAAAGACACCATTCTTATAAACAGAAATTGAATATTCAAATTATTAAAAGAATACTGAAAACCCTGTTTGAAGAATGCATGAAATGTAATAATGTTTCTTGCCATATCTGGCGAATAGCAACAACTTAATAATTCTAAACTAACATCTGTTGGATTAGATGTCTAAGCCATAACTTATAATTAGTATTTACCTAATTAATAGAAGCACAGTCCATTTGGGTTGTCCTCATAGCTAGAGGTTTGGTAGAAAGTCCAGGAGAGAGAAATATTGATTTATTATATGATTAATAAATCAATAGAAATAAAATAAATAGTTTATTAATATATTAAAGTGATAATATATTAATTAGAAACTATATTAATTAATTAGAAATTAATTGGAATTAATTTGTTCATTAATGTAATTAATTAAAGGTGCAGGGGCTGAATTCTAATTATTCAATAGTTGAGTAAGTGACATTTTTGGCAGGATAATAACCAGCGAAATTTATATATAGGATATATATAATTTCGATTATTATAATAGAGGATAAATAGATTTGAATTGATAGTTAAAGGTTTATTTCATTTGAATTCAAAAAGGTTTATCTCTAAAGGCTTATCTGGTTATTTGCTGGAGGCTATAAACAGGGAGCCCCAGACCCTCATTTTTCTACGCCATATACCTTCTCTGTCTTTGGAATTTTCGTCCCCTTCCCTAGCTCTTGGGTGTGATCTCATTTGAGGCAGGACACTTGTGCTGCTAGCTTCAGGATTAAATCTAAAGGTTAGTTTTTCTGATTTATTTCTTTTGTAATTTTTCTGTTGGCCTTTAGAAATTATTTATATGTTCAAGGATATAAAACATAGATCCAATTTAGGTTGCATGTGAACTTAGGGTTTTACTTCATAGATTTGCAGAAAACATTGCAGTGGTATCAGAGCTATTTGGTTGTTTTCTAATTGAATTGCTATAATTGTTTACCTAAAATTTAGGGTTTAAAGCTTATAAACCCTAATTTGGCCATTTCGATTTTTAAGGTTAGGGTTTTAGAAACCCTAGCCCCTCCCCTTTATATTTTTCGATTTTTGCATTAGGGTTTAAAAGGTATTCTATTTTTGGTAACTGTGATTATTTAATAATTGGATAACCTTAAACCCATTGCTTGCTATATTTCGAAATTTAGGGGTTTAAGATATGTTTAAATTAATTTGATTAATTTGTGATAGCTATCTAGATTTAATTAATTAAATTAATTGTTTAATTAAAAATAAATTAAATCATTTAAAGGTTTAATTTTATAATTAATAGTTAATTTTTCGAAAATTAAATAGATAAACCAGAAATATTTTAAAAGTTTAAAATACATCTTATATATATATATATATATATATTATAATTAACAGTTAATATTATATGTATAAGATAAACTGGTTAGTCAAATCAATAGTAGGCCTCATTCACGAAGCTGATCTATTAGGAGGGTATAAGGAGACTGCCTATAAAATGGGGGTCTAATGGGTGTCCACTCTCACCCACTGCTCTCTTGATCAGTGGAGGGTCGTTAGCCAAACGGGTTTGGTAGGACCTCTTAATCTCATTAAAAGTATGATGTTATTAATCAATATACTAGAACAGTTTTATAAAATCCTAATCTAGTTACTTTAGAAAAAATGTAAAAAGATGCTAATCCATGAAATTGCATATTGCACTTTATGAGACATTAGTGGAACGTGTGTGGTTTACCGACACACTAATAGGGGCTCATCAATATAAAAAATGGGTTTCTCAATCTTATCATTGTTGATGGAGCGTGTGTGGTTTACCGACACATCAATTAGAGATGATAATTGACTTTGAGAGTATCAAGCTAATTTGCATGGTTATTCACATCTAGTTTGTGATCCTCGGCATCCCAGTCACAAACAGTAGAGCATATCCGAGATTAAACATGCTATTGAACAGTTCAATATATCTCAAAAGATCTAGGAATTTCACTATAATATGATTATCTTCCGCGATGGAATTGGTGAATCATCATTCACCTACCTTTATAAAATTTACAATTAGATTACGACATCCCTCTTCTAAGTTGTGAATTATATAGTTGGGTCCTAGCCTTATTATTATTCTTGGGTTAATATTAAGGACTATTACATATCTAATTAAAAACTACCTTCTTTTATAGATGTCTTCCGCTGATAACTCTGCTCCCCAATCCGCACCCCACTCCAACAACAGTAATGTTACTTCTATCCTTTCACTATGTTCTAAAGTAACATTAGATGGCACGAACTATAATGATTGGATGAGGAACATCAAAATGGCTTTGAGGTTTGAGAACAAAGAGTATGTTCTTGACAGTGAGCTCATTAAAGTTCATCCCGACACAGCTACTCCCGAGGAATATGCCTCGTACAAGAAACATTATGATGATGCGACCAAAGTGGCCTGCATCATGATTGCTACAATGAATCCTGAATTGCAAAGATTCTACGAGGACTACTGGCCTTACAATATGCACAAAAAGACCTTGCAGAAAAGTTTCGTAAGCGAGCGCGTGTCGAGAAGTGCGAGGTTGTCCGAGCCCTTATGACCGACAAGCCAAAGGACAGAGAGTCCGTCTGCATTCACGTGCAAAGGATGCAAGGTTATGTGGAGAGACTACAGAAGCTAGGAATGCAAGTCGATGAGGAGTTGGCCATTGACATGGTGCTTAACTCTTTATCGAGTTCTAATGACCAGTTCATGCTGACGTATCATTTGAACAACACTCAGACCTCTTTGGCTGAGTTGCATAATATGCTGCAGACTGCAGAAGATGGGCTGAAGGGTAAAAGTGTACCTTCAGTGAATCCACCCGTCTTGGCAATTGGTCAAGGCAAAGGAAAGAAAAAGAAGGGCCCTCCCAAGCAGAATTGGAGGGAAAAGGTTCAAGTCGGGTCATCGTAATGGCCCGAGACCCAAGTCTTTTGGCATTCCTCATGTCTCAAATCCCAAAGATGCCGACTGCTTCTGTTGCAAAGAGAAAGGTCATTGGAAGAGGAGCTGCCCAAATACTTACAGGACATCAAAGATGGCAAAGTGAAGCCATCATCGGCAGGTATATACACTATCTCTAATAACTCATCATCTTCCTGTTCTTGGGTTCGTGATACAGGATGTGGTTTTCACATTTGTTCTGATTTGCAGGGCCTAGAGGAAAGTGGGGAGGTGGAGCATGGGAGAATAAACTTAGTCATGGGCAATAGATGAAAGTCACCTGTTACCAAGATTGGAGTTTATAACTTAGTGCTTAGTAGTGGTGTTAGATTAGATTTACTAAATTGTTGCTATCCGCCAGATATGGCAAGAAACATCATTTCTTTTAATGCATTGTTCAAACAAGGTTTCACTTATTTTTTGATAATTTGAATGGTTCAATTTTTGTCTTTAAGAATGGTTTGTTTATTTTTAAAGCTTTACCTTGTGATGGTGTGTATGAAACAGTGACTTGTGTTGATAATTTAGGAAATAGTGTATTGCATATTGATTCTTCTAGTGGTGTAGAAAAGGCATGCTTGTGGCATTGTCGTCTTGGGCACATCAACAAGAAACGCATCGCCCAACTCCAAAAGGATGGAGGGTTGGAATTATTCGATCTCAAGTCGAATGATGTATGTGAATCATGTCTGTTGGGCAAGATGAAAAAATCACCTTTCAAAGGGTCTTTTGAAAGAGGTGAAGGTCTGTTGGATATACCACAAGGGATGCCACTCGGTTCTACGTGACCTTTACTGAAAATTATAGTAGATATGAGTATATCTACTTAGTCAAGCATAAGTCATATACCTTTGAAAAGTTCAAAGAGTTCAAAAATGAAGTTGAGAATCAATTGGGCAGGAAGATAAAGATGCTTAGATCCGACAGAGGCGGTGAGTATCTTAGTATCGAGTTCCTTGACTATCTTAAGGAATGTGGAATAGTTTCACAGTTGACACCTCCTAGAACACCACATTTGAACGGTGTTGCTGCGAGGCGAAACCGAACCCTGTTAGACATGGTTCGTTCCATGATGAGTCGAGCTTCGCTTCCCATCCACTTCTGGGGGTTTGCCTTAGAGACTGCCGCCCACATCCTCAATCTTGTCCCAACTAAGAAGGTTGCTAAAATACCTCATGAGATGTGGACGGGGAAAGTTCCCTCGTTAGCACATATTAAAGTCTGGGGTTGTGAAGCTTTCGTAAGATGAGAGACTCACGATAAACTAGCAGAAAGAAGTGAGAGGTGTATATTCATTGGATACCCGAAACAGTCTTTTGGATACTTGTTTTACAGACCGAGCGAGGATGTGGTCTTTGTAGCTAGACAAGGAGTCTTTCGAGAGAGAGAGAGAGAGAGAGAGAGAGAGAGAGCTCATATTCAAAGAGGACAGTGGGAGTACCATTGATCTTGAAGAAATTCAAGAGTCATTTGATGAAGCAACCTTAGGACAAACTAGCACCCAACAAGAGGAAGGAATTCCTATTACCTTTTAGGCGCTTCGGTAGAGTTAGCATGCCACCCGAGTTTTATGGTTTCCATATAACTACGGATGGTGACACGTTTGTCAGTGATAGGACATTGATAAATTTGGATAAGCCAGCTAACTACCAGGAAACAGTGGCGGGCCCTGAGTCTGCCAAGTGGAAAAAGGCAATAGACAGCGAGATCAAGTCCATGTATGACAATCAAGTTTGGAACTTGGTTGACAATGTACCGGGTCGAAAGACAGTCGGGTGCAAGTGGATCTTCAAGAAGAAGACCTACATGGATGGAAAGGTGCACACCTTTAAGGCTCGACTGGTTGCGAAGGGCTTTACTCAAACCCCGGGGGTTGACTATGATGAGACCTTCTCACCAGTGGCCAAGATTAAGTCCTTTAGGATAATGCTTGTCATAGCTGCATTTCATGACTACAAAATTTGGCAGATGGATGTCAAAACCGCTTTCCTAAACGGGAAGTTGACTGAGGATGTTTACATGAATCAGCCAGAGGGTTTTGTTGACACCAAGCATCCTAATAAGGTGTGTAAGCTTGAGAAATAAATCTACGGATTGAAACAAGCTTCTCGCAGTTGGAATCTCTGCTTCCATGAGAAAGTCAAAAAGTATGGCTTGACATCGCAGCGGTCGTCATGCGGTCAAAAATAAGAAAATACCTAACACACACACTTAGCACAGTGGAAGTCAGTGTCTATCCACAGGAGTTACATGGTCGAGACAGGTGACAGATTACCAACTGTAGTGTCATGCTACAGTCAGAGGTCCTAGTTCCTAACTTTTTCCCAAATACCTCCAAAAAACATAAACTCCAATAATTCAAAGCAAGCATTAGCTAAACTAAGCTACTAAATAAACCTTGTTACCTACTGAAATCAGAAGTACATCTCCAAATCAGAAGCAATCAAGGGCAAACCAAACATCAAACACAATCCAATCTCGAAACCGCGCCGCGCATAAGTGGATCCCGCGGCGCGTGTAGAGGTCTATCCCCGTTTTATCGGCATTTAAATTCTTTCCACCGCCTCATAACCGCATCGCGCCTTGATGAATTCCGCGGCGCGTGTAGAGGTCCCTGTTTTCATTATTTCTTTCCAAACAAGTGCTGACACGAAAAGTGAGAATACCACGATATATATGATATAATTCCACTAAGAATAGGGCTCAACAACGACTAAAATATTTGATATTACTAGGCGTTGTCAAACACCCCACACTTGTGCCTTGCTTGTCCCCAAGCAAGAGAGTTTTTTAATAGATTTTAGCTAAGACTCAAACAATTTTTGACTGTGTTCAGTTTCAAAGCTTATTACCTTATGAATTAGAGTGAAATAGTTCGTGAAAACATAATCAGAATGTTCTTTGGAATTCATGGCATTCTAGAGAACCCTTGATTATAAATTTTCTGTCTACAATGAAGTGTACGTACTCATTTAGATTCTAAAGGCCATTAAGGAATTGTCCATGACTTTCGATGCTGTTCGTGTAACGAGCTTTCAGAAATACCATCCCAAACCAGACGATCTTAGGTGGTAAGGTGCGTAAGGTCCACCCATTTTAGACCAACCGGCTCGAACAACAAAGGTCACAGATTGACAGTTCCTTCCTAAATCCCACACTTAAAACACTCCAATCTTCTAAACTCATAAAACTCAACTTATTTGACTAAACTAATAGCATGATTACTACCAAATAGTATTTATTGAAAAATACCAATGCTAAAACAATCACAAACTATTCGTTTCAAAATTATAACATATTAAAAATTTTGAAAAAGTTGCTAAAAATTTTGAAAATCGGTCTTTTCCGCAAAAATTTTAAAAAAACTACTCTTTCGACCGTCCACACCCCACACTTAAAACCGTACAACGTCCCCGTTGTACAAAAAGTATTTAAAACAAGGGAGAAAGAGTTACCCCTTTGGACGGTAGATCACTTGATTGGTACTCGGTGTCACATGTACAAATACGAACAAAAAGGTCCTCAATTTAGCATTCTGAAGTTGTAGCGCAACAGTGAACACGTCAGTAGTCAAGACAAGTGGAGGGTGCACGGTGACCCCACACTTGCTTGAAACAACTCCTCCAATTTGGTATCACATGCATAACTGACAAAAATTTAAATGCAAACAAACAAAATAAAATATAAACAAAAGATAGAAAGTGTCATAAGTACAGTACAGATATCCAAAAGAAGAAAATTAAGAAAAATACATCAATCGTCGTCCTGGCGGGTCCCAGATGGACTTGCACCAGCATCGCCTCTGGAGGGGTGAGGTGGAATGTCATCAATCTGCATCTGGAGCATGATCATCATCTGTGTCTCTGCCATCCACTGGTCATGTGCCTCCCTGGCAGACATCCTCTGGCTCAGGTCCTGGATGGCTGTCAGCACATCGGATAGCTGTAGCTGTGGCGCTGGCTCTGCTGGTGCTGCTGGTCTCCTGTGTCTCCTGCCCGGCTGGGCGTAAGCTGGTCGGGGGTCCTGGGGTGCCTCAGTCGCCACCCTCACAAACTGGCCTGGGCGCTGCTGCTCGATAAGCCCCATGTTCTCTAGGGCTCGCGCCGAAGTGCGAGCTGGAGGTAAAGCAGTCAAGGAGGCTACAACAGGAGCAGTAAGGATCCGGTACGAACGAACCAAGCGGGTGATGTAATGTCCGCGGGCCAGAGGACTGCTGGATGATGCACCCATCGCACGGGTGGATAGGGAGACGGCTAGAGCGAACGGGAGGTGAAGGAACCTGGAGGGGTCAAGGAGCACCCAGAGATATGTCATGTCCTTGCCGGACACCTTCTCACCCCCCTCCCTATGCATGATGGTGGTGGAGACGATGCGGTGCATGAGCCAGTGAAGTGGATCACTGAGATGGCTCTCCCTGGATGTCTCCGCCTTGTAGAATACGTTAGACAAGGTTGCCCAAACATCTGCATTGGCATCCCTGGCGGGCTGCCCCTGAACACACGCCCGAAGAAAAGACGCAAAATGCTGGTGCTGGAGGTCCGCCTCCGTATAGATGCCTGTGCGCCTCCCAAAATCCCGGAGATTGCACTCCCTGGTGACTCCCCCCAATCTAAATCGTACTATTCTAGAACGGGGCTCTGAAGACCCCGGTGAGAAACAGACAATAGATAGGAACTCCGAAAGAAGCTCAGTGTACACGGTGTCGTCCTGGTTGGCCATAAGCCTATCCCAACCATGACAAGTGAATGAAGAATCCCCGTGGGTCCATGTGCGGTGGAGGAACGGCTCGATCTCACCCCAAAGCCCTACGTCTCTGAGGATATCCTTGTCAATGATCGTCGCCTCGAGAACCCGGCGACCTATGAGTGCATCCCTCCTGCTGGCAAACTCAACAGAGCTATCCAATCCCTTAGGGAACTGGAGAAAATGGTGGTCAAGTCTGAACGACATCTGCACAAAAGAAAAATTTTGCAATTTAAGTCCTTTTCTTCCCCACCGCACCGCGGCGCGGCCCAAGAACCATGGCGCGGCGCGGCGAGCGGCTGTTTCCAATTCCAAACCCATATCACGATCTAACATGTTTAAACTCAATCCAACTACACTACAAGGTAGCCTAAGTACCGACTAACTCATCTAGGGTCATTATTTGGCAAAATAAACACCCTACGAGTCAGCATTGGCGATTTCTAAGTTTTTGGGTTTTAGAGAAATCAACCAAATCAACTGCCTAATCACTAGTTTTAACAAGTAAAAGCTAGTTAGAATGACATACCTTGGTGACGGGAATGAAATGAGCAAGAAAAAACACGAGAAATTTTTGATGATCAGAGCTCTGCGGCGTGGGTGTGTGTGAATAGTGTCGCGGCTTACCTTATTTACGAAGGAAACCGACCGATCGATTCCCGTGGCGCGCGTGTCCCCAAATCAACCCCTGCGCATCGGGTTGGTTTACAATCCCGCAGCGCGCAAGTTGCCTGACCACGGCGCGGTCATCAAAATTTCAATTTCTTCAAAACAACCCCACACTTGCCTTGGACCAATAACACCTGCAAATGACGATGATATAATTTTCCTAGTTACTCCTAAAAATACAGTACTTAACCTATGAAAAGATGGGTTGCCTCTCAACAAGCGCTAAGTTTAACGTCTTCAGCCAGACGTACCATTCCTACTCCTACTCTTCTTGAATTCCTGATGGCATCTTCTTGTGATCTGGCGCGAAATTGTGGGCCATCATTGACATCAATGAAGTGAGTTGAGTCATCCTGTCACTAACCCCGCTAATCCATTGTTGCTAGGCTTCCAGAAGCTGAAAGACCTTTGCTTCTCTTTCCCTTGCATCTTTCTCGTATTGCTGGTGCCTTGCCTCCAACATCTCCATCATGTCCAACAGTTGTTCCTTGTCAATGGTGGACAACGGATGCTCTTTTGTTTCCTTCAAGACTTCCTCTTTTCCTCCTTCTCCTGCTCGGGTTCATATTTTGCTTTTGTCTCTAACCCCAGGTTCCATCAGCAAGTTGCTGTCCAAATTCTTGTCATCACACCCTTGGGGTAAAGATATGGGACTTCCGAACATATTTAACCTTCTTTTCCTCGACCCAAAGAAGATATCCAAATCTCCTGTTTTGCAATCGGTAATAGCGCCGGCCGTAGCAAAAATGGACGTCCTAATATTAGTGCAGGCGCATCCTCCTGACTCTCGTATTCCATAACTAAAAAGTCCACTGGGTAAAAGAAATCCCCAACTTTCACTATGACATTGGTCAGCTTACCTCGGGATACTTTGGTTGACTGGTCAGCCAGCTGTAACACGGTCTTTGCTGGCTCTAATTCCTCATTCTTGTATTTATCATACAAATATCCCGGTAGCACATTCACGCTTGCCCCCAAATCCAGTAAGGTGTTCCTAATGACCACATCTCCTACAGTAGCAGTAATCAGTGGTGACCCAGGATCCTTTTCTTTCTTGGGCAGTGTTCCCAATAGTGCTTCACTAGCTTTAATTGTCAACCTCACAGTGTCAAGTGTGGGAGTCTTGCTTTTTCCATTTTTTTGCACATCTCCTGAAGAATTCTTGTATCCTCAGGAGCGTTCTTAAGTTCGTCCCACAAAGGTTGGTTCATCGATGGCCCCGTCGATTTGGGCGCTTCCTGCTTTTTCTTTCCCTTCTTATCCTTCTTCCTTTGTTTAATTCCAGCTATTATTGGCTGCTTTTCCTCTTGGACATCCTTGTCCTCCTTTGGTTGAGGCTCCTTCTCAACTGGAATTTCCTTTACCTCCTTTTCAACTTCAACATTTTCCTTAACTTCTTCTTCCTTTTCACTCTCAACCTCATTTCCTGATTCTAGCAAATCTTCCAGAGTGACTTTCCTCCATTCAGCCTCGACAGTGTTGACATGTTCCTTTCCGGCCCGCTGACCATGGGTCGGATTGACTTCTGTGGTACTTGGCAGCTTCCCATTATCTCTTTTTCGTTGGTCTTCAGTCATTTGGGCGATTTGCCTCTCCATATTGACGATGGCTTTCGCATTGGCCTGCGATTGCTGCTGCGTTGTGTTGAACATCTCATACATTTTCGCAACTAGATCCTCCTGAGTTCCTGTGGCATTGTTGATAGAGTTATTGGGCCCCTATTGTTGCTGCTACCATTTCCATTGGCATTACCATTATTGTTTGCCGATTGATACTGCCTGGGTGGGTTGGATGACTGCCCTTGGTAGTTGTTCTGCCTCTAGTTATTGAAATTCTGCTGACCTTGGTTATATGGTCTATAGGGTCGTCCGTTGTTATATTGCCCTTGACCCTGGCCATAGACTTGATTCGCTTCCTGAGTCTTTGGTCCTCCTTGACCTCCTTGTAGCTGACTCTGAGGTCCATTCTGCAGAGTAGACACAAGCCTATCGAATTTCTTATTAAGCTCGCTTATGTCTTTCTTTACATCCTTTTTCCAGTCAGCATCGGCTCCCACTGCTGCAGCTGTGCCTACCGTCTTTTTTGTGGAGAAATTTGCCTTAGAGCTATTACTTAACTGTTCCAAAAACTGCCAGGCCTCCTCCGGGTTCTGCATCATAATAGTGCCACTAGATGATGCGTTAATTATAGCTTGGTTCGTCTCACTTGATCCTTCAAAGAATACCTTGACCAGTTGCCACTTTGGAATATCGTGATGAGGGCACGACCTCATCAACTCCTTTAGATGATCCCATGCTTCATGAAAAGCTTCTCTAGGCTTCTGCTGAAAATCCTGAATAGCCCTCCTGATTTCCGTCGTCTTGCTTGCAGGATAAAACTCTTGTAAGAAGTTAGCTTTGAGTTGGTCCCATGTAGTGATGCTATTCGATGGCAAAGACGTGAACCAATATTTGGCTTTGTCTTTCAGAGTGAATGGAAACAATCTTAATCTAAAAATGTTCTTATTGGTGTTCCTAGGGGTGTTAGTGTTAGCAATTGCTATAAACTCATACAAGTGATTGTATGGGTCATCCTGTTTGTACCCCCTAAATTCCGGTAATATCCCTAACAACTGAGGCCTAATTTCTACTTGAGATTCTATATAATCAGGAATGTAAATGGGCGACGAGTCATCGTACTCCCGTGGCTGGAAGTGTGATGCAACCGATTGCCCCCTCGGTTGTGCAAAATACAAGGGTTGAGCAGGATTACCGTAAAAGTGATGATCATTATATCTCAGCTGACCTTGTAGTGGTTGATGCTGTTGTGTTCTTCTTGGAGATCCCCGACCTCGGTTCCATGGTTGCTGTGGTGCTGGTGGAACCCATCCTTCGTCTTCATCCTCATACCTCTCCTCAGCCTCTTGATACTGGTACTGCTGCTGAGGTGGTTGTTAGTATTACTACTGCGGTGGTGTAGGTTGGAATGTGGTTTGTGGTTTAAAAAGTACTGGTGGTGGTTGTGAAATGGGTTGAGAAATGGGTGTCTGCTGTCTAGATATTGGAGTGCCATCACGGGTCGGCGCTCCCCAAGACATAGCAGATGTAAATGGGTTTGTGGATTGTGGTTGGGATAAAGGTTGAAATGGTGGAATCGACGATGGAGTGCACGATGGTATAGGTGCAGGGGCTGAAGCCGCACCACCAGTAGCACTCGTGCTCCCAACGTGAAATTCTGAAATTGGGGGAATAAATGACATCCCGTTGCCTCACCCGAGGGTTCCTGGGCAACACTCACTATACTACTACTGACATTACTAAAACTCATTGTATTTAAACGCCTACGTGCACGGATCTTGCGCGCAGTTCGCTCAATCTCTGAGTCAAAACGCAAAGGGGATAATTGCTCACCCCTACGGGTACGCATGCACTAATGCAACACGCCCGAGAAATCAAATGCAAAATTACTAACTGACTGATGAATTCCGCGGCGCGCGTACGTCTTGATGAATTCTGCGGCGCGCGTTCATGAATTCCGCGGCGCGCGTACGTCTTCGCCTGATTTTTGCCTTGATCTTCAAACTTCTTCCAAATTGCACGCTTTTGGTCCCTGTTTTCATTATTTCTTTCCAAAAAAGTGCTGGCACGAAAAGTGAGAATACTAGGCGTTGTCATGGCTTCTCTAGGAGTGAAGATGAGTCCTGCGTATATGTCAAGGCTAGTGGGAGTATAGTCCCTTTTCTGGTTCTGTATGTTGATGACATACTGCTCATGGGAAACGACATTCCAACCTTGCAAGATGTCAAGTCTTGGCTTGGGAAGTGTTTCGCCATGAAAGACCTAGGAGAAGCTGTCTATATTCTCGGGATAAGAATATTGAGAGATAGGAATAAGAGACTAACAGGACTTAGTCAAAGTACATACTTGGAAAAGGTACTAAAGAGGTTTAGTATGGAAAATTCCAAGAAGGGAGAGCTGCCTACCAGAGGAATGCAAAGTTGAGTAAGACTCAAAGCCCGAGTACAGATGAGGAAATAGCAGACATGAGTTGGGTACCTTACGCTTCGGTGGTAAGGTCGATCATGTACGCTATGACATGTACTTGTCCCGACATTGGATAGCTGTTAAGAATATACTCAAGTATCTGCGAAGGACAAAGAACATGATGTTAGTCCTTGGTGGCAGTGATACTTTGAGAGTTAGTGGGTACACAGACGCCAGCTTCCAGACAGATAGAGACAACGGTCGGTCTCAGTCGGGCTGGGTATTTCTTTTGAATGGAGGAGTGGTTACTTGGAAGAGTTCCAAGCAAGAGACGGTGACTGATTCTACGTGCGAATCAGAGTACATAGCAGCGAGTGAAGCGATAAAGGAAGCGGCTTGGCTGAAGAACTTTATCGGTGACCTTGGAGTAGTCCCGAGTATTCAGTAGCCCATGGAACTGTTCTGCGATAACGAATGAGCGGTTGCTTTGACAAAGGAACCGAGGGACCATGAAAAGTCCAGGAATATCGACAGAAAATACCATTACATTCGGCATAGAGTAAAAGAAGGTCACCTCCTTGTAAAGAGGGTATCATCTGAAGATAATCCTGCAGATCCCTTGACGAAGGCTCTGAGTAGGATCAAGCACAATCAGCATGCTAGGAGCATAGGATTGAGAGATGATATTAGTTTTTGTAATTAGATAGGATTTTGAAACTTGTAACAATGTAAATGTAATTGACTTTGGTGATTTAATAATAGAGATTTATTAATGAGTATTGTTTACTGCTATTTGTCAATTGTTTATCATTGTGTTTCATTTTGCGTGTTTACTTCCTAAGTAATATGATTATTCGAATATCCACAGTCGCTCATACTTTTTGGGAGTAAGTATGAATAAAGACTGTCATAAATTGGTTTGTAGATTGTCTAAGGAGTTAGACATAGCAACAACATTTCTACAACGTTCATGAGTACTTAGAAAATGGAGATTTGAGTATTGGATAAACCCATGCTCAAATGATTGCTTCATGGATTATATCACGAGCAATGTTGAGACGATAACATCTTATGATCTTGAAGCGGAGACATATGAGTTATAATTTGCAAGACAGTTGCTCATTGATAATGCGAAAACGCATCGGTAACTCGATGTTATAAAACATGTTGTTGTGAGTGATTTGACTGGTAAAAGATATAAAGCCATAGGTTTTTCAGTAATTGGTTGGGGCTGAGCTGCGTCACCCATTGATCGAGTAGAAGATGAGAGATTGGAGAAGAGACGAGATGAGATCGAGAAGTGAAATGAGATCGAGAAGTGAGGCTGCCGGAAAAGAGAGGCAGACAGCCGTAGGGTTTAGGGTAGGAGAAGATGATATTTTAGGAGGGGATAAGAATGAAAAGCTATGATATCATGTACACAAAGTATTTTCCCATGAAATGATCTCATCTCATTAACAACAATATATAAAGATTACATAAGATAACTATGGGCTGGGTTATACAAATAATACACATAACGCCCTTGATACACAAATAATACAACCGTGAATATATAAATACACTAACAACAATCAATTGTTAATGTGTATGATTAGTCGAATAAAACCGGTCTTCTTAAGTATGTTTATGCAAACCATGGCAATTGTATAAAGTCAACAAACCATGGCAATAGAAACCAAAAAAAAAGAGGAAGAGCGTAGGACAGCGGATGTGGCGTCAAATGAGTATTTTTCAACACAAAGCTATACTCATAATGGCCTTAAAGGACGGTTGCGGTTTATACTTGTGATCACCTTAAAAACAAATTTAAGTGCATATTGTCTATCATCAAAGCAAATTGTAATTATCTTTCATAAACAACAATTTGATACAAATATGGAAATATCAACTAACGTGCGACTAGTAGAAATGTACTAGAATCCGATGTATAATATGAGAAAGACAAGCTATTTACCAGTCAATTTTCGATCTAATCAGTTTAGATGTAATCCTTTTCTAACAAAACAAAAGCCATAATCAATAAACAAATCACTAACAATTTGAGACTAAAGTAACGGTTGAATATATTTCTCGGCGTACTTTGGTTGATAGCAACATGTTCATAAAGTTAATTGGAAAGGATCACTTAACAATAATAATGCAATCCAAAGTTGAGGGCTGTGTTGAAGATATAAGCTAGCCTTGACGATCACTCTTGTTAAGTGGCAGTTATGTTTAGATAATAGCAGTTATAATTCCAACTATTGCAACAGTGCATTCCAAGGGTTGCAATGGTTTATTGTGTATAAATATGTACTTACTCAAATCTGTAACCGCATGATTGATTGTGATAATAAAAAGTTTTTTGGTTTGCTGCACATGTTTTCTTTTCTTCCTGTAACTCTTTCTTCTTCAATGTTTCCTCCAACAAATGGTATCAGAACCTTGGTGATTCAAGACTAAAAGATGAAGGAATGGAGAAAGCATTGAAGACAGAAGAAGAATATGAAGATAGGATATTTCTACGTGTTGTATGTCAAAGAACAGGTGGGTCAACGATCTCACAAAAGTCCGACAAAAGAAATGATATTTCTATGAAAGTTAAGTGGGATTGCAAGTGCATTTGCATTCGGTTCCTTCTGGGGTTGAGGGTATAAGGCGCACATGGTTCTTTATTCATGTGTTTCCAAAGAACAAAAGTAAAAGAATATGTGGCTGAAAGGTTAACACGTGACCTTGCATTTGAAAGGAGAACAAGGAAATATTATAAGAAGGTATGCTTTACTGTATATTAAATTCAATAAAAGGACAAGAAGGTTGAAAAGCAGGATCTCCTGTCAATAGCCTTTCATGCATGAGTCCTGCAAAGTGTCATATTCAACACGAGTTTTGTCGTATATGAAAAGTGCTTCTGATAACATGCATAATGTCCATTAAACAAAGGATTGAATTCAATTTATATGCAACTAATAGACCTGAGTGCTTGAAAGTTGCTACAAGTCAAAAGGAAGGGTATTATGGTCAAAGCCAGAAGTTTTGCATACACATATTTTATTATGGTTTTACAATAAAGTTTTGTGTGTATAAAGATGTTCATGGTATGGGCAGCCTCTTGTGAATGAGTTTGACATACCGGAAGATCTCCCAGAAATAAAAATGACTCCAACAAAGTGTAGTTTTGATGAAGGTTAGTGTGTTCTTAGTGAAGACGGCCTTCTTCAAGGCATGGTGTTTAAGGAAGTAATGAATGAAACCAAGTGAAAAGATCTTGGTGAGATTCAAAGCTTGTTCTTGCAAAACAAGTGCAGAAAATTGTTTGATTGATGTGCAGGTTTCGACGATGCTAGTTTGAAGTTATCAAGTTATTGAAGACTATGTATGGTGATTGTACAAGTCTAGCTTAGGGGTGTGTGTTGAAGATATAAGCTAGCCTTGACGATGACTCTTGTTAAGTGGCAGTTATTTTTAGATAATAGAAGTTATTATATAACGGTTATAATTCCAACTATTGCAACGGTTCATTCCAAGGGTTGCAATGGTTTATTGTGTATAAATATGTACTTACTCAATCTGTAACCGTGTGATTGATTATGATAAAAAAAAAAAAAAAAAAGTTTTTTGGTTTGCTGCACAAGTTTTGTTTTCTTCCTGTAACTCTTTCTTCTTCAATGTTTCCTCCAACAGGCTGGACCTAGTATCTGGCTAATAGTCGACAGAAAACCCTGTAAATGTCAGATTGTAAAGTGTTGCGAGGTGTCCATAAAATCTTGATAGAGGATTCTGAATCATGCTGAACCCTAAATGTTTTTCCATCATCCCAAAATTTTGAGCAATCTGTTTGCATCATATCATCTCCACTTTTCCTAGGAACGAGTACAGCTCTAAACCCACCCTTACAGTGTACAGAAAAGGAAAGGATATTGTATGTTGAATTCAAGCTTGTAGTGTTCGTCAATGAATTAAAAGAGACGTATCCTACACATATCATCCCATGAATAGAAGTCCAGAGACTCCTGAACAAGCTCAGATTGAAAATCTTCGTCAACGCCTTGCTTGATAATTATATTAACGTGCACATCTTCATCGTTGCATTTAATGAACATCAAAATCCCACAATATTTATCGTACCAATCGTGTGGAAGCTGCATTGTGAACTTCTTCTCCCAGTTGAGGCATGGTACAAAACGCCTCCAGACGTCATTGTATGAAGAGGTGATATTGATAAAGTTATCTTTGGCATTTCCCTGCCACAAACACATTCAATTATGATTAACCTTGTTCTTCTAGGTTTGGGTTTATAGAATGAAAATCAAAAGCCAAGCCAAACCTGGAACATGGAGTCTAGTAATATGTCACCAACAAATGGACCAAGTCTCATAACCCCGCAAAGTGAGACTTTCCACAACCATTTACAGTTTGAAATATCACCAAGGGTTGTAAGTGAGCAACAATGATCAGCTATGACAACAGCTATACTTAATGGCAGCCCCAACAATTCTATAAGGTTTTTACACCGTGATATGTTGAGATAATTGAGCCGAGGAAGTGCCAAGAGACTAAAATTCAACCGTACAAATTTATTCCCTTTTAGATCGAGTTCTTGCAAGTTGGGTAACACCCAAACAGCATCAGATCTGATGTCTCCATCTCCTAGATTGCAATTGCTGAGATTCAGCTTTCTTAAGCATCCACTAAAAAACCATAGCCCTATGTGGTTCAAGTTGTGAGGTGTAAAATTCTCCATATTTTGTTGGATCTTTGAATAGTATAGGCACCCTGAGAGTACAAAGGTCTCAAGTTTCATCGACCGGGTAATGGGTTATGGGTGGAAGCATCTTAAGATTGTAACAACGTCGTATCTCTACAAAAACAAGCTTTTCCAAACGCCCAAATGATGGATGAATCTCTTGTAACTGTACAATCCATCAACCACAAATCTTTCAAGGTTCCGAAGCCCCTCAAAATCAGGTGTCTTAGTCAGGTTCTTCAGGTGCTGAAGTTTGATCATTTTCAGGTTCTTACGAGTATCATCTCCTCTAAAACTAATAAAAACATGGTACACAGGCACTGAAGGAGCAGATGATGGTGAAGCCATTGCTGTGCTGGTTTGTTGAGATTGAAGTATATTGCAGCTTCTATAGATATGTACCAAGCCATTGCTGATATATTTTTGTACTATTGACATTGGGAGGGTGAAAAATACCTAAATGTATATGCAAGTCATCATTACTGAAATGTTTGTAGAAAGGAAAGTGAAAAAGAAAATTACCAGTAAAAAGATTTGAACATATTTATTGAAGTTTTATTTTAAACTTGTAAATTAAGCCATTTGTATCTGTAATTATGGTTTTATGTTATTAATCAAACCTTAACTACTCTTTCCCCATTACAAAAAGTATATTTCCTTTTGGTCTAAATAACCTGTCTAAATATGAATAAATGACCTTTTTAACCGTTGATGTTATGAAGTTGTGCATATGTAAACATATACATCAACCCCATTTGGAGTTCCTGTTCAAGTATCCAAGCAACAATTGCAATTCAAATCAGAGCATGAAAATGACCATTTCACTTGCAATGGTAAGAAAAACAAATTCATCAAATCAGAATGGATGAAGAAGAAGCAAATAGATGAGGGTTAGTAGGACCAAATTCATCTAAATTTGACAAAAAGGCGGAGAATTTAACCAATTGTGTAGCACAACAACGATTAAAAAAATTCACACCGAATCGAACTGCAACCCTAATTCTTACAGTTCTGGCTCATAGGCCAGAAAAAAACCTATATTGCAAGCCAAAAAGAAACTTGCAGTGCGCAAACAGACCCTCAATTCATGGATGCTAAAAGATTAAAACTATCACCATATACTGATACAAAAAATATCCCTGAACAGGAGAGAACTACTGACGTATGGATTACAAAACAGAAAATTTAAGCAAAATGTTTATGGTGCAACATAACGTATTCAAATCATAAAAATATTCATCCATAATATATGAATACAAGATCTGCGACTCAGGCTTACTTGATGGGGAGCACCGGACAGGATAAGACGGCAACGGAAAAGGTCCGGAGAAGATGAAAATAAACGCAGATTGATTTTCCCGTTTCAGTTCCTCTGACGGCGGGACGGCGACGTGAAACGGCCTGAGAAGATAACGGCGCTGGAGAAGATGAACGAGTTGCAGTGATCGAATAGGATCTAACGGTTAGATCCACGCAATCGCAGTCTAAGGCCTCCAAACGTATGAGAATCAATATTCCAACAACTCAATCCAAACTTAAACACCGGCGCTAGTCAAAATAGATTAGTAGAAACAAACGTGAACCAACGCTTGAATAACAGCAAAATTGAGCGGCGGCTACCAAGTGTTTAAAGATGAGATCCTAAAGCCCTGTTCTCTAGTTAAAAAAATAAGGGGAGGGAAGGAAAGGTAAGAAAAGCAAAGTGAAGGAAAGGGGAAAGGGAAGGGGAAGGTCCCTATAATCCAGCTCGACGTTTTGACGTTTTGTTAGCTTTGCAAAGTGTTGGTAACATGTCCATTTACAAATGTTGGTATCATTGATTCGAGAAACCCCTAATTTTTCGAGGCCCTAAATTGTACTTTTTGTTAACTAATGCAAGTTGGTCAAGTGGATTGAGTCCACCTATTAACAAACACTACGGAGACACTCTAATTGGTCTTAACCATGTTTTCACGTTGGTCCAAACCGAGTTGAGGCTTGACAAAATAAAAAACAATACCATTTACAATAAATTTTTTGGTAACGGAGGGTGGTTCCTTGGAAAAATTTTATTAATTAAAAATATTAATACAATAGCAGGTTGGGAACTCCCCAACTAGGGATGTAACCGGTTCCAGAACGAGAATAAGCAATAAATCGTCAAATAAGTAATAAATTGTCGAATAAGCAATAAATCAAGACTGGAACCGGATAGAACTCCACCTATCCAATTCTAATGGGTTCAGATTCCTTAAATACCAGTCTCTTCACGTTCTTCGTCATTGAAAGAGATTAGACGTAAAACCCCTAATCCAAAACCCACTTTTTGAGCTTCATCTTTTCTTGAAAATTTGAAAATGGTGATAACATTGTGGTATATCATATCATCTACTCAACGAGTTAATCCACGCTTATGCTTTGCATTTTTACAATTGCATTTAGAAAATCATCTAACAACTTCAAAATCTTAGGTTTCTTTGTTTCTTGTTTGAAGCTGGACATCCCACCATGTTTTGTGTTGAACTTCATCATGGCAAGAAGTTCAACAAATTTCAGGTATCAAGGACATTGATAGGTTTGAGCCACATCGAGTTGGTGGACATAAAAGAATTTTTGTGTACGAGTTGGAATGATTTATGGTAGAGTTAAGGTACATTGTTCCATCTGTCATCTACTAACATTTTCATTAGACTAATGGAGACTTGGCTTTTTGACTCTAAGCTAGGTAATGCTAATATGTGTAATCTTACACAATACGCGAGTGGGAACAAACTTATCAAAGTCGGCATAGAGCATGGGTAAACAAACTTCTGAACCTGTTTCATGTCCCTAAATAAAGAAAGATGGATTATCATTGAAGAGATTGAATATCAGGAAATTTCAAGACCTATATCCCACAAGGTTGTTTTTAATAAGGTACCTTCAATACAACTAGAAGTTGTTGACCATGACTTAGGTTTATCTTTGTCCTTGGCTAGGTTTTGGTCTGTAACACCTGAATTTAAGCAGATGAAGGGGATGGAAATCACCAAAGGTAACTCCTATTACACTAAAAATATATGATTGTATCGGGTAGGCACTCTAATCATGGTTAATGGTGATGCTTTGGAACAAATAGATGATATTGGCACATTTAATCCTCAATATGCTAGTTTAGAACAAATGAATTAGAATATGGAAGAATGTATGGGATAGTATCACAAAGGGAAGACGCTGAAACTACGATTGACATTGATATTGTTGACATGGACCAAGAACCTATCCAAACAAATGATGTGTGGTGGTTGTTGATGTCAACAAATAAATACCCTCTCTAACACAAAATATGTATAGTGTCAATAGGGATTGATTCATGGTGACTGGCTCAATTTATATTTGTTATACCATAAATTCATAAAGGTTTATTCTAAAATGAATAACACAAAATGGGGAAGGGTTGTGTTTGTTAAAATCTTAAAAATTAGCAATGTTCTCAAATGAAATAATAATTAATAGACAAGTGAAATTTGATGAATTCAATTCAATAATGGTGAAATATTTAATATTGGGATTTCAATCACAAGAACATTTGGTTAGTTTATCATCATGGTTTAATGTAAAATAGTTCTAAATATTTTCCAACTTGGTTATAGTAATTTAAAAGCTTGAATCACCTTGATTTTTTCTTAAAGTTCATGGAAATAAGAAAAGCTCTTAATAAACTCTCTTATTAAATATTCTTAACAGAAGACCACAAATCAAGTAAGCACTTAATTCATGTAATCTTTATTAGCATTGAGTTTCAAAAATCACCAAGGCTAAAGGATACCATAAGCCTGAAGTTCTACTTTAAAGGATATAAATTTGCAACTCAAAATAGATTCATAAACACCTACTTGGGTTTATTTTCATTAGTTTGTCTTAGAAATCGATTAATGATTTATGAAACAAATAGCATCAAACATTCATATTCATAAATATTACTAAGAACACAAGAAGTTTTGAGAAATTCAAACTAAAATTGCATTCATGGATGAACAAGTAGAACAAGTAAACCATTCAAAATTACCAAATATTCTTAGATTTCACCTGATATCAACTAATATGGAACTAGATTAGCAAACATAAATAAGATAAGAGTGTACCAACATTCAAGAGATGTAAACTGATGAATCAAATGTCCCCAATATTCACCCAAAATGCTCCAACAACTCTCTCGTCTGCCTTTGGTTCATGATGTTTGTAATGAGACCCCATAACTGTGGGGATTTACATAGAAAAACACAAATCATATTGGTAGTGGAAGACAAAACAGATCAAATCCTAAATAACTAAACCAGTTCATAACATGTTCATAACAAGATCATATGTTCATAACAGTTGCACCAACAAAACATGAAATCAAATCATACCTTGTGGTTGGATGTTCAGGATCCAAACCAGAATCCCTTTTTTTGATTCACACCCAAGGACACCAGAAGAACAAGCAGACAGAAATTTCTTCAGATGAAGAAATCGATCCAAAAAACCCTTGGAGGGTTACTAGAATTCGACAAAGAGGGAGGGGGAGTGTTCCTTGGAGGTGACGACACGTCTAGGGTTTGTGCGGATGCCTTGGAGTGTCCCCAAGGCCTTTATTTATAGTGTGAGGCTCCTTATGGTTCCAAACCTTTGAGCCTTTTGGCGGCCGCACCCCTGTACTTGTTTTATTAATTAAACTATTAATTAATTAAAATCCAACCCTTTAATTAATTCTCATAAATTAGTTTACTAATTAATTTATCAATTAATTAATTTATCAATTAATTAATTTATCAATTAATCCCTGATCCAATTTTTGATTAATTAATTTCTCAATTAATTAATAAACTGATAAATCCTCTTTGTTTCTGCTACTGATTGTTTTTACTGGGCCTTGACGGCAACCCAAATACGACACTGCTATTATTAGAAACATCACCATAGTTGATGACTTGGACATATATCCAGCAGTCTCCCACTTCAACTTAGTGTGGTCTGATACTTTTTAGATAATACGCAGTGAGTGTGACATCCAATGCAACTGCCAAACTCTGGTCAAACCATGACCATTAAATGACTCCCAGATAAGAGATCAATTATCCCTCTGTTCTACAAGATATCCTTTTATGAACTTGGGACATGGATAATGGTCAATCTCTGAAGTTCAAGATTTGTTTCCCGATAAATATTTATGATGACTAAATCAGACTACTTGATCGAACACATCGATCTAGTCAAAGCCCGGTTGAGCATTTTGGTGTCAACATCAAATCATCGAGGGGCCCATGGATATCGCTTCTCCCGGTAAGGGCAGAAGGAACATATAGACTTTGACTACATAGGTCAATATGTAGGAGTTCCGAGGGAAGAGAAATACTGGAATCAGTGATTGATTTGTAAGGCTTCTTCTTCTGCTTTCCCAGTGCGCATGCAGCACACAGATTCTCATTATCAAATTTCAGAAGAGGAATTCCACGGACCATTTCTCCTGTGACCAGCTGATTCATGTACCGAAAATTGAGATGAGCCAATTTTCGGTGCCACAACCAACTTACCTCAGAATGGGCTTTAGAAAGTAAACACAGCCGAAGTTTTCCAAGAAAAATAGAAATATCCAGTTGAAACATGGTATTGCGCCTTGGGGACTTCACAAGGCACTTGTCTCTGATTTTGGTCATGATATAACTGAATTCATCATCGAATTCAACTCTGAGACCCGCGCATACCAGTTGCCCTATGCTAACAAGATTATGTTTAAGACCAAGGACATAGGCAACTTTATGTATAGTGAAGTTTCCATTGGTGAGGACCCCATAACCCTCGATGATGCCATTTTCATCATTTCTAAATGTAACAAAACCTCCATTGCTAATTGCTCTGTAGTCTCGTAAAAATTCCAGTCTTCTTGTCATATGCATGGAACAGGCGCTGTCGATCAGCCATTCATCGTCCTGCCCCTCCTCACATAACGCCTGCAAATTACATAGTTAGTTTGGGCAACCAAACTTGTTTGGGGACATTGGATTTTTTTGGACTTGAAAGATTTAAGGTTCTTTTTGGTGGTTTTGTCCTTGGAAGAAGTTTCAACTTCTGCATCATGAACTGATGAGTTAGAGTTTTTGGAATCTGAAATTGGTACTTTCACAATCCATTTTTGAACAATTTTCTTTAAACCTTTTTGAGAAGCATTTTTTGTTTTGATTAGAAAGATACTTCGACTTGTTGTTGACCGAAGTGATTGAAGAAGATTTCGGAATATTTTTGCAACAATGATAGCACGTCGTGTTTTGAACTCGTTTTAGGATTTTTGGTGTGGTAGGTTTTTGAGAAACATTTGAAAAAATTTCAACATTTTTCTGACCATTTATAGGAGCTTTTCCTTTTTGTAAATCTTTTTGGGTTACATTTGTGGGTTTAAAAAGATTTTGTTTTTGAAAGTCTCTTTTTGGTGAGACACAAAAACTGACAGATTTTGAAGGTTGTGATTTTGATGAACTCTGTCTCAAATGGTCAGTTACATGGTTCCCTGATGTTGAGACAACAAACTTTGTTGTTTTCTCATCGTTGACAATTTTGGGAAAATTCGAGTGATAGTCCAAGCAGTTGGTGATCTGCTTATAATGAGTGAAGTTTCTTCTATCTTTTATCATGTATTGGGCTTGACCAGTAGCAAGACAGTTAATACATGGAGTCGGAGGTAAACCTTTATAAATTTACTTGCTTGGAACAGAAGTAGCTTGTTTCGGAGTGATGGATTTTGATATGGTCGATGAAGTGAAGTTAGATTTTCTATGAGTTTGAATATAAAAGCAAATTTTCTTTTCTTCCCTTGCATGGGATCTGGGAGATCGAACATCTTTTCAATTAAGAGTAGGTTTTACCCCATTTTTGGTTAGATTTTGTCCTTTTCCCTTTTTGAAATTATCTCTTGGAGAGGAAGAGTCAGATAATGAATCATTTAAGGTTTTGTGCTCCTCCTAAGTTGTTTTAAGATTTTTGAGAGGCACGACTTTGTCTGAGTCCAAAGTTTGTTGATTTGTTTCTTTCAAGGGTTTTGGAAGATTTTGCTACAACACATCAACGTATGTATTGATACCTGGATCAGATGTTCCAGCAGTCACAGTTGGTGTTTTGTCAGCAATGGGACTTTTAATCATTATTTTGTTAAAGTCGGCCTTGATGATAATTTTTGTTCGGACTATTCTCCATTTCGATCTCTTCATCAATTTCTTCTTCATTTGAGTTATCCTCCACATCAGCGTGACATAGATCAACCTCTTCGGCAACACAATTGCCTCTTAGATTTGCGAAGAAAGAAGTTTGATGAGAAGATGTTGAAGGAGTGTCAACAGGGACCGATGTGAAATGTCTAGGCACAAATGCGAGCGAAGATGTTGACAATTTACTGCTTTCAGCAGTGTCAAGAGATTGACTTTAGATTTCTGAAAAAATATGAAAAAGGATTTTTTGCTCCTTTTGTTAATGCCGAGGTTGCAGCCTCAGAATTAATCAATGAAGTTTCAGTTAATGTCTGGGTCAAGTATAAGTCAAATTTATCATCATTTATGTTTGAGGGATATTTGAAAAATAGACTTTGTTTCGAGTATATAGGATAGTTTTTGTTTTTAGTTGTTCGAGCCCATCCCTAGTTAAAGGTATTTCAGAAGTGTTAGAGTTTGCAGGTGACTTGAAAACTTCAGTTTCTTTATACAACTAATCAATTAGTTGATTTAATCTAACATTGTCACTCCGGGCTAAATCCCTTTGTGACACCAAAAACTGATTTGATTTTTCGGTCATGATTCTAGAAGTTTTCTCTATTTTCAAATCAGATTCTAACTTATCGCATAACAACTTCCTATCTTCTAATCTACTTTTTAACTTCATCACTTCGTCGAACCCATCATCTCGTTCGTCCAAAACCCTCTGATATGCCACTAATGCATCTGCACAAGTGTTAGATATCCTTTCCAAAGACGATTCCAGATTAACAGAATAAATATTATTAGAATGTAACATTTCACGTACCTGCTCAACTATGCTGACCCCATTTCCGATTTTGTGGTTTACCATAAAAGCATGATTCTTTGGAGCAGAAGTGGCTTCCTCCATGCCATGCATTTTCTTGGCTTTCCCTATACCAGGAATTGAGATTCCTGAGGAGGATTCTTGGACCATCATACATTCAGCAACTGCCTTGCCTCTCTTGCGCTTATTCACATACGTTTCTTATTCGTCCCTAAAGGACCACACTTCCACGTTCCTTGCTGTGGCTACAACTGCCTTCACTTTCTCTTCCTCTTTCGCTCTATTGAAATTTCGAGGTGCCCTGCAATCCGCTGCGTAGTGCCACAAGCCTCCACAGTTATGGCATTTAATAATTTTAGTCTCACCTTTTTCCGATGCTCTGGTCGGAGTGTGACTGGAAGTGGGTTCTACTGCAGCCTTGGGCTTTTCGGCACGCTGGTCTTCTGCAGAGGGTTGATAATGATTTTGAGAAGGTTGGTAATGATTCATTGACTGGTTGTGGTTTTTAGGCTGATACATTGATCGTTGATTGTTGGGTTGAAAAATTCTTTTCGGACTGCTAAAGGATGGAATCCTGTTAAACTTCTGACTAATTGGAGCGATCTCGTGCTGGTACGCGGCTTCTTCTTCAGCATCATACTCGAAGTAACATGATTCAGAAGGAGCTGGTAAGGCCATGGTAGGTGCTTGGTTGGATTGGTACGAAGGTTGAGGAGCAGGTGTTAGAGTTTGATTTTGAGATGGTTGGTGATAAGTAGGATATGTGATATGTGGTGCTGATGGGTGATAAGATGGAACTGGATTTGGTTGATATGAATACTGACTTATCTCTTGTGGTACACTTTGGTGGTTGGTAGGAAGGTAAGTTGGGTTTGCAAATGTGTTGGTATTGTACTAGCTGTTGCGGAGAGTTGCCTAACACTAGAAGCTTGCGCTCAACTACCAGGGCCAAAGGTCCACCTAGTTGTGACTGATTGTATTTCACATCATTTTCTTTACCTAAAAAGTTATTATACAAGCGATACATATTGAAGGTTTTAATTTTCCCGGATTCTTGTAGGATCATCTTTACTATCATCCAGTCTCTTCCCAGACCTTCAAGAAATTTGAGATTAATTTCTTGATTGGTCCTTATCGCTCCTACACTCAGCATACGAGTAACATTAAGGGAGAAACGAGTAAATGAGTCACTTAGACTTTCCCCAGGAAGAGATGAAAATTGGTTGTACTCGCTGAGACTTGCTGTCAACTTCTTGTCTTTCCCCTCTTCTGTACCTTGGAACATGTTTTGCAACAGAACCCAGATCTGCTGAGCAGTGGTATAGTTTTGAATAAGATCAAATAATTTGGGGGGGGGGGGGAATGCCACAAGAGATTTCAATGAACGCAATCTGGACATTGTCCATCTTTTCTATATCAAGAGGTGTCAGTCTGGGTTGAGGAGCTCCTCTAAGGGCACCTTCGGCGGTGTCAACCCTGGGGATGAGAATGGGAACATGAGGTCCCTCCTCAACAGATCTCCAGACATCTTTCCCTTGTCTTCTAAGATAGTTTTTTATGCGAGTTGCCCAACCATTGTATTCATTAGGAATGAGTATTGGAGCTTTGGTGGAGCTCCCAACACTGTTGGGAACATTGAAGGAGTAGTTCATTTGCATGTTTTGGAAAAAGTCTTGAACTTGTTTGAAAGAGATTTAAGTTTAGAAACTTGAGCTTTGCAGCATACAAAGGTTTATAGTGGGTTCAAAGGTTGTTACCAAAGCCAAGTCTTAAGAAAACTGAGCACGATGAACTTTACAAACAACCATAATGGCTCTAATACCAATTGTTAAAATATAAACTAAGTATTTAGATGCGGAAATGAAGGACAAGTCCTAAGACTTTAGAAATACTTAGACAGATCAAAGCTCAACAATAAATAAGTACAAACAAATTATAATGCGGAATAAGTAAGAGTTGAAGATTAAAGTGTACGAAATAGATAAAAGAGAATAAGAACATAAGCATAAAAGATGAAGAACAATATATTGATGGAATGAGAGAGATTTTATATCATAGAAGCAAAGTTACAGATCAGTTCTCCAAACCATGAAGAAAAGTGTTGGTGGAACTCTCTTTTTATAGTGCAAGGAGAGTTCCTACCGGACAAATACTAAAGGGTGGAATGAACTACAGACCAGTTCATTCCGTATTACACTAAGGTTAAAATTACAAAGTCAGACTAGACTACCCTAAGTTGATTGTTCTTTATCTAACAATACATGCGCCAATGGAACTTTGGGGAACATGACTTGACAGGTCTGATTGTACTTTATAAACGGATCTTCTTATCTTTTTCGTTATCTTCATTTAACTTGATCTCTTATCTTGATGTGAACTTTTGATTGGTACCGAAGTTAAGAGTTAACTTCGGTATGGGAGTTGTTCTTCCGAGTTAGTTGATCTTCCAAAACTTGAGTCTTCTGATGTCTTCAGAGGTTGCTGTACCGAAGGCTTCTGTACCGAAATCTAGAAGTGGATTTCGGTGTCTTCTAGTCACTTGACTTCTGAACTTGTACTTCCGAACTTAGGCTTAGTTGGACAGTCCGAAATCCAATAATGGATTTCGGTACTTACATTCTCGGATCACATTATGATAATAAACACAAGTATTGAAATGAAAGTTTGTTCATTCATAACTAGAGAACAATCAAAAGTTACATTTGGGAACATACATCAAATGATAGAAATTATCTAAGGAAGATTACAAGAAAAACACCGAGTTGGTCAACGACTCAACTAACACTAATAAAGGCCCTCTTAGGCAAGTCGTCAGGGATTTCCAAACTAAAAACGATATTCCAAATACAAGAAAGGGGAGTAGCTCCACTTGATCAAATTCAAATTTACAAAATTACCCTTGAACTTATATCACCGAAACACCAAAGAAATCATAGTATCCACCACTTTTGTATGAGAAGGATTGGTTCTATTGAACACCCAATCATTACGTGCCTTCCATATACAACAAAGAGAGCCATAAATGATAGCAAAGAGGATCTTTCTTTTCTTGGGACAATGACCCTAATTGGTTACAAATTTAATTACATCTTTCACCTTCATGAAACTATAAAGAGGAATGTCTCACGACTTAAAATCGAAAGGAAGACCTCTTTAGCAAATAGACAATCCAAAAAATATGATCTATAGATTTTAGAACAGAGGAGCGAAAAGCATAAGATGAGAAGGGAACAGAGATGCCTCTAGCACCCAAAGCAACCAAACTAGGGATATGGTCTAAACAAGATCGTCAAACAAAATCGATAACCTTCAGAGAGACGATTTTAACCAAATAATCTCGACACCAATAACGATCGTGATCTTTAAATCAATTAGCTCCCTGAGGAATTTCACCTACAAAAGAACTATAATGAGTAGTGTTGCATCTCCAATAATCCTTCAAATTATTAGGGTAATAATAGCAATCATCAGTGGCCTGTTGCTATCGCGTAAATTATACATATTTTCCGGGCGATATCAGTGTCATTTTAGTTTAGTTTCATACATTTTATGAACTAAAGATACCTAATATGCTAAAAATACATTTTTGTAGCTAAAAGACACATATGGAGCGAAAGATCGGATTTTACAAGAGATTTGAGCGTTAAACGAAACAAAGTGCCATAGTGATTTCAGCCAGGGCGCACCCCGCCCAATACTCAGGTGCACCGCGCCCATGAAGATACCAGTCTTCGACAACTTGGCCAACTTGACATTAAAATAATGAAGCGTGGGTTCTTCCAATGATTCAACCAGGTTACCTAACATGTGCAAGGGCGCACCACGCCTCACCTTTAGGCGCACCGCGCCCCAGATCCGATCTGAAAAGCGAAACTATCACGTGGCCTTTCCAGCGATAAAGGCTGCCAGATCTTGTCCACTAAGGCGCACCGCGCCCTGACATAGGCGCACCGCGCCCTGAGACTTCACCTGCTATAAATAGAACGCATTGCACGACTATTTAGAGACCCATTGTTAGAATCCAAGAGAGAAATCAGACATTTGACATTTTAGAGCTATTATATTTCGTGTATTTCAACATTTCATGTGTGATAAATGTATTTGAGAGTTATTTACATTACAAGAAGGAGCTACGATCTTCATTTGTTGCAAGGATTCATCGATTTTAACCGGTTGGTATCTTTTATCATGTATTCTTCATATTGTTGTTGTATATTTGATACCATGCTAGGCTAGATCCCTGTAGCTTTTGCCTAGGTGATGTTGATTCATTAATATAAATTTGTGTTGGTCTAGTTCTTGATTCGAGTTAAATATCGGTTAGGATATATAATTTGCATGCTATACATATTGAATGTGATTAAAGTTTATAATCTTGATAGCCATCTTCATATGATTAAAGTTTATTGACCATTTAAACGTATTGATCATATGAACCATTTTGATGTGTAATTGACACCTATATATCATTGGACTAGTTATTGACCATTTAACTAGGGAAGTTATTTTAGCTATAAACTTGATTAGTGAAATAAAACTTATATCATATTTAGTTACAACTCATGACCATTGATTGTATGATCATATCACTATGACCATTAGGGTATGGCCTATGTTTGCATGCTAGATTATATTAATTATTCATGATTATAAGTTATTTAGTTACATGACCATTGTGCTATATTAACTTAGAAATTATAGAATTGGTGACTTGACCATATGATCCTACCACTTAATGCTACCTATTTTAACTCATTGCACATAATCAAAACTAGTCAACCTAGATTTATATGAATCAACAAATCCTAGGCGAAAGCTTTCCTTGTTATAATTCGATCATATTATCTCTTTATTGTTGTGTTGTTACGATAATTGTTATTTATTATTTCGTCTACTTTACAAGCATCCAAAACTTAGTTTTACGAGTTTTTACTAAAACTCGCCTCTTAACTGTTTGATTATTAATTGAAAACTTTAAGTTAGTTAATAACTCCCTGTGGAAATTCGATACCTTTACTTACCAAAACTATACTATTAAATGATCGAGTAATACTTGCTCGTAAGTCTAATAGTCATATAATTAGGTAAATAATTGGATTAAGACTTTAAAATCATAATAACTACAAGTTAGTTGTTTTGAATACAACAAGTTTTTGGCGCCGTTGCCGGGGAGTTATTCAATTAATTTTATTGTTTACAATTGTTAGTCAATCGATCCTTTTTACGGTTTCTACCGTGGGAAGTTAATTTTTCTAGTTTATTTCAAAACTTGCATGTATTTCTCTATTATTGTTTACTAAATAATTTTAAGACCCACTTGCAATTTATTTAGTTGTTTCAAACTAAATTGATTATCAATCCAACTATCATGCTAGTAATTCTACTTACGAGAACGGTGTTAGAATAGACAGATCCGGTTTGGTTGTTGGATTTTCGAAAGGTCATTGACCGAAAGAGTCCTGCCTCCTTACTGTCCTGCCTGGCCGTTCTTTATTTGATAGTCAACGCATTATAGTGGATTTGATAAGATATTCGGTTGTTATAACTGATTGATTACATAAAGGTTTTAAAGGTTTTAAATTTTTTTATTCCATTTGTTATTTTTATAAAAAAAAATTTATTTGTATAAAAAAATAATATATAAAAAAAATATTTTTTATTTTAATAAAAAAAAAAGAGAAACGCACCCAACTTGCAAACAGTTTCTAATGTGCAGTTTATGACCCGAAGTTCACAACCGAACATCATACCTCCATTGAACGAACCAGAACGTGAATTTAACATCAGGAGAAAAACAAGAAGAAGTATATTCCCAAAAGAAGAACCAATAGAAGAAATGGCGGCCCCAGTTAACGAACCAGAACCAACCTTGAAAGCATACTACAACCGAGCAAGAGACGGAACAGGACCAAGCCTTATACGCCCAAAAATTCCTGAAAATGCAAATTTTGAGCTTAAAGGCCATTACCTTTCCGCGCTAAAAGGCATTACTTTCAAAGGGACGGAAGACGAAGATCCAGTCGAACACATCGAGCAAGTCACGGAAATAACTGATTGTTTCAACATTCCAGGAATTTCCTCAGATGCAATCATGTTACGAATTTTCCCAATGACACTACGCGAAGGTGCAAAGAAATGGTTAAAGAGACTACCTCCAGGTTCCATCACTACCTGGGACGGATTAAAATATGATTTCATTGAAGAATACACTCCATCATCCAAAATCAATAAAATGAAAGCAAAAATTCAAAACTTCCTTCAAGACGAAGATGAAACTTTGTACCAAGCATGGAGTCGATTCAAAGAACTGATTCAAGATTGTCCACAACACGATATGGACAAACATCAGAAAGTACAGAAGTTCTATGATTGCATCAATACACAAACCAGACAATTACTCGACGGGCGAGGACCACTCATAAACCTAACCGCCACAGATGCTTACGAAAGAATTGAGGAACTTGCAAAACATTCCCACCACTACCATTCCTCAAGAGATCCGTCATGTCGAAGGAAGCTAAAGGAAGAAGCAGTGGAAGGAATGTCAGCCATACATAACCGACTGGACCAATTTGGGAGAGACCTCAAGAAAATGAATCAAAGCATCCATGCCATCGCGGTAGGATGTGACAACTGCAGCGGTCCTCACCTACAAAAAGACTGTCCTTACGATGAAGACGGTAACAAGAAAGCAGATGCTTGTTACTCATCCGGAGATAGATTCGACTACCCGATACGAAGAAATAACTGGCGGGGAGGAAATGATTTTTACAACCAACAACAGAGGCAACAACCACCATTCGAACGCCAACAACAACCCTATAATCAACATAAACAGCCACCACCAGGATTTAACCCACAACATACCCAAGAAAAGAAGCCAAGTTTAGAAGACATTTTGGGCAAATTTATGGAAGGATCAGAAAAGAGACACTCAGCAACCGAAGTTCAACTGAGAAATCAAGCAGCCTCCATTCAAAACATCGAAAACCAAATTGGTCAAATATCCAAAGTTTTGCAAGATAGATTACCAGGGACGCTTCCCACCAACACCGAGCCGAACCCACGAGCCCAAGCCAAAGCAATAACTACCAGAAGCGGTAAAATCATCCCACCAGCAGTCGTGGAAAATACCATCGATTCAACTCTTGAATCACAAATAGGTAAAGCGGAGAAAGATAATGAGCACACAAAGGGCGAAGGAACAAAAGAAACATCCTCAACAGAGCCACACCAACTGACCATTCCATTTCCTCAACGGTTGAAGAAAGAGAAAGAAGACAAAGAATTCAAGAAATTCCTTGAACACCTAAAGCAGCTAAGCACCAACATTCCTTTCGTTGATGCGATCACACAAATGCCAAAATATGCCAAATTCCTCAAAGACCTTCTCACTAACCGCAAGAAAATGGAAGAAGTGTCATTGGTCACATTAAGTGAAAAATGCTATGCTGCGATGATAAAAAACTTACCAGAGAAAGTGGGAGACCCCGGCGGTTTACATCTTCCTTACACATTTGGAAACCATGCTAGCAGCTATGGTTTGGCAGACTTGGGTGCCAGCATCAATTTAATGCCATATTCTTTCTACAGGAAACTAAATCTACCAGAACCGAAACCTGTCCGAATGGCAATTAATCTTGCTAATAAGGCGGTAACTTATCCTAGAGGTATTGTAGAAGATCTTATTGTTAAAGTTGACAAATTTGTTTTTCCTGTAGATTTTGTCATACTGGATACGGAGGAAGATGATGAAGTTCCCATTCTTCTCGGAAGACCCTTTTTGGCCACAGCAAGAGCTTTAATAGACGTCCATCACACAAAACTAACCATTAGGGTTGGCACTGACGCCATCACCTTTGGCATGGACCATACGATCAAACACTCGACGATGAGTGATGACACAGTCTTCCATATCGACACTTTCGATTTGCTATTGGAAGAAGAGGCAAGGGCGATACAAGAAGAAAACCACAGTCATGAAATGCAACTTGCTGAGAAATCTTTCGATCCAGAAAAGGATCTGAAGGAACTGGAAGAACTATTGAAAGATGAACCTCATTTTGCTGACCAAGATGAAACTATACTTCCAAGGCAAAAATCTCCAAGGAACCAGAGCATTCCAGAATTGAAAATACTTCCAAACCATTTGGAGTATGCATTTTTGACTGATACCAAAGAGTACCCAATTGTCATTTCTGCTGAATTGAGCCAAGAAGAGAAAGAAGAACTTATGAAAGTTCTCAAAAGAAGGAAGAATGCCATCGCATGGAGCATCTCAGACATCAAGGGAATAAGCCCAACCATATGTTCTCACAAGATACTGATGGAAGAAGATTCAAAGCCATCAGCCCAGCACCAAAGACGGCTTAACCCAAAAATGCAAGAGGTGGTGGATAAAGAGATCATGAAGCTACTTGATGCGGGTATCATCTACCCGATTTCTGACAGCAAATGGGTCAGCCCTATCCATGTCGTTCCAAAGAAGGGAGGAATAACCGTCATTACCAACGAGAAGAATGAAGTTATACCTACCAGAACAGTGACTGGATGGCGGGTGTGCATCGATTATCGCAAATTAAACGATGCAACACGAAAAGACCATTTTCCTCTTCCCTTCATTGATCAAATGCTGGAACGTTTATCAGGAAAAGCATATTACTGTTTTTTGGATGGTTTTTCAGGTTATTTTCAAATTCCCATTGACCCAGAAGATCAAGAAAAGACCACGTTCACCTGCCCTCAAGGAATCTTCGCATACCGAAGAATGCCTTTTGGTATATGCAATGCTCCAGCCACTTTTCAAAGATGTGTCTCGGCAATCTTCCATGACATGATGGAAAACTCAATGGAGGTTTTCATGGATGACTTCTCGCTTTTTGGTAACTCATTTATCGATTGTTTGTCTAATCTAGACAAAATGCTTAAACGATGTGAAGAAACCAATCTAGTGCTCAATTGGGAGAAATGCCACTTCATGGTTAAAGAGGGAATAGTCTTGGGCCACAAAGTGTCGGGTCGAGGGATTGAAGTCGACATAGCAAAAGTTGAAGTCATTGCTAAGCTTCCACCACCGACCAACGTGAAAGGAGTCAGAAGCTTCTTGGGACATGCCGGTTTTTACCGGAGGTTTATAAAAGATTTTTCTAAAATAACAAAACCTTTAACACAACTTTTACAAAATGATGTAAAATTTGATTTTAATGATGAATGTGTTAATGCTTTTGAATTTTTGAAGCTTAAATTAACCACTGCTCCAATCATGATCGGCCCAGACTGGAATCTACCTTTTGAACTAATGACAGACGCAAGTGATATCACGTTGGGAGCCGTCCTGGGCCAAAGAATCGAAAAGAAGTTCAAGCCAATTTACTACATCAGCAAAACTCTGAACCTTGCCCAAGAAAACTACACTACCACTGAAAAAGAACTCCTAGCAGTAGTGTATACTTTTGATAAATTCCGGCCTTATCTAATTTTATCAAAAACCATTGTCTATACAGATCACTCAGCAATCAAATACCTGTTCAACAAGCAAGATGCCAAACCCCGCTTAATTCGTTAGGTCTTGCTGTTACAAGAATTTGATATCGAAATTCAAGACAAGAAAGGATCCGAGAATTTGGCAGCAGATCATTTGTCAAGACTGGAGAATGCGGAACCAAAGGCGAGAAGAGAAAAGGAAGTAAACGACTCCTTCCCGGAAGAACATGTAATGTCAATTCATATCAAAATGGAAACCCCTTGGTATGCGGACATTGTAAACTACCTTGCAGCCAAAGTGCTTATCGGAGGGCTTACTCATCAACAGAAGAAAAAGTTCTTTGCCGACATCAAGTACTACCTATGGGATGAGCCATACCTTTTTCGCTCATGTCCGGATAACATCATAAGGAGGTGTGTACACGGGAAAGAAATTCAAGACATACTTAAGCAATGCCATCAAGGACCTACAGGTGGACATCATGGAGCGAATTACACCGCGCGAAAGGTGTTTGAAGCATGCTTTTATTGGCCCACAATCTTCAAGGACGCAACAACTTTCGTCAAGACATGCGATCCGTGTCAGCGAGCGGGTAATATCTCCTCCAAAAATGAAATGCCATTGCATTCTATCCAGGTATGTGAAATTTTCGATGTATGAGGTATTGACTTTATGGGGCCTTTTCCTAATTCCCAAGGAAACAAATATATATTGGTTGCGGTTGACTACGTATCAAAGTGGGCTGAAGCAAAAGCTTTACCCACAAATGATGCTCGAGGTGTGGTTAAATTTTTGAAAACCATTTTTGCACGTTTCGGTGTCCCTAAAGCTCTTATAAGCGATAGGGGTACTCATTTTTGCAACAAACAAATGGAAAATGCTTTAAATAAGTATGGGGTGACCCATCGAATATCCACACCTTATCACCCGCAATCAAGTGGTCAAACGGAGATCACAAACAGGGCTTTAAAACGAATTTTGGAAAGATCCGTGGGAACTAGTCGAAAAGATTGGTCCGAAAAGCTTGATGATGCACTTTGGGCTTTTCGAACCGCTTTTAAAACACCTACTGGCACTACCCCCTACAAATTGGTGTATGGAAAAGCTTGTCACCTCCCAGTTGAGGTTGAACACAAGGCATTCTGGGCCTTAAAATCGTGTAACTTGGATTTTAATCTTGTTAGTACTAACCGTTTGTGTCAATTAAATGAGCTAAATGAACTGCGAAATGACGCATACGAAAACTCGGCGATTTACAAAGACAAAATCAAAAGATGGCACGATTCAAGGTTAAAAGGAAACAAAGATTTCCAACCAGGGGAGAAAGTCTTGCTTTACAATTCGCGCTTAAGACTTTTTCCTGGAAAGCTAAGGACAAGATGGTATGGTCCGTTCACAATAAAAGCAGTGTATCCACACGGGGCTGTGGATCTTTTTAAGGAAGGAGGAGAAAGTTTCAAAGTGAACGGACACAGGCTTAAAAGGTATGAAGAAGGCGTTCAAACCGAGAACGAACGCGAAGATATCCCACTCCAAACAGTAGAACCTTAGAGTGGAATGGAGTCCAGCTAAAAAGACTCCAAATCTATGAAAAAGAAGCGCTTCCGGGAGGCAACCCGAGTTTTTGATTGGTATGTGCTATTTATTATTTTTCCTTTGGTTTTATTTGATTTTATATTTATTTATATTAAAAAAAATAGAAAAATATAACATATAAATAAAATAAAATTTTGTGGTGAAAATAAAATAAATAAATAAAACAAGAAATGAAATTAGAGGGCAAAATTTATAAGCATCAAAGAGGGAAGCCAGGCGCCAGGCGCACCCCGCCCAGGTAGGGGCGCACCGCGCCGCTCACGATTAAAACCAAAGGGGTAAGCTGTCAAACTTCATTTTTACCATCCCTTCTTCCCCTCTAGCGCGATCCGCCGAGCAGGAACCCGAGCCAAAACCTCCAAAACTCGATTTTTTCTTCAAAATTCTTGGTTAATCTTCAACTATGGGTATGTTTTCTTTATTTCTTTCCTTTCCTTGTGCATTATGCTAAGATTTCTTACTAGATTACATTGTTTTTAACATCAAATTGATTGAAATTCTTCCAAAATGAGTTCTTGACTTGAAAATTCGTGTTCCTTGATTATAGTCCAATTTTGGTGTTGTTTTGATAGAGTTATTGATGCACATGACTAGTAGATTACATTACAAACTTCAATTGCACAACAAAACATCAATTTCACACAAATTTGACAAATTGGGGAAGAACAAACCCTAGAAATTAGATTGTTGATTTTCGATGTAATTGATGTTTGTTTTGTGATATTTGTGGTCTATTGTATCAATAATCATAATGCATACACGAATATTGGCTGGATTTGAGCAAAAACTTGGATTGAAAACAGATTGAGCAAGCAGAACCCGAGCAGCCGCAGGGCGCACCCCGCCTGTCCCATGGGCGCAGCTCGCCTGCCTCCTGCCAGGCCAATTTTGCTTATTTTTCTTGCTTGTTTGGCTTATTGCTTGAATTCTTATTGCAGGAACTAAATTCAAAACCTCAAAAACAAGTCACCCATACTTAAGATTTGGAAATTCAGATGAAGACCGGGATGCAAAATATGTCATGGCAAGTTTGATAAAGAAGGATATGATGGTTGCTCCAGCAGTGGATTGGGACAAGCTGGATGCAATTGGAATATCAGACAAACTAGCACCTTACCTCATCCGCCAATTCGAAGATCCATTATTTGGGGTAGTGACGGACGAGGCGTGGAACAACATTTTTCGGATTAACGAAAATGTCCATATGGAGCTTACACTAGAGTTTCTTTCTACTTTTAAGTATGAGAAAGAAACAACAGAGGACATTCGTTTCCGATTAATGGGAAATTGGCATGATGTGTCCCTTGCCCGATTCGCATATCTCCTGGACTTTTACCCCGAGGAGCTTGCATTTCACCCACACTTCCCGGCTTATCTTTCGACTTACGACAAAGGAGAATTCAGCGAAGGGCGATGCAGTTTATTCTTTCAAGAAATCGCAAATGTACACAATACCATACCACGAGACAATAAAGCTTCCCAAATCCAAAATCCGATCCACAGAATGCTCCACCGTCTTCTAGCATTCACCGTGAACCAATCATACGGGTTTGACAAATGCCCGTATCTAGATCTGCCAGCACTTTGGGGAGCAATTAACCCCGATGTGAGATTCCATCTCCCTCACGCGATTACAGTTTTCTTTAGGGAGCGAGCAAAAGGGCAAAACACGCTTAGCCCAATTTGCGGTGGCAACATGATTACACGGATCGCAAAGAAGTTGGGCGATTTTTCCTCCATAAACATGCTCACGGTCAAAACCGAACACCTGAAAATCCTCTCCGAAACGCATTTTAAATCTATGATTCGGAGGGTGGCGCCAAACACGTTCGATTTCGTCGGTATTACTTCAACCATGCCACCACCTGGTTATGGGACAGAAGAAACACAGCCCTCTGCTTCCAGACAGAGCCGACGCCGCCAACATGAGCACGAGCAGCAAGGACCACAACAAGAGGTAAACTTAAATTTCCTCTATAACCAAATGGTCCAGATGGATTTAAACAGGCGGGAGGAAATGCGCCAAATTGATATGCGCCGCCAGCAAGAGGCGAATGCCATAGGACACTACCTGGATGATACACATCAGTTCATGGGCCACATGTATCAGCAGGCAGGATGGCAGCTACCCCCGCAGTATCCATATCCGACATGGGATCAGCGGATGGGATACTCAGGACAGTCCAGCGGGGCTCATGGCGATCCATCAGGAGGAGACTATCAGCCGCAGGGGCATGGATTTGATGAGGCAGAAGATTTGGATTGACATTAATGGTATTGTTTGACATATATTTTATTTTTAATTTGGGTGATTTCTAAAACAAAAACAAAAACTATGATTTGAATTTTTATTTTGATTTTTAGTGTTTTTTTTATTTGTGGTGTGTTTTATTATTTGTGTGTTTATCTAACCGTGTTGTTTGAGATTTTGCGTGCTTTATTTGATGATTGTGCAGAAAGACTGACTTTTGTTTCAGTCCTTTTAATAAATAAAAATAAAAATATAATAAGATCGCACTAAAACGATGACATTTCACGATCCATTCCGAGAGCTCCAAGTTCAGCATCTGCAATCACCCGTACAATACCTCAGGGGAGTCGGTTCCAATACTCCTTTTTCTTATGCTTATTTTGATAAAATATTTATACAACGGGGACGTTGTATTAATCAAGTATGGGATAGGGATTGCAGTACTTACACTTGTATTTTATTTGTCTTTGAGCATTTATAGGTTAATTTCGGGTAAAATTTTGAAAAATTTATAAATCAGATACCATAGTTCAAATTCATAAAAATTGAATCATAAGATTGGTCCAGAGTTTTGTTTGAAATTCTTTATACTAAACAAATGAGTCACACTTTTAGCCTAACCGACCACTTTGAAACTACTTGTTTGGAAGACAGATGATGTGTACACACAAATATTAAGCCTTGCATATTATTTATCAGAAAGTTCGCATCTTGGCTTCTGAAAGGATTAGCCCTTTGTACTCCCAAGTCTCAACCAACCTTACATTGCCACTTTCTCATCACTATTTTTGATTCATCGGATCCTGCAAATGGATTCCTGATGAACTTTGAAGACGATCCCCTATTCTACATCATTGGGATCAAGTCATAAAATTGATCGATAATACCAGCTTGATCACAATCTACTTCCACGCATCTAAGAAAATTCTTAGAAGCCAAGTTCTTGAGAAAAGAGAAAAAGTCAAAGAGATCCAACAATTAATTAAAGACTTCAAAAAAAAAAAAGGAGACGAAAACATCAAGAAGTCTACAAAAATTAGAGACTTAACCCGAGCTAAAAATTGAAGATATAGAATACATTGGCCTATCGAGATCGAAGATTGAAGTTTTATGATTGGTGATGAGAAAAAGGAAATGAAAGGTTTGAGACGGTAAACAGTAAAGGACAGTACAAGGGTGAAACTTTCAAAACCGGGTGTTTGCCCAGAGGAAATTTAAAATCCCAATTTCAATAGGATAAAAGCCTCATAAAAGGTAGATGAAAAGTACCCCCACTGGGTACATCCTCTGTTTCATTTGTCTGATACACACTCCTAATCACCAAATCTTGACGAGTCTATTCGTCCTTCGAGTAGCCAAAGAAAGTGGTTCACAAAGCTAAAAGTGGGTAACGTTTGTTCAATATATAGGGTATTTACAAAACTGATTCTGACCATGTTGACTGACATTGACCTTTTTCTATGGTGTCTGTATTTGTTTATTTGGATTGATTTTTAACCTAAAAATTATTCTAAGAATTGCTTGAGGATAAGCAAAGTTCAAGTATGGGGTATTTTGATATCGCGTAAATTATACATATTTTCCGGGCGATATCAGTGTCATTTTAGTTTAGTTTCATACATTTTATGAACTAAAGATACCTAATATGCTAAAAATACATTTTTGTAGCTAAAAGACACATATGGAGCGAAAGATCGGATTTTACAAGAGATTTGAGCGTTAAACGAAACAAAGTGCCATAGTGATTTCAGCCAGGGCGCACCCCGCCCAATACTCAGGCGCACCGCGCCCATGAAGATACCAGTCTTCGACAACTTGGCCAACTTGGCATTAAAATAATGAAGCGTGGGTTCTTCCAATGATTCAACCAGGTTACCTAACATGTGCAAGGGCGCACCACGCCTCACCTTTAGGCGCACCGCGCCCCAGATCCGATCTGAAAAGCGAAACTATCACGTGGCCTTTCCAGCGATAAAGGCTGCCAGATCTCGTCCACTATGGCGCACCGCGCCCTGACATAGGCGCACCGCGCCCTGAGACTTCGCCTGCTATAAATAGAACGCATTGCACGACTATTTGGAGACCCATTGTTAGAATCCAAGAGAGAAATCAGACATTTGACATTTTAGAGCTATTATATTTCGTGTATTTCAACATTTCATGTGTGATAAATGTATTTGAGAGTTATTTACATTACAAGAAGGAGCTAGGATCTTGATTTGTTGCAAGGATTCATCGATTTTAACCGGTTGGTATCTTTTATCATGTATTCTTCATATTGTTGTTGTATATTTGATACCATGCTAGGCTAGATCCCTGTAGCTTTTGCCTAGGTGATGTTGATTCATTAATATAAATTTGTGTTGGTCTAGTTCTTGATTCGAGTTAAATATCGGTTAGGATATATAATTTGCATGCTATACATATTGAATGTGATTAAAGTTTATAATCTTGATAGCCATCTTCATATGATTAAAGTTTATTGACCATTTAAACGTATTGATCATATGAACCATTTTGATGTGTAATTGACACCTATATATCATTGGACTAGTTATTGACCATTTAACTAGGGAAGTTATTTTAGCTATAAACTTGATTAGTGAAATAAAACTTATATCATATTTAGCTACAACTCATGACCTATGCAGTTATCTCGGTCATAAACCTTATAGCGGTCACCTAGCGAGATTTGATTTAGCGTTTATCGCGGTGGTATAGCGGTGGTATAGCGGGTATTTTTTTGGTTACTTTTAGACTATTAATACTACGTAGAATTAATATCACAAAAAGTTGCATAAAAATGTCACATAAAACATAGATAATATTCTAATATGAAAAGTGTCAACGTGTCAAACATAAATCTAATCGCAATCCATGGGTTCGGCATCCGATTCAACATCGTTTAATGCATTCACATCTTCTGAAAAGCAAATCTCGGCAAATCTCGGACAAAATCTCGGCAAATCTCGGAAAATATCGGCAAATCTCGGCGAGATTCTCGCTGGCGAGATTACTGAGCGAGATTTTGATTTTTATCTCGGCCTAAGCCTGAGAAACGCTATCTCGGCGCTATCTCGGCGCTATCTCCCGAGATTGACTGCATAGCTCATGACCATTTATTGTATGATCATATCACTATGACCATTAGGGTATGGCCTATGTTTGCATGCTAGATTATATTAATTATTCATGATTATAAGTTATTTAGTTACATGACCATTGTGCTATATTAACTTAGAAATTATAGAATTGGTGACTTGACCATATGATCCTACCACTTAATGCTACCTATTTTAACTCATTGCACATAATCAAAACTAGTCAACCTAGATTTATATGAATCAACAAATCCTAGGCGAAAGCTTTCCTTGTTATAATTCGATCATATTATCTCTTTATTGTTGTGTTGTTACGATAATTGTTATTTATTATTTCGTCTACTTTACAAGCATCCAAAACTTAGTTTTACGAGTTTTTACTAAAACTCGCCTCTTAACTGTTTGATTATTAATTGAAAACTTTAAGTTAGTTAATAACTCCCTGTGGAAATTCGATACCTTTACTTACCAAAACTATACTATTAAATGATCGAGTAATACTTGCTCGTAAGTCTAATAGTCATATAATTAGGTAAATAATTGGATTAAGACTTTAAAATCATAATAACTACAAGTTAGTTGTTTTGAATACAACAAGTTTTTGGCGCCGTTGCCGGGGAGTTATTCAATTAATTTTATTGTTTACAATTGTTAGTCAATCGATCCTTTTTACGGTTTCTACCGTGGGAAGTTAATTTTTCTAGTTTATTTCAAAACTTGCATGTATTTCTCTATTATTGTTTACTAAATAATTTTAAGACCCACTTGCAATTTATTTAGTTGTTTCAAACTAAATTGATTATCAATCCAACTATCATGCTAGTAATTCTACTTACGAGAACGGTGTTAGAATAGACAGATCCGGTTTGGTTGTTGGATTTTCGAAAGGTCATTGACCGAAAGAGTCCTGCCTCCTTACTGTCCTGCCTGGCCGTTCTTTATTTGATAGTCAACGCATTATAGTGGATTTGATAAGATATTCGGTTGTTATAACTGATTGATTACATAAAGGTTTTAAAGGTTTTAAATTTTTTTATTCCATTTGTTATTTTTATAAAAAAAAATTTATTTGTATAAAAAAATAATATATAAAAAAAATATTTTTTATTTTAATAAAAAAAAAAAGAGAAACGCACCCAACTTGCAAACAGTTTCTAATGTGCAGTTTATGACCCGAAGTTCACAACCGAACATCATACCTCCATTGAACGAACCAGAACGTGAATTTAACATCAGGAGAAAAACAAGAAGAAGTATATTCCCAAAAGAAGAACCAATAGAAGAAATGGCGGCCCCAGTTAACGAACCAGAACCAACCTTGAAAGCATACTACAACCGAGCAAGAGACGGAACAGGACCAAGCCTTATACGCCCAAAAATTCCTGAAAATGCAAATTTTGAGCTTAAAGGCCATTACCTTTCCGCGCTAAAAGGCATTACTTTCAAAGGGACGGAAGACGAAGATCCAGTCGAACACATCGAGCAAGTCACGGAAATAACTGATTGTTTCAACATTCCAGGAATTTCCTCAGATGCAATCATGTTACGAATTTTCCCAATGACACTACGCGAAGGTGCAAAGAAATGGTTAAAGAGACTACCTCCAGGTTCCATCACTACCTGGGACGGATTAAAATATGATTTCATTGAAGAATACACTCCATCATCCAAAATCAATAAAATGAAAGCAAAAATTCAAAACTTCCTTCAAGACGAAGATGAAACTTTGTACCAAGCATGGAGTCGATTCAAAGAACTGATTCAAGATTGTCCACAACACGATATGGACAAACATCAGAAAGTACAGAAGTTCTATGATTGCATCAATACACAAACCAGACAATTACTCGACGGGCGAGGACCACTCATAAACCTAACCGCCACAGATGCTTACGAAAGAATTGAGGAACTTGCAAAACATTCCCACCACTACCATTCCTCAAGAGATCCGTCATGTCGAAGGAAGCTAAAGGAAGAAGCAGTGGAAGGAATGTCAGCCATACATAACCGACTGGACCAATTTGGGAGAGACCTCAAGAAAATGAATCAAAGCATCCATGCCATCGCGGTAGGATGTGACAACTGCAGCGGTCCTCACCTACAAAAAGACTGTCCTTACGATGAAGACGGTAACAAGAAAGCAGATGCTTGTTACTCATCCGGAGATAGATTCGACTACCCGATACGAAGAAATAACTGGCGGGGAGGAAATGATTTTTACAACCAACAACAGAGGCAACAACCACCATTCGAACGCCAACAACAACCCTATAATCAACATAAACAGCCACCACCAGGATTTAACCCACAACATACCCAAGAAAAGAAGCCAAGTTTAGAAGACATTTTGGGCAAATTTATGGAAGGATCAGAAAAGAGACACTCAGCAACCGAAGTTCAACTGAGAAATCAAGCAGCCTCCATTCAAAACATCGAAAACCAAATTGGTCAAATATCCAAAGTTTTGCAAGATAGATTACCAGGGACGCTTCCCACCAACACCGAGCCGAACCCACGAGCCCAAGCCAAAGCAATAACTACCAGAAGCGGTAAAATCATCCCACCAGCAGTCGTGGAAAATACCATCGATTCAACTCTTGAATCACAAATAGGTAAAGCGGAGAAAGATAATGAGCACACAAAGGGCGAAGGAACAAAAGAAACATCCTCAACAGAGCCACACCAACTGACCATTCCATTTCCTCAACGGTTGAAGAAAGAGAAAGAAGACAAAGAATTCAAGAAATTCCTTGAACACCTAAAGCAGCTAAGCACCAACATTCCTTTCGTTGATGCGATCACACAAATGCCAAAATATGCCAAATTCCTCAAAGACCTTCTCACTAACCGCAAGAAAATGGAAGAAGTGTCATTGGTCACATTAAGTGAAAAATGCTATGCTGCGATGATAAAAAACTTACCAGAGAAAGTGGGAGACCCCGGCGGTGTACTATGAAGTTATGGTTAAAAGTGGTAAAAGTATTAATTTAGTCTTACTTTCTATTAAGTCATTATGAGATATTACTTGAATTAGAATTTAGTCTTAAATGGGAGTTTGTGGACAAAAAATGAAGTGGGTATTGAGCAATCTTTGAAAATTCCGAATCTAGAAAGAATTCAGAAGAATTCATCAATGTGACTTCTGTAATATTTTAGGTAACAAATATATACGAAAAAGATCCTGGTCATTTGGAGTTATAACGAAGAAATTATGAAAGTATAAAAAATTATGAAAGTATAAAAATGACGAAAAACTGATAAAATGACCAAGTGCTCTTCTTTGAGGGTCTGTAACTGAAAATCTGATTAGGTTTAGCCTTAGGTCACCGTTGTAAAGTAATTTCCACATTTCCAAATATATAAAGTTTGCAAAAATCAGATATCATATGTAGAAGTTATGTTAATTTAAAGTTTGAGAAAAATCATGAGTAATTACTGAAATATTTCCAAGGCATTGGACAACAACGACAGTTCGTTCATTTCACCCATAATGACTAAGTCAAAATCAGACTTTTAATACCAGATGTGTTTTGTTCATGTGGGCTTGTCAAGATGAATGTAAAATCGTGAAAAGGGAAAGGGAAAGAGAGTGTAATACAGAGAAATAGAGGGATTGGGAGAGAGGGTCGATGGAGAAGGAGGGACAGCCGTCGAGGGCTGTTGCTGACGCTACCGTCGGTCGGACTAAAAAACACAATAGACAGAGGGAAGACGGGAAAAGGAAATTAATTGAAATTCTTATATTTTAATGATTATCTTTCAAGAGTCAAAAGACATATATATTGGAAAGAAGTTCGGATTGATTTTAACAAAGAGGTGTATATGTATTTTGGAGCTACTAGAAAGTTGATGAACTTTGCAAGATATCAATTCCTTTAGGCTTTAAAATGAAGAATTAGCCAAGAATAAAAATTCAAGGATTAAAAGCTCTTTATTAATGGACTTGGAGGTGGGTAGAAGATTGAGAAGTTGGATGAAGATTGAGAAGTTGGATGAAGATTTTGATGGAATTCCTTTTAAAACAGTTAAAGTTAAGTATAGGTTTTTGGTGCTTATCCTTGTCATAGTTGGGTTACTTTGTCCGTAGAACTCCCATTTTATTTTGGTATTGGGTAGATATTATGCTATTTTCTCAAACTCGGTGATTGTTTAAGAGTGGGGCATCTTTAAATACTTACGTATTTATTTCATTTTGAATGAACTTGACAAAGACATGTTTATCCAAAAGAAAAAAAAAATGATCTGGATTCGGTTAGCCTTACTTATTAATTTTTAATGACAGAGTTTCATACCAATGGTATTAGATATATATTTATTAAAATCTTAACATGAGAAAGCCTACAAATACAAAATTCTATGTGTTTGAACTAGATTTACGATGTCCAAAATGTATAAATACTAAATTCATATTAAGGACTATAACATGCCAAATGAGCAACGCTGATATGTTGTGTCTCCGACAAAGTAAATCTGAAGTATATGACTAGTCCAAAATGTAATATCCAAAATGCTTCACGTTACGTGTGATAAATCTGATCAATTAGAAATGTTATACTTTACGAATCTTCGATCTTAAATGAATATTTCATGATGTGATATGTGTGTACAAGGTCTATCCTCTTTATATAACAGTCACATGTGATAATTACATTTCAAAATGACCATTGAGTTCGTAATATTGATTTTTGAAATCCTTATTATTGTCGAACTCCATTTAAACTTTCTTGTCTTTGCTTCTCAGTATCTCTCATTTTCTTCCCTATCATTTATTATCATTCTACTCATTTTTTTAAAATATTCATTTTGTAAAGAAGACGGTGTTACTTTTTCTGACAATCTGAAAAACTTTCTTGTCTTTGCTTCTCAGTATCTCTCATTTTCTTCCCTATCATTTATTATCATTCTACTCATTCTACTCATCTTAGTGAATATCTGACATAAAAAATATGTTCAAAACTCAACCTAAACACATGAAGGATAAGTTTGAAACTCATTAACAAGTTTGAAAGTCAACCCTGACAAACAAAAAAATTAGAAACTCACAATGGAGTTCAAAATTTTTCAGATTGTCAGAAAAAGTAATTTTTGCACATGTTGGCTTCTAACAAGAAAACATGTTCGAAAATGAGAGATACTGAGAAGAAAAAAAAAAATGATCTGGATTCACTAAGATGAGTAGAAAAAAAAAATTAGATTTATTTCATTTTGAATGAACTTGACAAAGACATGTTTATCCAAAAGAAAAAAAAAATGATCTGGATTCGGTTAGCCTTACTTATTAATTTTTAATGACAGAGTTTCATACCAATGGTATTAGATATATATTTATTAAAATCTTAACATGAGAAAGCCTACAAATACAAAATTCTATGTGTTTGAACTAGATTTACGATGTCCAAAATGTATAAATACTAAATTCATATTAAGGACTATAACATGCCAAATGAGCAACGCTGATATGTTGTGTCTCCGACAAAGTAAATCTGAAGTATATGACTAGTCCAAAATGTAATATCCAAAATGCTTCACGTTACGTGTGATAAATCTTATCAATTAGAAATGTTATACTTTACGAATCTTCGATCTTAAATGAATATTTCATGATGTGATATGTGTGTACAAGGTCTATCCTCTTTATATAACAGTCACATGTGATAATTACATTTCAAAATGACCATTGAGTTCGTAATATTGATTTTTGAAATCCTTATTATTGTCGAACTCCATTTAAACTTTCTTGTCTTTGCTTCTCAGTATCTCTCATTTTCTTCCCTATCATTTATTATCATTCTACTCATTTTTTTAAAATATTCATTTTGTAAAGAAGACGGTGTTACTTTTTCTGACAATCTGAAAAACTTTCTTGTCTTTGCTTCTCAGTATCTCTCATTTTCTTCCCTATCATTTATTATCATTCTACTCATTCTACTCATCTTAGTGAATATCTGACATAAAAAATATGTTCAAAACTCAACCTAAACACATGAAGGATAAGTTTGAAACTCATTAACAAGTTTGAAAGTCAACCCTGACAAACAAAAAAATTAGAAACTCACAATGGAGTTCAAAATTTTTCAGATTGTCAGAAAAAGTAATTTTTGCACATGTTGGCTTCTAACAAGAAAACATGTTCGAAAATGATAAAGAAGTTCGAAAGTGTTCTATTTTGGAACTCCCTCGCTGTTTCGATCGATGGTCATTTTGGTGAATATTCCTTCAAATATTGTTTCAAGGCGACCATCTTGTCATTGATCTTCAATTGAACCGAATACAAAGCATTAGTAAGTGTTGTCGGGGTCCAAAACTTGTTAAGCCAACTTGGACCATTGATATATCTGAATCTAAATATCTAATACAACCTCCTCGTTTGTTTTGCCACAACACTCGGTGCAACATATCTAATACAAATCTAGTCTAATCATTTTCACACTAATCACTTGCTGCTCAAACTACCATTTTGTCCATACAAAGATTTCCAATGGGTCTCTACGTGCATTACAAATCAACTCCAAGGATGAAATTGCCGACCATCAGTAATTTCGCTAATCCCACTCCAATCAGAATCAAACACAAATCCAGTATTATCATTTCGCACTAAAAGCCTAAAACACGCCCGGGTTCGAGTCCACCAATGGCAGTGTGGTTGTAGTTTCATTCCTTTGGAGTGGACTCCTTTCCCTCATCCATACACAATGCTGAGTACCAGTTGGTAATTAACAGTCACATGATGATACTCTTCGGTGCTTGGGTTGTGACACTAGGTTAGGCTTGTTGGAAATCAACCCCTCTTCTACTTTATTGTAGGGTTCCCGTTCCATCTCCACAATCATATTTGTCAACTTCTCCATCCTATCCACAACCCCTTCTTCAACCTCTACCATTTTACTTCTCAAACTATCCATTCTCTGAGCAACCACTCCTTCCATCTCCACCCTTTTATTTGCAAACCTTCCCGTCCTATTCACAACCATCCCTGTCATCTCCACCACTCTATTCTCCAACCACTCTATTTTATTTTCCAATCTATCCATCCTTTCGTGAAAAACCCCTTCCATCCTATTTACAATCCTATCTTCCAATGTTTCCTCAACTTCCTCTACCTTGTTCTTCCCCTTTTCCAGCCTCCTCAAAATCTCCTTCTCTATCCTCTCATTTTTCTGAGTCTCATTAGAGACAGGGATCAGTGTTCTGTCTCCATCCTCGTCATCAGAGTCAGTTGTCAGATCATAGGAATGAGAAATGTCACAATCACCAGGTGTCAGGCTATTGTGGTGGTCCATGTCATTGGTTTGTGGCAGCAACATATCGGGATCGTTTGCCTGATATCATAAGAGAAAATAAATACGACTATCAATCGCCAAGACTATCTTGAACAATCATCACATTTGAGTGAGAAAACAAATTGGATAAAACAAATCAAAATTTTATAATGACAAATTTGTCATACAGAACTGAAAACCTCTTACAAACTTTGATTTTATAAAATAAATCGTGTTTTTTTAAAAGATCGTTTTAATGGATTTTAGAAAGTGTTTTTAAAATTTATCATCTAAAGTTCTCACTATAAAAAATATTATTGTTGAAAAGAGCACACATTTTAAAAATAGTTTTATGTTATGAAACTACCCACATCTTAATAACTTTTTATACATAGAAACATGGCCTCATTTACAAATCTAATATTAATCATAATGTCTTGATTTCTAATAGGATCGAAACTGAAAAGATGAAGATTAACACAATTAAAATATGAACCGATCTGAAAAGGTTTGGTTTCAACTTCGAACCCATTTGGTCCCAAAAAAAACCTTCAACCGAATACGTACACGGGTTTATTTAAATTTGCAAAATATAATCCCAATATCTCATTGTTTCAAGTCAGAAAAAATAAAAAAAATTCAGTTCCGGTTCTGAACCGGAATGGACTCGACTAAGAACCGATTTTCGAAAAAAAAAAGAATTGGAACTGAAAGTACACCATACTACCCCTTTAAAAGAATGTATAAAATAAGCACCATCTGGTTCAAAGTTAGCTCGTCAGGTCCTCATTTGGTTTTTATCACATTTATGGTTTTGTTGACCCCGGTCAAGCTTTGGACCACTAAGGAGACATGTAACTTTATGTCTTATTAGTGTTGGAAAATTCACGTTTTATCTATGTAATGTTCTATTAACTACCTAGCTATTGTCCTTCAAGTTATAGGCATGCATAAGTTACCTTAACAACTTTCATGTGTACATCACACCACCGACTTTTTAATAAAAAGTTTTATAGTTGGACAAATTAACATTAGCAAAATTCGTTGGTTAATAACACATAAAGGATTACCTTATAAGCCTCCCAAAGTTGTTTTTCCACGAGGTCACTCAATGTTAGACCCGAAAGCAGCGTGGGTTGAAAGTTTTCTGGGAATGGATGTGTAGCCTTAAGTCTCTGTTCAATATTCAAACGAAACTGTTGACGTTCCTTCATGTTCGCACCAACCTGAAGAAAAAAAAATATTGTGATTCAATTTATGGCTTCAAACTTATCAGCTTTCATAGACATAGAAACAAAATGGTGTCAGGGTTGCGTAATTAAAGAGTGCTTAACAATTACCGTCATTGCATTTGTGTCAGTGTGCAATTTCTTGTATCAAATCATGCATAACAAGTTTTCCATCCTAGATGGATTCGACTCCCTCCTATAAAAACCTTTATGCCTTGCTCATTGTGAAAAGCCCCATCATCAAGCATCGGCATTGCCCCTTCATGAGTATGTTCCCCTCTGAAGAAACGTGCAACACCAAGGAACAGCCTTTTCTCCACGGGTTCAAGTGCATCAAAGCTGATTTTTAGCTTTTCCAGAATGTTAGCATCTGGGAATTCTTTCAATCTAGCCAAAGCACTCCTCCACTCATGAATGTCTTTGTCACAAACAAAACGACCGAGAACTATGAGTGCTAATGGAAGCCCACCTGCATAAGAAACCACCTCTTTCGAGAGCAGCTGATAATCTTCTATAGGTCTGACATACCGGAATGCATGCTTGCCAAAGAGTCTCATGGCATCATCATCATCATTTAATAAGTACATATATTGTATCACATTCACTCTGTGTGCAACTAATAAATGCTGATCTCTGGTCGTAATTAATTTTTGGCTTCCTTCACCGAACCAATTTTCTGATCCAGCTAATGCTTCTAGTTGGTCAAGGCGATCAACATCATCAAGAACAATCAACACCTTTTTGTGGGATAACATATCCCTTATCATCCGTCTTCCTTCCTCAACTCTACTTACATGCACTTGCTTTTGTCTCAAAAGACCAGAAAGCATTTTTTCTTGCAATTTTTCTAAACCATTCATACTTGATTCTTGCGGGATATTTTTTACAAAGATGCTACTATCATACATCATAGAGATTTTATCATAAATACAAGAGGCAAGAGTAGTCTTCCCACTACCTCCCATGCCCGATACTCCAATAATGCGCACACCACCGACCCCAATTTCTAAGTTTGATTTCAGGAGTTGCATCGGAGCCTCTATCCCAATTAGGCTGTCATTCACATTGTAATTCACACTTGACGTATCTGGACGCAACCTCTTTGAAATTGCCTCAACAATTATTTTGATGCACTTTGACTCATGCCTGCACATTGAATATTCAAAGATCATTAGCACTAGCTAGCCCACATTGATAAAGTACGTCATTCGTTCCATATTCCTCGATATAAGGGAGTTGGTACCTCTTAAGATTTCAAATTCAGAAAGAACTTGTAAAATCACTACCATTTGTACGTAGTCTGTAGCAAATTTCATAGGAGAGATCCAATATTCAAATAGAAAATTGTGAAACCTAGTGGGATTGTCATTAGTGTGAGGTGATTGTTATAATTCGGTTAAGTCCATTACTACTTAGTTTGATGAGTTATTCGTAATTATATTTGTAATATGCACACTACAAAATTACAAATATATTGTATATATACCGCACAAGAATGTAAAATTCATAACACCTCAATTCTCATGATATATAAATATTGACCAGCATAATCTCTAAAAACCAGCTCTCAATCCAATACAAGTCTTCTGCTACTTATATTTTTTCCAAAATAAATATTTATAAATTTCAGAAAACTACTGTCAAATATGAAAATGGATCAGTTATTCCTAGATGTGAATTGTGCGATACATCCAATTAGTTTTATATCCAAAATTGTTAGGCAGATCAAGATTTCAATGTTTTGTTCTTAACTCCAACAAAAGTAAGAATGAGAACATATATATATGAACAAAAATATGAAGTAAAACAAACAATGATGCAAAAGACGTTAATACTTAAAATTTTCAATTCTATTGTAGCATATGTTTTTTATTTTAAAACAGATTTATTATATATTGGAACTCTGTTCACAATTGTATGGCGTCGTACTCGTACATGACTAGTTGTTCTCTAAACACATGCTTTTTATCATCAAGGAATTGGGTTTATCCTATAAAAATTTACTAGGCACATGTATAAACGTCACATAGAGCACACATATGTCTAGCTACAAACTGCAAAAACATATAGGAAAATTACCCGTTGGCAATGTGTTTGGTTTCCCATCCGGAAAGGTTACTTGCATCCACAATTGCTTTTCTCCAAGATTCAACTTTCTTTTTGTTCTTCAACTTGTGTTTGAAGAATGCCATTGCATATTTCCATTTTTGTTTTCGTACCGTAGATGGCTTCACGTTATAAAATATGGGTATAACTATTTTCCGTCTTGTATCCCAACATTTCATAATATATGCAAGCTCATCTAAGCACCATGAAGAATTTGCATAGTTTTTAGAAAATATAACGACGGCAATATATGATTCTTCAATGGCCTTCATAAGGGATGAACTTATTAATTGGCCCCGAGGAAGTGTTTCGTCGTCCTTGTAAGTATAGATACCTTTTTCTTCAAGAGCTGAATAAAGATGATCTACAAAAGTCTTACGAGCATCCACTCCTCTAAAACTAAGAAAAACCTGGTACCTTGATAATTGAGAAGAGTGGGTGGTCAGAGCCAATAGAGAAGATGATGATGAAGATGCCATTGTTGTCTTGATTCGTAGAGATAGAGGGTATGTACTTTGAGCACCACACTGAAAAGGTACTATAAAGAAAAAGACGTGAATTTCCAAGAAATTTTGGATTTACTTAAAGCCAAGCAATTTCAGTTAAAAGTATATCATAAAGTGAGAATGTATCCCTATTGACATCAAGAGGGGAGAAAAATACTTAGAAGTATATGCAGATCATCATTACCGAAATATCAGTGGAAGTAAAAGCTAAGTAAATTTACCACTCATAAGATTTAAAGGACGCACACAATGACCATTTCACTGTAATAAAAAAGTTCAATAAAATCCTGATGTGCAGCAGAGGAAGCAAATCAATGAAGAACGCACACCAATTCCACTGAAGTGGGACCAGTTCCATCTCAAAATTTACAAAGTAGCAACGATTGTTTAAAAAATAATTAACCAATTCCACTGAATTCTAACCTTAACTCTTACAATCCTTGCTCAAAATCATAAAAAACCTAAGTTGCTAGCCAATAAGGAGTTCCAGGATGCAAATATTCTCAATTCATGGAATGCTAAAATTAAGTTAAAGCTATCACGAATGATACAAAAATATATCTAAAGTACAGGACAGAACTGTTGAAGTATGGATTACAACAGAAAATTTGAGCTAAATATTTACGGTGCAAAATTAAGTGTAGAAAATCATATACTATGAAAAATGTACATATAAGATCACCGACTCAGGCTTACATCTTGGAGGGCGACGGAATGGATGAGACGGCGACGGAAAAGGGTAAAAGAAGAATAGATATAGACTGATCCTCCCCTTTCAGTTCCTCTGGACGGTAGGACGGCGATGTGAAAGCGCTTAAAAAATGAACGGCGCCGGAGACGATGAACTAGACGTTGCAGTGATCGAACAGGAGGGGCCTGAGAGTTTTGTTAATCCATACGTCAATATCACAACTCGATCCAAACAAAAACCCCAGTAATAATCAAAGATGAAACCCTGTATTGGAGAGTATTCATATTTATAGAAGGTGTGCGATTTGATTTGTTAAGATACAATGGTAGGAATTTTATATGGAGAGATGTGAGATTTTAGGAAATTTCGGATTCCCAAAAACCTCAAAGAAATTTCTTGACATTTGCAATAAAGCTGTCGTCAATTTCTTGGCATTGTCAATAAAGTTGTTCTAAAATGACTTTGCTTTCACATCCATATCATCATTATATCTTATTTGTTATTTCTTAGTAAATACAATAATTATTATTATAATCATTTTAGTTTTAATTTACATAAATTATCCTTTTTGTTTTTATAATTTTTAATTTAAAAATTGGTTGAATTATACTTTTGATTCATATAGCGTCTATACATTACAAATCAAAATTATCTTTGTTGGGCCTCGGCTTAGTTTGTCATTCTTCTATTTTTTCGTATAGACTTCTACCAAGTCGTTTATATGCTCCGCATCAATGCATATTACATTAACAACTTTCCTGTGTATATCATACTACCAACTTTCTGATAAAATTTTAATAATTGTTATACAAATAGTTGTAATCTCATTAATTTAAAACACAAAAATGATTACCTCATAAGCCTCACAAAGTTGTTTTTGCACGAGATCGTTCAATGTTAAACTTGATAGCTCCGTTGGTGGAAACTTTTTTGCGAATGGACGTGTAGCCTTAAACCTTTGTTCAATGTTCAAACCAAACCACCAACATTCCTTCATGTTCGCACCAACCTAATGAAAAATATTGTGATTCAATTTATTGCTCCAATCTTATCAGCTATTCATAGACAAAGAAACAAAATGGTGATACGGTTGCGAAACGAGTGCTTAACCATCATTGCCATTACACTCGTATCACAAATGTTCACATCATCGTCCTGCTTCCAAACTCTACTATGTTTGTGAGGATTGTTATGTTGTTTGTCTCTAATAATGTAGTTCGCCATTTCTTGTACCATATAATGCATAACAACTTTTCCGTCCAAGATAGATATGATACCCTTACCAACCAATGCCTTTATGCCTCTATCATTGTGAAAACCCCCATAATCAAGAATCGGCATTACCTTTTCATGTGTATGCTCCACTCTACAGAAACGTGCAATATCAATGAACAACCTTTTCTCTACGAAGTGCATCAGATCTAGTTTTTAGGACTTCCAGAATGTTAGCATATGGGAATTCTTTCAATCTAGCCAAAGCACTTCTCCACTCATGAATATCTTTGTCATACAGAAAACCACCAAGAACTTTAAGTACCAATCAAAGCCCACCGGCCACCGACATAAGAGACCACCGCTTTAGAAAGTAGTTGATAATCGTATATAGGTCTACAATAATGAAATGAGTGCTTGCCAAAGGGCATTGTGGTCTCATCATCATTTAATAAATACATATCTTGTATCAAATACACTCTATGTGCAACTACGTGTTAGCCCCTAGTCATAGTTACTATTCAGTTTTTTCTTTCACGGAACAAATTTTTTGATCCAGCTAATGCTTGTAGTTGGTAAAGGTGATTGGAATCATAAAGAACAATCAACGCCTTTCAGCGTGATAACTCACCCTTTATCATGTGTCTTCCTTCCTCAAATCTCTTTACATGCACTTGCTTTTGTCTCAAAATGAAAGATACATTTTTTCTTGCAATTTTTATAAACCATTTGTACTTGATTTCTTCTGGATATGTTTTACAAAGACGCTACGATCAAACATCATAGAGATTTCATCATAAACAAACAGGCAATAGTGGTCTTCCTACTACCCCTAATCTGCTATATTCGAGTCATGTGCACACCACCAAACCTAATTTCTAATCTTGATATTATAAATTTTATGCAAGCCTCCATTTCAATTAGCATGTCAACCACACTTAACGTATTCACACTTGAGTGGGCTTGAGGAAAGCTTAAGGGAGCCTCAAGTAAAAATACAAGATTGGGACAACTTAAAGTGCAAGGTTACAAACCCTAATCCCCTTGCTGGAGGCGTTGACCACCCCCTCCCTTATTCCCTTAGTTTCACCCACAAAAAACCTAGGGTGAAACCCCAGCAGCCACTATCCTCCTCTCCTAATCTCTTTATCTCTCAACCCCAAGTTCACACACACACACACACACACACACTCTCTCTCTCTCTCTATCTCTTTCTCTCTCTCTCTCTCTCTCTCTTTCTCCCTCTCTCTCTCTCTTCATCTATCTTGGGTTTTTGAAGGCCATAGTTGGAGGTTTCTTCAAGCTTAAGAAATATTGGAGGCAAGCTCATAGCTTGGAGGTTAAAACCACTCATCCCAGAAATACAAGGCAGAGATTGCTGTTGTGTATGGGTCCCTGATGAAGCTTCCTCCCTCTTCTAAACCTTCCTTTTCTTGTAAACATCCTTAAAGGCAGCTTGCCTTAATCTCTTTGTGGTATCAGTTATCTTCGAACTGGAACCCTCGATTATTGCTCTTTTCTCGTTCTCTAAACCAAGTATTACGTCTGCTTTACTAGGATTATTATCCAATTCCTGTTGCATAAATACTTTCAGTCATTTCAATCTCATGGTATTAAAATTGGGTAAAAGAAATACAATTCTTAACCTGAGTATGGTTAATAACAGTTTATAGACTCTTAATCTTTCGTCGAGGCCAACTTTTGATACCTAACTTTCTACAGCGTTGCTTCAACTATGTTGATCCAACGTTGAGTTCTCTTGCAGCTTCCAAAATGGGATTGTCAAAATGCATGGATATTGTTTCCTTACTCAACGCATCTCTAGAACCCCTTTTTCTACGAATTTCATAGGTTCTTGGAATCGAGGTTGAAACATTTTCATTTTGGATCAATTGTGTATGATCCTGATCACTAACACTTTCATTATTACCTATTATGGGTAATAGTTCTTGATTTCCAAAATCAACCATAAACCCAGAATTCCCATTCTTGAAACTTTCTAAGTTACTTTGGATCAATTGAAAATGATCCTGATATTGAAAACCACTCACGGACTCAGAATTCGCTGAAGCGAGCCCGATAGTGTCATCGTGGATCGACTGTATTTGATCCTGATTTTGAATATCAGTTTGAAACCTCTGATTTGTTAGATCTACTCCGCTATGCAGTATGGGCACGTTCATGCTTAGATTATCATTAATAAGATCATCTACAAATGGATCTGTGTGTAACGTATGTTAGATAATTAAGCAAAGTAAACATAAAGCTTAAAAAAATGACTTAACCTGGAAGAATATATTGAGATTGCCCAACAACGATGTCTTGATTTAAATGCAGTGGATCTTCAGGGAGAATACTCATCAGAGGAAAAACTTCAAGATCATCTTGAGGTTAATCCAGCGGTAGTATATCTGGAAAATCTATACCTCACATAATTTAAAACAAAAATCAAAATGCTAGAAAAAGGAATAAGAATTAAAAGGAGTTTAGGATACTATAATTACCAAACCCCAGTGGAGGTATCTGATTAAACGATAGGGAGGTACCCTCTTCCCTTAAGAAATTCAGCTCAGAGTCTGACAATTTATCTATAGGAGATCTGTTTTCCATACCTCGATTTAGAAATCTGAGATTATATGAAAATAAACTGATAGTAGGAAAGAATGAGACTGAAAAGATGTAGATATGGATGATACTACATACCCGTTTATATAGTATCTTACAGCTGGAACTGAAAGTACAACCCACGTTCTTATTACCGAAATTCAAAATATCTACAGTAGGTGCAATCTTTTCACTACCCTAATTGATATCCTTTTTTCCAAATTCGCGGCTTGACTCCGATGAGGACGGGATAACGAAAATACATTTTTTTAATATATATATCTTCTGATGACGGAAATAGTTCAAAGAATAATTAATTCAATTATATAATAATCTAGTCATAAATAATGAATTAGAACCTACTCATCTAATATATGTAGAACTCGTGGTTCACATGTATCTTATATGTTTCCTTCCATCCTACTAGTATCAACTGTAAAATGACATCTCATATCATATCTTAAATATGCTTAGGCATTTCCATAATACTTAACTCAAATGATTAAGAAATCAATAGCTAATACAAGTCATAATTAGAGAATATCATATGTTATCAAACCGAAACACCTAATTTCACGATTTTACTAAATCAACCGTTAAAAAAAAACATCACAATATTTGGACTCAATACAACAAATATTAGCAACCTACATGTGAGGTGAACCAATGCATACTTTCAGATTTGGACATCTAAGGTTTAAAACCCTAACACTCAAAATTTCTAACCTTGTGAATTAAGAAATCGAGAACGCGTTCCGGGTGTTAAATCCGACTTCCGCAAACTTTTCCTACGCAAAACCCTTGATCAAAATAACTAAATTTGGCACCTTTTACTTTGAAAATAACCTAGGAGGATTTTTGGTTCATAAATAGGGTAAATAGGGAAAGCTGCCTAAATAGTCGCACTCAAGCAGGTTAGCGACATTAACCTTTAAAGTTAGCGTCGTTAACTTTAAAAAAAAATCAGACCCGTACTCCGAAACCCAACCCGTGTAATTCTACTGGATACTACTGGATGCTACAGTAACTAGAACACGACCCGTGTAACTCTTGTAAGGCTAAACAGTTTCGAAAATGTGTACTACACGAGCCGAGTGACTCTTACACGACCCATGTAACTCCTTTATACTATTTTTAAGGTTTAAACTCCTTCTAAATGAGTTTCTAATCCTCCTAACTCACATAACAACCTAGTAACTCTTATTTATACTAGGATTAACTCATGTTTACTTACCGAAAATATCACGACATTACACTAAAAAATCAAAGCAATTGAAAAACTAGGAAACACCAAGTGTGGACTTGAATCTACCTAGGAACGTGAGGACTAGATGAAACAGAAATACCCACATCTCTTCCCATACCCTTAAGAATTTACTCAAAGTGCTAAATTTCGGGACGAAATTCCTTCTTACGGGTAGATAATGTGACAACTATCAAATTAGGTCAACGAAAGTCAACTCAAGTCAACCAAAACAGACGATGAAATGTAAATTCCATAACCTCTATAATTTATTATAATATGTACGCTAATACAAACGCTATTAAGTTAGATATTTTAAAATAAAATAAATTTATTGTTTTACGTCGTGAATAGTGTCCGACGTGAATAGTGATCCGGCATGAATAGTATCCGACATGAATAGTAAACGGTAAAAGTCAAAACTCTTCGGAATGTTATAAATTTTATATCGAAACGTAGATAAAAATATGACGGATCCGAATATGTATTTATATTTTTACCAAACATTATATATAAAAAGTTATGATAGAAAAACGGTAAAAATGTGAAACTATTCAGAATATTACAAATTTTATATCGAAACGTAGATAAAATTACGACGATTCCAAATATATATTTATATTTTTACCAAACGTTATATATAAAAAGTTATGACAGAAAAACGTTTAATTTAGCTTCAAAGTGACGTTTGATTATTAAAATATTTATATTCATTATTAAAAAAAAATTTATTTGAAAAGAGTCTCCACGTGTTGGTGGAGATTTGAGGATTTGCAACGTTATTAATATTATATATATAAAGCGGGCCCCACTTCATTATTTAATCAATTTTACACATTTTACCTTCAAAGAATTTGTATTTTCATTTCGAACACTACGTACTCAATACGTATTTTTAAATTTGTCGATAATATTATGACGTTTTATAAAACAGAAAAATTACCGTCAAAACGGTATCGTCGATACGAACAATCTGACGTCAAAATTTAATATTATTGATATTATTTCTATATTTAATATTTTCTTTTTCTTTAAAATGAAATTGTATTTACATTTAAACCCTATATTTTTATTAAACTTACAATTAATACCCTTTCGTTAATTCGTTAAAGACTTTTAGTTAAAAAGTTGATATTATTAAACTACGATTTTTGTAGATCATATTTTTATAAACAAAAAATCATTCATTTTATATAAAAACTATTAAATCTATTTAAAGAGTATTTTAAGGGTATGTTTTGTCATTAACAATTTCTAAAAGCTATAAACGTCAAATATTTGTATCTTGAGGGCCGCTATACGAAAATAAATTTACTATAAATAGAGGCTTCAATCCTCTCATTTCCTCACACCTCAAATCTCGATATCTATATCACTAGATAGTATTGTTAGAAGATTCTTCGATATATATAGAAATATACAAAGAATGAGCGTTAGAAGTAGATATTTCATTTATACATATAGTGAGTTCGAGTTAGAAGCACGAAGAGTCGGGCGATCTAACAACAATTGGCGATAAGATTCTAGTCGACATTAAGGTGAGTTCATACCCCTTCTTCTTATCTTTATTCAAGTTTTTAAGGGGGAGAATACAAGTTATACTATAAAATAGTTATTTATACTCATTTATAACAATAGTAAACGAAATGCGAACTTTGTAAACATCATTAAGAAATTCAATTATAATTCCAAAAATAATATCGAATGATCTACTTACGAGGGCGGTGTCTAGGTCGATCATTTGGGCTAGGTTGTTGGATTTCCAAAAGGCTTATACGCTGAAAGGGTCCTGCCTCCCCATTTGATCTTCTACCTGGCCGTTCTTTATTTGATAGTCATGAAATATTATATTGGAATTAATAAAGGGTATAACCAATTTATTACACCACTATCGTGGAGAATATATCTTAAAAGAAGTTCTTTATAACCATCTATATAAGTTATTTCACATGTGTTCGTAAATATATGCTTTTCACGACAAGAATACTAAAAATAAACTATTATAGGAATAGTTTGTGGTTACAAATGTTACTATAACCGTTAGAACAAGATAATTAATTATATACAAATATATAATTATTATACATTACTATATTATCATGGGAAAAATGATAATGGGCAAATACAAGGGTTTTTCATATACAAACTTTACGTAAACAAGTTGATTGATACATACATTTTTGTGAGACGGGTCTTCACAGTACTTATTTAAGTACATACTATAAGTCTTGAAATTTATAACCAGAGTCTCGGTAAGAGAGCGTGATATTTGTGTATAGATCTATACGAGATTGACAACCCCGCACCTGAGCTGCTAGCTACAGCTAGACCGACGGGTCTGAGGTGACAAATGTCATAACAGTCCGACGCCTGAAGAACGTCGAAGCAGGTCTACATGGTCACAATATGGTTATAGGGCGTCTCGCATGGGAAATCAACTTTATAAATTGTTTACGTGAAAATATACATTTTCAAAGGTTTTATACTACAAACTACGCTATACATTTTAGTCTTTGGATTTTTAAGACTTGGAGACATTCATAAGAAAATATGGGATTTTCTTGGAGTACAATACTACCTTTTACAAGGAAATAGATTCCTCATATAAGTTTTATGGTATTAAAACTACATTTTAACGAGTTACAAATATAAGTATGGTTTTACTTATACATATTGGTTCTATGAAATTAAAACTACGTTTTATCAAAGATATAAATATAAGTACGGTTTACTTATACATACGAGTTTTATGGAATTAAAACTACAATTAGTCTACGAGTAAACATGTATTTACACTGTTTCATACAAGAATAAAACTACGAAATACTATTTTCAAGTATAGAAATACTTATACATTTACGGTCTTTGGGTTTTAAGACTACGACTCATGTATAAGAAAATATTGGATTTTCTGGTTTCAAACATTATCTTTTTACAAGGAAAAAGGATTATGGATTTTCTCATACAAAAATCTTATGAACTCACCAACGTAATGTTGACACTCTTTCAAACTACTTGTATTCTCAGGAAATTGATAAGGTAACTCTACAACCTTTGACGATGGGTCGCTATGGCGTCATACTATGTATTTTGATATCATATTGTAATTGTATTTAAAACATACAATCTTTTGAACTCTTGTAACATTTACAATTATGTATATGATGGATGTGTTTTCTTGATCACTATTGTACAAACGTTGTTGTGATACTGTTCATGAAGTCATCCACCCTCAGACGTTTCCGCCATCGTGGTTTGGGGGTGTGACACACACACACACATACACACACACACACACACACACACTCTCTCTCTCTCTCTCTCTCTCTCTCTCTCTCTTTCTCCCTCTCTCTCTCTCTTCATCTATATTGGGTTTTTGAAGGCCATAGTTGGAGGTTTCTTCAAGCTTAAGAAATATTGGAGGCAAGCTCATAGCTTGGAGGTTCTAAGCCACAATTTTGGAGTGGCTTTCTTGGATTCCTTTGATGTTTTTACTACTAGAAAAGGGCTTTTCATGACAAAGAATGCCTATCATAAATGACTATAGATGACAGAAAAATGTATGTCATTAAAAGCCTCGTCTTAAGTTAAAATGATAGACAGAAAATTTCTGTCATAAATTTACAATAAACATTTATGATATACAATTACGACAAATATTTATGACGGGGTATTTGTATGTCGTAATTTTTGACACTTTTAAAAAATATACAAGGATTTTATTACTCACTTTTGTACGCCAATGCATATGGGTTCACAGGCAACCATACCCTTTAGCCTAAAAAAGAGAAAAACAACATCCTAAATTTGCTGCAAGCAAACACTGCCATGGTCTAAAGCTAGTAGGGTCCGGTCTACTACTTCATATAAGAATAAAATAAGGACGTTTCCAGTAAACTATATAAAAAGGGATAATTGTTTATCCAACATAAAAGCTAAGCATACAGGACAAATGAAGTGATAATTGTGGAAGTGATTTTCAGTATATATTAAGAAAAAGTTGCTGGAAGTTTATACATAAATACAAGATAAGTACACACAAATCACAGTGTCACACCCCATCAGATCAACCAAAAAAATTGCTAGCAAGAACAAGAACAATCCTATCCTAATAAATAAGTAACTAAATGCCACATGTCATCACCATATTCATTTTGCCATATGTCATTTTCTCATAATTTTGAATTTCTTGAAAAAACTAATTAATTTGTTTGACAGTTACGAATCACTCAATAATGATCGATTTAATTGTCAATTCAATTTCAAAATCAATTGTAACCTACATTCATGCTTTCTCGTCTATTAATTTCATGGACTTAAACAAAACTCACAACAACAGTTTTATTATTTTAAGTATTGATATATTTCATCTTTAAATTTGTTTTTTAAAAAAATATTAGTATTTAGATTTTGTTATTTAACATTTTATTTATATTACCCCGTGTAATACACGGGTCTCACCACTAGTAAACAAATATATAGGTATGTTTTTGGTTCGAATATAAAAGAACTTAAACCCTTTTTTATATCAATTAAATATTTTCTAGTAACATATTCAAGTTTACTCTGATTCCAATTGTTGGTTAATATAAATAACAAAAACATAAAAAACTCGAAAGCTTAATTACAAATCTTTAATCTTGAATTTGATTAAAAGAAATAAACAAACAATAAAATCTTACATACCTGCTTCGATTAAGTTATTCAGAGTTGATGAGAATGGTTGGTTTTCCAGTTGATCTCAAAAGCTCTCTCAAAACCCTCAGAAAATAAACTGATGAATTTTATGTGTATATTTTCGTATATTTGATTTGCTTTTCATCACGTGTTTACATAGATGGAGATATAACCGAATGTAAGAGTTTTAAGGGATAAAAATGAGTTTTGATTCAACCGGGAACTCGACCTACAAAATAAACACAAGATGATGTTTATCTACTATTTAAGATCAGTCAATCAACAATTTTAAATAACATTTTGTATTAAATCCGAATTTTAATGATAACATAATATATATTTAATTTAAGTGGTCCCAAAATATCTAACGAATCATTTTTCTTTTTGTTGCTGACCGTAAAAGACAGACATCACAGCTGTTGGATTTTCTTTCGTCGATGATGGTTAGAGATCTATGAGATATGGGAGATTGGGAGGTGATGGAGGATTGGTAGTAGAGGGACTATCAGGGAATAAGGAGAGAGGTTGCACAAATTTCTAGTGCACTGACATCGAAGTGAACGTGGGGCTGGAATGTTTGTTGGCTGATGCGAAGGAGAAAAGTGTGCCAGGTAGAATAATTGATATGTTTCTCTTCTCTACTATGGTTGGTGTCAACCAGAGGGAAGGGGCGCCCCTTAAGGGGTGCGGGAGGTGCGACCGCACAGGCCCAAAAAAAATAGGGCCCTGATTGTTGCAAAATTATCTATTAATAATACATTATATATTATTTTATGTAAAAATATACAAGTGAGTTATCTAGTTCAGGTGGTAAGAACGCGTGCCTGTTTTCCTCTAACCTAAGTTACCCAAGTTCTATTCTTGTGCACATTACAAACAATAGTATTATTTCAATTCAATTTTTTTTATCGTGAACGACAAATATTTTTTTAGAGATTTTTTCATATATATCCTTATAAACATGTATTATTACGTATATATCATCGTAAACTTCTAAATTACACATATATCCTTGTAAATCTTGGAAACTCACACATATATCCAAAAAATTAATTTAAATGATAATAAATCTATTTAAAAATAAAAAAATTGATTTTAAATGACATTATAACTAAATGACCAAAATACCCTATTCAATGTTTCCATAATTTGGTAGACTCGTTCACGACTTCACGACTAATTCTCTGTGTTTCCATAATCTGTCGTTCATGACTCAATCACGACAATCACGACCCGGTTCTCTGCGTTCACCACTCAATCACGCTTGATTCAATACCGATTGCTAAAGAATTGATTGTGATTTCACTGATTTACTTAACCTGCGATTGCAATTGATCGTGATCTCATCTTTGCGGCTTCACGTTCTTCAGGTAAATATCGACATTACTTAATTGTTCAATATCTATTGCAATTGATCGTGATATCACTGATTTTCTTAACCTATAATTGATTAACGATACGTGCAATTAATCTCAATGTGGTTTTCGTAAGCAACTTAATCTTGTCCATTGATTAACGAACAATACCTGGAATGTCAAGTGAATATTTTTTGAAATTTTGTATTCTCACAATATTTTACAGTAAAATTAAGATGGAAGATGTGGTTGATATGACTACCGGTGACTCTTTAGCACCAAGATGTGAGACAATGGTTCAGTCACCGATAATTGAGTTAGTTTGCATACGTTTTATTGACATGATTATTGGACTTTAGCTGTTGTTTACGTTTAATTCATGTTTTCCTATTTCTTTTTCATTATCAGGCAATAGTGCCAATTAATTACAAGCTTAAACTGAAATATGGAGGTTTTTTTCGTTTAGCAAGAAACTCATGTAGAAAAGTATATTGTTTTGGCTTTCGAAAATCTATTTACATAGACACATGGTCATACAACTTGAGCGATTTAGTTGAGGAGGTTAAGAAGCATTATACATCAAATAGCGACCATGTTTTGTCAATACTTTTTGTTGACAAGTACGCAAAAGAGCAATCTTTTATTCAACTTGATTCTCGTGAGAACTTCATGGTGATGCTTAACATGTATGAAAAGGAAAAAGTACTAACAATTTATGTGACTACAGATAAGTTAATCCAACAGAGGTATAAAAGTTTGTTTTATGTAATAGGCATTAATTTAGTGGTGTAAATCCTTAAATTAACTCATGTATTATTTTTTGGTACTGTCGTGAAGATGAAGTTATCAATGAATCTGGTGATGAAAATGATTCTGACTCAAACTGTCCGAGTGAAGAAAGTTATCATAGTCGTCACAGCACCGATAATGAGCATGATTTTCTGTATTACAATTGTGAACCTTATGGATATAGTAAAAAAGTCCAACCATAATCGTGAATTCAATATTTCCAAATGTGATTTCTTTTAGAAGAGCATTAAACCATTATGCATTAACTCATGCGAATGATTTGGTTGAAATTAGTGATTTTATTTTGAACATGTTTATTTTGAACATGTTTATTTTGTTAAAGAAAAGTTGTTTAATGTTTTCATTGTTACGACAATGTACTTTGTAGAACACTATAAATAACGACAATGTACTTTGTAGAACACTATAAATAACGATAATGTACTTTGTAGAAAACTATAAATAACGAAAATGTACTTTGTAGAACACTATAAATAACGACAATGTACTTTGTAGAACACTATAAATAACGACAATGCACTTTGTAGAACACTATAAATGACGACAATCAACTTTGTAGAACACTATAAATAACGAAAATGTACTTTGTAGAACACTATAAATAACGACAATCAACTTTGTAGAAAACTATAAATAACGACAATGTACTTTGTAGAACACTATAAATAACGACAATCAACTTTGTACAAAAATATAAATAACGACAATGTACTTTGTAGAACACTATAAATAACGACAATCAACTTTGTACAAAACTATAAATAACGACAATGTACTTTGTAGAACACTATAAATAACGACAATAAACTTTGTACAAACTACAACAATCAACTTTGTATAAAACTATCAATTACCACAATTAACTTTGTACAAAACTATACAACAATGTACTTTGCTAAGACGAGTATGAAGAAACAATGGCACAAGTTGTTCTAGTCTTGGCACAATGGCACAAGCGCCTCATATATGTCCAGTTGTCCACTACCCCACTCGCCAAGAGTCTTTGACCATCATTCCGAGATAGCATTGGAAGACCGAACAATAACAATGAGTATACACGATCTTCTTTTTGTAAAAGCTTTAACAAATCCAATCCGACACTTAGACCTTTAACAAGAGACCCAAAATACTTTCACCTGCACCATCACAGACCTTCCGCATAGTTGCTGAATATTTCAAGATTTGCCATTTTTTGACCGTCCATTCTAAGGCATCCACTGTAAACTTCATATGGTTCAAAAAGTTAGTAAAGATCTTACATTTAACCTGGATTTCAGAATTCACATGTTTAATTTGAAAAACACTTTGGAACCGATTTCAGAATTCACAGGTTTAATTTGAAAAACACTTTGGAACTGATTTCAGAATTCACAGGTTCAATATGAAAAACACTTTGGGACTGATTTCAGAATTCACAGGTTCATACCTTGCTGCAATGGCTTCTGGCTTCTGATCAGATTAGGTGCTTCAAATCGCCCTTTGTTGCAATCATCTCGAGTGGAATTCAACAATGGCGACCCCACCACCTCCACCTACGCGATGTTTTACCTGCAAAAACTGCCAAATCCCCTTAATTACTTGAATAGGGCCGGCCCAACACATGGGCGAGCTGGGCCTAGGCCCAAGGCAGCAACATAGGGGGGCAGCAAAAATTCTGGTCCACTTATTATACCTGTATACCGATGGCCCAACAAGAAAGATAAAGTCCAATTCGTATGTTAAGTCCAATTCGTATGGCAATTTCCTGAGATTGAGGCAGTAACCAAAATCACAGGCGGGAATGATGCTATTGGAATGAAAAGGTCGCCTCGGAAATAGGAAACAATCAAACGAAGATTGAATCCTCGCTCTCTCCTTCAATGTTTTGGACCGTTAGGCGCTAGAAATCCTCGCTCAAAATCAGACTCGCTCTCTCCTTCTGTGTCACTGTGTGCCTTCTGCGTTGACAGTCGACATTCATCGATCAATTCTGCAATTCATCATCAATTCTGCAATTCATCATCTTGTGCCTTGCCGCCTTGCGATAGTCGACATAATCTCTAGGTAAATGTTTTTTATTTTTTCGGTATGTTAGTTTCTTTTCTGATTTTAATGATTTCGGTAGTTCAATGAGAGTATGAGACAATGACCAATATTCTTAATTTCTGATTTTTTGATTGATTTTGGTTTGCAGTTCTCTGATTTGGGATTCACGGTTTGGTCCTGATTTGGGTTTCACTGTTGGTAACCTGAATCAAACTTGTAACTTCACTTTATATCCAGGTATTTGGTTTGAATGTTTGATTGCAAGATTCAAATCACTCAAAATCAGATGATACAATGACCAATATTCTTAATTTCTGATTTTCTGATTGATTTTGGTTTGTAGGTCTCAGATTTGGGTTTCACGGTTTGGTCCTGATTTGGGTTTCACTGTTTGCAAAGACTAAAATCAGACTACACTCAAGGTAATCTGTAATCTTATTTGAGTTATTTTTTGATTGAATTCGACTTTTTGTTTGTAAGTTTGTTTCTGACTTTTAGTTTGTTTCTAACTTATTCCAATCAGGTTTTGATTTGAAGAGGCATATTGTTTGATTTCGGTTTTGAATTGAAGTCCATTGAAATCACAGCTTTGTTCAGGTTGTATCTTTCTTTTCTCCATCTTTTATTGTTATAGTTGTTGAGTTTTGAAAATGCTTCCCTGACAACAACCATCGGGTGCCCAAAATAGAAAACGGAAAAAAAGAGAACAAGAAATGGCTAATTCCTTACGAGGATCTTTAAATAAATATTTTGTTAAAAATCAAAATGCAAGTGAAAATAATAGTAATCCCGTTGATAATCTAAATGATTTTGAAAACAATGATCCAATTGGAAGTTCTAATGATCCTATTGATATTTCTAATGATTTTGAAAATAATGAGTTTGTTGATAAAGATAAACCAAGTGATTTTAATATTTTTGATCCTAGAGTGTGGGATAAATTAGATTCAAAAATGAAAGATTTACTTATAAAAAAATGCCCTAATAGGGAAATTGAAACAAACACAATTTTTCCAAAAGATGCATTTGGAAGAATATAGAGAAATTGGGTTTGATAAGGCTATTAGTGAAGCTAAAGAAATAGCAATGAATATTGAAATTGAACCCGAATTTCCAAGAAAACGTATTTCTATTAGAAAAAAACAATTTGATGAAATTCTAAATACCGAAAGAGAACAACAATCTTTGCGAGAAACATTTAGAAAGGATTATTTTATTATTCTTGTAGATATCGCTCTTTGTCAATTGAGAACTAGATTTGAACAAATGAAATATTTTGAGTCTATTTTTGGTTTTTTTTTTGATGGTTCAAAACTAATTTCTTTACTTGATGATGAACTAAAAAAATGTTGTTTTAATCTAGAATCCAATTTAACAAATGGTGAAGAAGTTGATATTGACGGTGAAGGTTTATTTATAGAGTTACAACTTTTGCAGAAAATGTTACCGGTTGAAGCATACAATGGTGAAAGTCCATGGACATCTATTCAAATAATGGAGTTTGCAAGAAGAATGGACATATTCCCGAACGTGTTGGTTGCATATAAAATTTTGTTGACGGTGCCGGTTACGGTTGCTACGGCGGAAAGAAGTTTTTCAAAGTTGAAGCTCTTGAAATCATATCTACGAAGCACCATGACTCAAGAAAGGTTGAACGGATTAGCAATTTTATGTATTGAAAGTAAATTTCTAAAAAATCTTGATTATCGTAAAATTATAGACGTTTTTGCTTCAAAAAATGCACGAAGGCATCGTTTTAGGTGATATTTGTTTTTTTTATGGGTTGTATTAGTATGGATTTTGTTTGACTGTAATTTTTATTACATTTTTGTTTTATAAATTTTTTTATGTATTTTGCCTATTGTATAAGGGCATCAAATTATTATTTCGCCCAGGGCATTAAAACTTATTGGACCGGCCCTGTACTTGAAGTTGGATTCCAAAATTCACAGGTTTAATTTGGAAAAACACTTTGGAACTGCTTCAAATTGGAATTGAGTGTGCAAATCGAAAGTGAGGAAAATATTTTCGAACTCATACCTTGCTTCAAATCGTCAATCTGCTGCAAATCGCCGTCGATCTTCGGATCAGATTAGTTGCTTCAAATCGCCTGTTGCTGCAATCGTCTCCAGTGGAATTCAACAATGGCTACCCGACCACCACCACCTACGCCTTCGACGATCACGCCGCCACCGGCGTCGTGTATGCACACGACTTGCTTCCACAGATCGACGACGGTTCGATTAGAGGCGTTGAATTCTGATACGTGATTAGATGCGGGAAGAATTGAGGTATAGGATATAGAGAGAAGGGTAAGTTAGTAATATTTCAATTTTATTAGTATTCTGAAAAGTAAAATCCAATTTAATAGTAGTTTTCTAATTTTTTAAGTATTTAATTGTTATTAAAATCTAATATTGGGTATATATGTGAGTTTTAATGTTTTATAATGATATATATGTAATTTAAAATTTTATAAGGATATATATGTAATTAACAATGTTTAGAAGGATATGAACGAAATTATCCCATTTTTTTACATCAATTCCAGGATCGAAACCCTTATTCAGATATTCTTATATTAACGTGAATCTTGATCGGAAACATCAATTCAACTATTCTAGCAATCGACAACTCACGATTTATGTTTAAATTAACAAGGGTAAGTAATTTAATTTCATTGTTGCGTTCCCGTTTTGTTTGATTCCAATTCACAAGTAAGGAGAGCATCCTGATTCCTATAACTATATAAAATTATAGATTGTACAATATAAAATTATAGATTGTATTATCGTTCTTGTGTTTTGATCGTTTTTATAACAATTATGGACTTATGGTAGTATTAGACTATTAGTGAGTTTGACTTATATATATCAAAAAAATTATATTAAGGGCCCATTTTTATTTTTCGCACAAGGACCTCAAAATCAACGCCCCTGCCAGAGGGTAGATGACTTACAGGGTAGATGACTTTTCAGCTTTTATTTTCTTGTGCTTTCAACTTTTCATTTTTTTGTTGATCGATGGGATATAAGAAGTTGTGCTGCTGCTGCATTTATCTCTGTCTTTAGAATTGGTCCAAATTACCCCTGGCGTCGGTATTGATGTTGTTACGCACTTACCTATTTACTGATTTAGGCGTGGCATCTTTTGGATGGGAATGCTTAGTTCAACTCCTTAGGTCCAAATTACCCCTGGTGCTCCTCTTGTTGGGTTCAATTGGATAGTGGGTTGGCTGCTGTTGCCTGCTTTCTTTCAAGTTTTGTTTTGCTGGTCGGTTTCTTTGGTGGTGATTCCTTTCTTTCAAACGATGTATTATGTTTCTTTATTGTGTTCCAGCTCCCCGCTGGATCCGTTGTTTTAATAAAAGTTTCTTTTTGCTGTTCAAAAGAAAAAAAAGGAAATAATCTTATTTTGTTTGTAAGATATGTAAATAATTGTTTTTATATTTTGGAATGTTTTTAAAAAATTATTGTAAATTTATTCTTATTAGCTATTTGTAATTTATTTTTATAGATAATTTATAGAACAAACAAATATTTATAGTAAACTAAGGATATTTATGTCTATTTCAAGTTTTTAACGTATTAAAAACCCACAAAAAGGATTCGTAATCCAAACGCCCCCTTACTTTTTAACTAGAGAACATGCCTTTAAGGTCTCATCATGAAACACTTGGTGGCCGGCGCTCAATTTTGCTGTTATTTCAAACGTTGGTTCTTGTTTGTTTCTACTAATCTATTTTGACTAGCGCCGGTGTTTAAGTTTAGATCGAGTTATTGGAATATTGATTCTCATACATTTGGAGGCCTTATGCTATGTTCTCCAGTTAAAAAATGAATGGAATGGAATGAAAGTGAAAGGAAGGGGAGGAGAAAGAAGGAAGGTAAAGGGAAGAGGAAGGAATGGAATGGAATGGAAGGGAATTCCTTCCAAGCAGCCCATATTTGGGAGGGTAGCCTTCAAGAGTAATTTTTCTATCCTTCCCTTCCCTTCCCCTCCCTTCCATTCCACTCCTTTAAAAAAACTCAAGAACGCATATTGTTTCCCACCCTTCCATTAAAAAAGACTTAAGAACACACATTTACTTCCCCTCCCTTCCCTTCCATCTTTAAAAAAACTCGAGAACATAGCGTTAGACTGCGATTGCGTGGATCTAAGTCTCTAACCGTAAGATCCTATTCGATCACTGCAACTTGTTCATCTTCTCCAGCGCCGTTATCGTCTCAGGCCGTTTCAAGTCGCCATACACCGTCAGAGGAACACAAAGTGGAGAATCAATCTAGGTTTATTTCCATCTTCTCTGGATCTTGTCCGTTGCCGTCTTATCCTATCCGGTACTCCCCATCATGTAAGCCTGAGTGGCAGATCTTATATACATATTTTATGGGGTGAATATTTTTATGATTTCAATACGTTATATTGCACCATAAACATTTTGCTTAAATTTTCTGTTTTGTAATCCATACGTCAATAGTTCTCTCCTGTTTAGGGATATTTTTTGTATCGACATATGGTGATAGTTTTATCCTTTTAGCAATTCATGAGTTGAGGGTCTGTTTGCGCGCTGGACGTTCCTTTTTGGCTTGCAATATAGGTTTTTTTTCCTGCCTATATTGTAAGAATCAGGGTTACAGTTCGATTTGGTGTGACTTCTTTAATCCTTGTTTCTGTTTTTTTTTTTTTTTTTTTTTTTTTGTCAATTTTGAGACGTAATTGGTCCTACTGGCGTTCATTCGTTCGCTTCTCTGCACACACCCGGATTTGATGAATTTTTTTTATTAAGTTGCAAGTGAACTGGTCAATTTTTGATGCTCTGGTTTGAATTGCAATTGTTGCTTGAATACTTGAACAGGAAATTCAAATGCGGTTGATGTTTATGTTTACATATGCACAACTTCATAACATCAATGGTTAAAAAGGTCATTTATTCATATTTAGACATGTTAAAAAGGTCATTTATTCATATTCAGATCAAAAGGAAATATTTTTGTATTTTTCTGGCCAGACGTACAAAACTTAATTGTGAAATGGAAAGAGGGCATAATTCATCAATTAAGGTTTAATTAAGAAAATAAAACAAAAAAGTACAAATACATCGTGTAATTTAAAATTTTAAAATAAAAATTTAATAAATATGTTCAAATTTTTTCGCTAGTATTGTTCTTTTCACTTTTCTTCTACAAACATTTCAGTAATGATGACTTGCATATACATTCAGGTATTTTTACCCTCTCAATGCCAATAGTAGTACCTCCTCACTTGATCATAGTTTAATTGAAAATTCTTGAACTTAATGTTAATCTAATTCTTTTTGAAAACTCACATCTCTTTCTTTGTAGTTTCTTTCATTGTGGTGCTCAGAGTACATACTTCTATCCCAACAAATCAACAATGGCATCATCATCATCATCTTCTCCGTCAGTGCCTGCCTCTTCTTCTCAGTTGCGGAAGAACCATGTTTTTCTTAGTTTTAGAGGAGAGGATACTCGTAAGAATTTTGTGGATCATCTCAACAAAGCTCTTCTACAACGAGGGATTACCACTTACAAGGATGATGTAACACTTCTAAGGGGCGAGTTAATCAAGCCATCCCTCATGAAGGCGATCAAAGACTCGTGTATTGCCGTCATTGTATTCTCTAAAAATTATGCAAAATCTTCCTGGTGCTTGGATGAGCTTTCATATATTATAAAATGCAGAGATACAAGAGGGCTAAGAGTTTTCCCCATCTTTCATAAGGTGGATCCCTCTATGGTACCAAAAAAAAAAACCGGAAAATATGGAGAAGCATTCGTGAAGCATGAGTTGGAGAACAACAAGAAGGTTGAATCTTGGAGAATGCATTTGTGTGTGCAAGTGACATTTCCGGATGGGACACCAAACAGATTGCCAACGGGTAATTTTCCTCCTTTTTTTTTTTTTTTTTTTCAGTTTTCAAGCTTAAGGTATGTGTGCTCTATGTGACATTTATACTTGTATCCTGTATTTCTAAAGGATAAAGTGAAATTCTTAATGATAAAGTATGTGTTTAAAGAACAACTAGGCATGCAGATCGATGCATAGAATTATACTTGCGCTAACAAAATTCCAAGAAAAAACTATATTAAAAGACATATATTACAATAGAATTGAGAACTTAAGTACCAAAGTTCCTTTCGGTGTTTTCTTTTACTTCATATTTTTGTTTCGGGTATATTTACCTTCCTTATCTATTTTACTTTTCGTTGTATTGAGTGTTAAGATTAAAACACTGGATTCCTTTGCTTAACAATTATGGATATACTAACTAACCCACAGTTTACCATTATGAATAGTTGATCCGATTTCAAAATTGGAAAGTGATTTTCTCAAATGTCTATATATTTTCTGGAAATAAGAAAAGTAGATGAAGACTTATATTGGATTGGGAGCTGCTCTTTAGAGATTATGCTTGTAAATACTCGTATATCATGAAATTTGAGGTATATATTATCAATTATGAATTACATTCTTGTAGGGTACATGTACAAGCTCACTATGTTTCATAATTTGCTATTTGAGTCTATTTGATCACTCTTATGGAACTTGCTACAAATCACTTATGATATTGATTTTACAAGTGCTATCTAAATGTGAATCTAAGACGTACTTATGAGTTATGACTCCCTTATATCAGGGAACATGGAACAAATGACGTCCTTTGTCAATGTGAGCATGTGCTAATGATCTTTGAATATTTAATGTTTATGCATGAGGCAAAGTGCATTGAAGAAATTGTTGACACTATCTCAGAGAGGTTGCTTCGAAATGCTTCAAGTGTGAATATGTCAAGTATGGATGACAATCTAATAGGAATAGAGGCTCGGACGGAACCTTTGAAACAAATATTAGAAATAGGGTTAGGTGGTGTGCGGATGATTGTAATAAGGGGGGATGGGGGTATTGGAAAGACTACTCTTGCCGCTTCTGTTTATGATGAAATCTATGGGATGTTTGATTGTTGCTGCTTTGTACGAGATATCTAGGTGGAATCAAGTAAACACAATGGTTTGGTAAATGTGCAAGAAAAATTGCTTTATGGTCTTATGAAACAAAAGCAAGTGCAACCATTGAACGTTGAGGAAGGAGAATACTTGATAAAGAGTAGGTTTGGCTGTAAAAAGGTCTTGATTGTTCTTGATGATGTTGATCGCGTTGACCAACTACAAGCATTAGCTGGATCAGAGAATTGGTTTGGTGAAGGAAGCCGAATAATAATCACGTCTAGAAGCTATGATCTGTTGTACACAGAGTAAATGTGTTATACAGTATAAACTTGTTAAACAACTACGAGACTATGAAGCTCTTTTGCAAGCATGCATTCCGGTATGGCAAACCTATAGAAGAAGATTATCAGCAGCTTTCAAAAGGGGTGGCCCTTTGTATCCAGGGACGGTTTTGATATAGTGCCTCGGGTGGCACAGGCACCTGCTAAATTTCATAAACGTAGTGTAATTTTTTTTTTTGTTTTTTTTTTCTAATAGGGTGCAACCCCGCAGGAAAAAAAATGCAAGTACTTAATAGGGTGCATATTCGGTGCCACGGCTATTGGTAAATACTACGTCCGCCCCTGTTTGTATTGGTGGGCATCCATTAGCACTTAAAGTTCTCGGTCGTTTTCTTTATGACAAAGACATTCATGAGTGGAGGAGTGCTTTGGCTAGATTGAAAGAATTCCCATATGCTAACATTCTGGAAAAGCTAAAAATCAGCTTTGATGCACTTGAACCCGTGGAGAAAGATTTTTCCTTCATATTGCACATTTCTTTAGAGGGAAGCATACTCATGAAGTGGTAATGGCAATGCTTGATGATGGGCATTTTCACAATGATAGAGGCATAAAGATGTTGATACGACAGGGATTCATATCTATCTCTGGTGGAAATCTTGTTATGCATGATTTGGTACAAGAACTGGCACACTATGTTAACAGAGAGGAACAACATAACGATCCTCAGCTCACAGACACAGTAGAGTTAAGGCTACATGCCCATTCCCAGAAAACTTTCGACCAACGGAGTTTTCAGGTCTAACATTGAGTGGCCTCGTGCAAAAACAACTCTGGGAGGCTTTAAAGGTAATCATTTTTGTGTTTTTAATTAAGGAATTTTACTAATATTAATTTTACAACGATTATTAAACTTTTAGTCAGAAAGTTGGTAGTGTGATAAAAGTTGTCAAGGTAACTTATGCCACTTGTAGGACAATTATGAAGCCAGGTAGTTAAAACAACATTACTTAGATAAAACGTGAACTTTCCAACATTAATAAGACATAAAGTTACATGTTTCCTTAGTGGTCCAAAGCTAAAGCTGGATCAACAAAACCATAAAACCGAACGACGACCTAAAAAACTGACTTTGAACCAGATGCTGCTTACTTTATACATTCTTTTAAAGGGGTAGTATGTTTGACTTTCAGTTCCTATTCTTTTCTTTTTTTAAAACCGGATCTTAGTCGAGTCCATTCTTGTATAAAACCTGAACTGTCTTGGGTTTAGATTTTTCAAATATTGAAGATTCCGATAATAATCTGTTATGATTATTTCAAATTGTTGTTATCCTTGTACATATTTCTTATCTTTATCTTTATTTAAATAGTAGTAGTAGATAAGAATTATCAGTAGATAAGTATTAGAAGCTTATATATATTCACGTAGTTTTTTCTTGTAATCATATTTACGAGAAATAATATTCAGATCTTTATTCTTCTTCTTTCTCCCTGATCACCGATTCATCATGGTATCAGAGCAGGCTTGATCCTGCAATTCTTAATAATCCGTCCTGCCCTCTGATTTGGGTTTAGGGATCAGTCCTGCCCTCTCTTGTCAAAGATCATGCATGGGATAAAATTTGGGGGATTCCCCACTGCCTTTGTCGGTGAGACTGAATCCAGCTCCACGGCTGACAGTCAAAATCAAGCAGTAAACCCTAATGCATAATACAATACAGTATTCTTCCAACCGGCTACAAACTGAATGGTCACAATTACAACCTATGGGCTGTTGGTATAAAGCCTTCAAAGAATTACTCAAGCAAAATAACACAACTCTCTTTCACAGTGTATGAATACGTGGGTATGAAAGGATGAAAAGAAATGGGTATATTGAGCTAAAAAGGCTGCTCTATTATTCAATAAAGAAAGGCTATAAATAGCTACAAAAAAAAGACCTAACGAAAATTAAACAATAATTCTCTAAAAACTAGCCACTACCCTAAAGAATAGGACACTCCCATGACCAAGTACACTAGCTTTCATTTCAACAGGAGGAGGACTTGGTCATACACTCAACCTTTAATTAATAAATAAACTAAACAAAAACTAATAAATTATCAAGGTTACCCAACATTCACCCCCGTAAACTTTGATAATCTTGCCCGTTTCGTCATCACAGCAAAGCCGGTTCTTCCTCTTCAATCAAATTGGCTTCATTATCTTTCCATTTTGTACACTCATTCGCGAAGTGCCCAAATGCTCCACAATTATAGCACCGAAATCCACTTTTGTCACCTCGACCATTTCCTCTTCCTCGGCCTCTTCCACCTCTCTCCGAGTTACTTCCACGTCCTCTTCCGCGTCCACTACTTTCACCATGCTTTTGTTCACTTGCCATCATAAGTTGACCTTGCTCTTCATCCTTTTCATCGTGACTTTTGAGCCTATCTTCATAGGCTTTTAACCTTCCTACCGCTTCTTCCAATGGCATACTTTCAAGATCTGAATAAAAAGTAGTGGACGCGGAAGAGGACATGGAAGTAACTCGGAGAGAGGTGGAAGAGGCCGAGGAAGAGGAAATGGTCGAGGTGACAAAAGTGGATTTCGGTGCTATAATTGTGGAGCATTTGGGCACTTCGCGAATGAGTGTACAAAATGGAAAGATAATGAAGCCAATTTGATTGAAGAGGAAGAACCGGCTTTGCTGTGATGACGAAACGGGCAAGATTATCAAAGTTTACGGGGGTGAATGTTGGGTAACCTTGATAATTTATTAGTTTTTGTTTAGTTTATTTATTAATTAAAGGTTGAGTGTATGACCAAGTCCTCCTCCTGTTGAAATGAAAGCTAGTGTACTTGGTCATGGGAGTGTCCTATTCTTTAGGGTAGTGGCTAGTTTTTAGAGAATTATTGTTTAATTTTCGTTAGGTCTTTTTTTTTGTAGCTATTTATAGCCTTTCTTTATTGAATAAGAGAGCAGCCTTTTTAGCTCAACATACCCATTTCTTTTCATCCTTTCATACCCACGTATTCATACACTGTGAAAGAGAGTTGTGTTATTTTGCTTGAGTAATTCTTTGAAGGCTTTATACCAACATTTGGTATCAGAGCACACAAGGTTAATATCTGGTTCAGCAGGAGAAAGAAAGGCAGCAAGAAGAAAGGTAGAAAAGTTGATCATGTTTTAGTGATCAAGAGAAAGAACAGCAAGATTGTGGTGCATGTTAGCAGGCAAGCAATAAAACGCAGGTAGCAAGAAAGAAAGTAGCAAGAGGCAAGAAGAACAGAAGCAAGAACGAGTTGAAGACCAGATTATTTTTGCTTGAGTAATTCTTGTGTTATTTTGCTTGAGTAATTCTTTTCATCCTTTCATACCCACGTATTCATACACTGTGAAAAGTTGATCATGTTTTAGTGTTTTATTAAGGTAAAATACTTATTACTCTAATTTATCCCTAATAACCGGTCAAAGAACATCTTAATTTTAATACTTATTGCTCTGATACCAAAAGGTTGATCATGTTTTAGTGGTCAAGAGAAAGAACAGCAAGATTGTGTTGCATGTTAGCAGGCAAGCAATAAATCGCAGGTAGCAAGAAAGAAAGTAGCAAGAGGCACAAATGTTGGATATAGAGCTTTAAACTTCACACTCACAGCCCACGTAAATACTAAACTTGCAAAAGGAAAAGAACTTTCTAAATGGAAGAGATGTACTGAAGTTACTGGAAGAGAAATGCATTTTTCTTATTAAAAAAACCCTACTTAAAAGCAAGCATGTACCAGCTTTCTTATAGTCATACAAACCCACGTGCACCCTAAAAATAGCCACAAAGTACTACCTAATTGGTCCTCCCTAATAACCGGTCAAAGGAGTACCAATTCAATTCTACCTAATAAAACATTAATTCAAACAAATAAAATACTTATTACTCTAATTTTAATCTATCAAAATTACCCAACATTCACCCCCGTAATTTTGAAGATGTTGACCCATTTCTTCATCACAACAAAGCCGGTTCTTCATCTTGAATCAAATTGGCTTCGTTCTCGTTGTCCTTCCATTTTGTACACTCATTTGCAAAGTGTCCAAACGTTCCACACTCATAGCATCTAAACCCGCTTTTATCACCTCGACCCGAGCCTCTTCCACGACCTCTTTCCCCTTTACCGGATCCTCTTCCCCGACCTCTTCCTCGTCCATATTGCCTATCATCATGCTCACCATTTGTCAACAAAAGTTGTCTTTGTTCTTCATCCTTTTCGTCATGACTTTTGAGCCTATCTTCATAGGCTTTTAACCTTCCTACCGCTTCTTCCAATGGCATACTTTCAAGATCTGAATATTGTTCAATGGAGGCTACAATTGGCAAATATTTCTTTGGAACGGAATTAAGGAACTTTCTAACAATCACTTCTTCTTCAAGGCATGAACCAAGACTCTTAAACCTTTCAACTATACTACTTATCTTCCCCGAAAAATCATTAATTGTCTGTTCATCCTTCATCTTTAGCCTCTCCAACTCACCCCTTAATGTTTGCAACCTTGCTTTTTGCACCCGTTCGGTACCTAAGTACCGAATCCGAATGGATTGCCAAACATCTTGTGCATCCTTGTATTTAGCAACCTGCAAAAGAACATCTTCCGGGAGGGTGGGATAAATTAGAGTAATAAGTATTTTATTTGTTTGAATTAATGTTTGAATTAGAGTAATAAGTATTTTACCTTAATAAAACACTAAAACATGATCAACTTTTCTACCTTTCTTCTTGCTGCCTTTCTTTCTCCTGCTGAACCAGATATTAACCTTGTGTGCTCTGATACCAAATGTTGGTATAAAGCCTTCAAAGAATTACTCAAGCAAAATAACACAACTCTCTTTCACAGTGTATGAATACGTGGGTATGAAAGGATGAAAAGAAATGGGTATGTTGAGCTAAAAAGGCTGCTCTATTATTCAATAAAGAAAGGCTATAAATAGCTACAAAAAAAAGACCTAACGAAAATTAAACAATAATTCTCTAAAAACTAGCCACTACCCTAAAGAATAGGACACTCCCATGACCAAGTACACTAGCTTTCATTTCAACAGGAGGAGGACTTGGTCATACACTCAACCTTTAATTAATAAATAAACTAAACAAAAACTAATAAATTATCAAGGTTACCCAACATGGGCACACTCTGTTTCAATCTTCATAGGAGGAAAGGCAAAGAGGATTACTTGTCCAGCACCATCGATCAACCTGAATAAAAGAGCCTGGCCTACAAAAAAAACGGAAGACAGAAAACAACATGGTGATGTCGTAGCTTTTAAACACTATGACTCCGGAAATTAGAGAACAATTTATGTTTTACAAAACCGCAATAGAAATTTGGGAAGCCGCTAGAGACACCTTCTCAAACCAAGACAATACATCAGCTCTCTTTGAACTCAAAGGTATTCTTCATGACCTTTCAGCACGGGGATCTATCCATGACAAGTTACTTTATCACCCTTAACTGCTACTGGCAACATTTGGATGTTCTTGATACCGTGACCTAGACGTTTCCTACGGACGCTGAATCACGAACTCGATGAGGTACGAGGTCGAATTCTTGGGACAAAACCCATCCCACTCTTCGGGATGTCTTCTCAGAAGTCCGAAGAGAAGAAACTGCAGACAGGTGATGCTTGGCACGAGTACGAATGTGACTGTTGAAGGATCAGCGTTTGCATCTCGCTCCCAGGCTAATTCCAAACCCTCAGGCGGATCAAATTCCGGAACCACTCCAAAAAGGGGTGGCCGACCCTGGTGTGACCATTGCAACCGATCTGGTCACACAAAAGATACCTGTTGGAAGATTCACGGAAAGCCTGCGGATTGGAAACCAAGCTCAAGAAGCAATGTTCCCACAAGTGATCACCAAGAGTTGCTTACTAAAGAACAACTCGAGGCTATCAGGAAAGTCTTGCAGAGTATAAAAAGTGAAGAAAATGGGACAAGTCTAATCTCACAACGGGGAGGATCCGCATCAGCCTTTATGATTTTTGCATCTGGAACAAAACTGTGGGTGGTAGATTGTGGTGCCACGGACCACATAACTGGTGATCAAAGCTCATTTGCAAGTCTTCAAGCTGCTCCAAACGGTAGGACTATCCGTGTGGCAACTGGACAAGATGCACGAGTTGCTGGGATTGGTATAGTTATCATATCTAAAAATATAACACTGCGATCTGTGTTATATGTTCCTAAATTACAATCTTCCCTCACCAATTAAACTTATGAAACAGGCTAACTGTATCACTATTTTAACCCCGTCAGTTTGCATATTTCAAGACTTGAACTCGGGGAAGATGATTGGCAGTGCTAAGGTCCGTGACAAGCTCTACCACTGTGAAGTCAACAATTCAAGAAGGCCTCAAGCCCAAGCTTTATCCTCTTCGGTAGATTCTACGAGTAAAATTATGTTATGGCATAATAGACTAGGACATCCCAACTTTCATTATTTAAAAAAATTGTTTCCTGATTTGTTTAATAAAGATCCAAGTTTGTTTAAATGCGAAGTGTGTAAATTGTCCAAACATACTAGATATTCATATGCTACCCTTCCATATAAACCTTCGTGTCCGTTTCAGTTAATCCATAGTGATGTATGGGGCCCGTCTAGAGTAAAAAAAACGTTTCTGGTGCACGATGGTTTGTCACGTTCATTGACGACCATACTCGTGTGACTTGGATATTCCTAATGTAAGAAAAATTAGAAGTCGGGGCCATATTCCAACAATTTCATAGAATGGTTCAAAACCAATTCAATACAACAATCAAAACATTGAAGTCCGACAATGCAAATGAATATTTTCAGGCTGAATTAGGAAACTACTTGTCTCAAGAAGGCATTGTTCACATCACATTATGTATCGACACGCAACAAAACGACGTTGTAGAAAGAAAAAACCAACACCTTCTATAGGTAATCAGATCGTTACTATTCTCAAGTCTTGCTCCAAATCATCTATGGGGAGAAGCAGTGCTAACTGCAGCCTATTTAATTAATCGGATGCCATCTCGGGTAATTGGCTTTCAGAACCCATATCATGTTTTTCGGTCCCTCTTCCCTCATTCTCGGAACTCCTCATACCTACCGTTGAAGGTCTTCGGATGTACCTCATTCGTTCATAATCACTACCCAAACCGCAGTAAGCTGGACCTACGGTCTGTGAAGTGCATTTTTGTCGGTTATTCCCCAACTAAACAAGGCTACAAGTGCTTTTCCCCAATCAACAGGAAATTCTACCATTCTAAGGATATAAAATTCTTTGAAAACGAACCGTTTTATTCAAAAACCAATATTCAAGGGAGAATGCTACTATGGAATATCAATTTTTAAACCAGGAACAGTCATTATGCCTATCACCAATACCGAGGCTCAAATAGAAGATCCAAGTCCAACAAATTAGAGTGACCACCTGAAGTCGACTACTAATAACGACTATATTGTTCATACGAGGCGTACAAGACAACCAGTGGTAGAGCAAGTCACGACTACGGCTAGCAGCCTTGAATCAACCACGGATAACCAAGGTAATTCTGAAACTTATACCTCGACTACTCACTGATAGACCGATTGCCTTACAGAAGGGAAAAAGAAGTTGTACTGCATACCTAATAGGGAATTTTGTTTCTTATGAAAAATTATCTCCTAGTTACAAGTCCTTTGCTCTGTCTCTCTCTATCTCTCTCTGAAATACAGGTTCCAAAAACATTTCAAGAGGCAACAGAGAAAAAGGAATGGGCTGATGCGGTATCAGAAGAAATCACTGCTTTGCAAGAAAGTGAAACTTGGAATTACCCGAGACTTCCACCTGGAAAGAAGACCGTGGGGTACAAATGGGTTTTCAATGTGAAGTACAACTCAGATGGAAGCATTAGTCTGTACAAAGCAATATTAGTAGCTAAAGGTTTCACACAGTCTTATGGGATCAACTATGCTGAGACATTCGCACTCGTGAAAAAGTTAAACACCATCCGAGTTTTGTTATCGTTTGCTGCAAATCTTGATTGGCCACTACACCAGCTTGGTGTAAAAAATGCATTCCTGAACGGAGAACTTGAAGAAGAGGCATACATGGACATCCCACCAGGTCTCGAAAGTGAGAATAATAAAGGACTGGTATGTAAACTAAAAAAATCCTTATATGGGCTAAAGCAGAGCATGGTTTAAACGTCTCACACACATAGTAAAAGGCTACGGTTTCACCCAGGTACAAACCGATCATACTATGTTCTTTAAACATTTTGTATGTGGAAAAATTGTGATTATCATTGTCTACATTGACATCATTCTCACGGGCGACTTCACGAAACAAATGGTAGAACTGAAAATTGTTTTGGGGAAAGAGTTCAAAATCAAATATTTGGGCCAACTTAGATACTTCTTGGGAATGGAAGTAGCACGGTCAAAGAAGGGAAGTAACCCAAAGGAAATATACCTTGTATCTCTTAGAAGAAACAAGGATGTTAGGGTGCAAGCTAGCAAGTACACCTATGGAACAGGGGAAGAAACTACATACTAAAGGAGAACCGGCTGACAAAGGAAGGTACCAAAGATTGGTAGGAAAATTGCTCTAGCTTGCTTATACCAGACCATGGGGATGGTAAGTCGGTTCATGAATTCCCCGACTGTAAAACACATGGAAGTCGTGTTCCAAATACTTCGGTACCTGAAGCAAAGTCCAGGGAGTGGACTGGACTGTTATTTAAGAAAACCTCATGTAAAGAAGTGGAAGTGTTCACGGATGCTGACTAGGTAGGATCTAGTGTGGATGGCCGGTCCACTACAGGCTATTGCACCTTTGTCTCTAGGAATTTAGTGAATTTAGTCACATAGAGGAGTTAAAAAGCAACAGGTGGTGGCTAGAAGTAGTGCTGAAGCGGAGTTCAGAGCTATGTGTCAAGGGTTATGTGAAGGCATATGGCTTGGGAGGATGCTTAAAGAGCTAAAGATCTTACGACGCATACAAATGGGCATTTATTGCGATAATAAGGCAGCTATAGAAATTGCAAAGAATCCAGTTCACCATGACAGATCTAAGCATGTGGAACTCAAAAGGCACTTTCATTAAAGAGAAAATGGATGCGAAAATTTTGAAGTTATCTTATGTTCCAACCGATTTCCAGAAAGCTGACATTTTTTACTAAAGCTCTACCGAAGAACAAGCTGGATATGATTGATATCCATACTCAGCTTGAGGGGGAGTGAAGGTTCCGATAATAATCTGTTATAATTATTTCAAATTGTTTTTATCCTTATCTTTATTTCTTATCTTTATCTTTATTTGAATAGTAGTAGTAGATAAGAATTATCAATTAGTTTATTCAGTAGATAAGTATTAGAAGCTTATATATATTCACTTAGTTTTTTCCTGTAATCATATATAAGAGAAATAATATTCAGAAGTATGTATTCAGTTCAGGACCAGGACCAAACAGGTTCGAAGTTGAAACTAAGGGTCTGTTTGGTATCCTGGAATGGAAAGACAAAGGAATGGAATAGAGGAGGTAATGGAATGAAGGAGGTAATTGAATGGATCATTATGATTCCATTGTCATGTTTGGTTGGTCTATTGGAATGGAATGAATCATTCATCCACACTGTTTGGTACGTAGGAATAAAGAAAGGAATGGAATTAAATCAGGGCACAATGACAAAAATACCCCTGCCACAAAATACATCAATTTTACAAACTTTCACAATATTATATAACTAACAGTTATAATTAATATAAATTATGAAAAAAAAAACTATATTTAACAAAATAAAATAGAAGATCAATTATTTATTTCGCGAAAATATGAATAAACCGTAAATAACTTTATAAATATATGTCAATGTCATCTCAAGTTAAACAAAAACAAACAACGGGGTTTTTATTGTTTACCAGCAAAAAAAAAAAAAAAAAAAGCATCAACAATTCATCATATTAAACCTCAAGCAGCATCATCAAGAACATTCTTAATCCATCCAAGTTTGCGGTCTTCATCAACCTTAAAGAATACGACCATCAACTCCTCATTCTGTGCTAGCTTACCTACGGCCTTGTCACACTCACGAATAGTCAAACCCTCAACTTTGTTTATCTCCGCAAAAAGCTTGTCACGAAGTTCCTCTCTATTGCTCTCCGTTCCAAAAACTCTATTGAATGTATTTGTAGCCCCCCTAATCTCTGCACCAATTATTTCTGCAGACTCTTTCAAGCTGTTCATTAAAGGATCCCAACTGTTACGCCTTTTTCTCTTTCGTTGCATACTTGATTCTTCTCGAGAAGGAGCATATGAAGGGCTGTTTAGTGGCTGCTCAACATTTATATCATCTAATCCATCTCCAGTTGCTTGTGTTTGATCGACATGTTCTTGTTCTTCTCTATTTATCTCAGATATAATATCAGCAGCTGTTTGAGCATCTCTTCCGTTTGCACGATCCTTGCCAAATATAAGACACAAGTCCCAATAATGAGGAAATTTCTTGCCTCTCCATCTTGCTGCATTTTTGTGCGCCTAACAAAAAAAAGACAATTAAATACAAACTAAAGAAAAATAATAAAACTCATTATATACAACTTAAGTAAACCAGAGAGATACCAGAATATAAGCTTGCCAAACAGGTTGAGGAGCTTCGAGCATGTGATTCTCAGAATCCCATCCAAAACCACTAGTACTATTCCATGATAACATATCATGCACGGCTGACCAATCACTCTTTAAGGTCTTTATGCGCGACTCTATATGTGGCTTTGCTTTTATGCCAGAGTTGGGAAGAGATATAGCTAGTTGTTGTTCCACAGCATTGAGGAACCCTGGTTTAAAACCATTTTCTGATTTATAATGAGAACCCGAGTTGAGCACATCAATCATGGCTGCAACCAACTTCTCATCTTCCTTTTCATTCCACTTTTTCTTATTCTTTCCTGGACCCCTTTCACCATCAACCTGTGAATCCATATCTTCACACATAGCACCAATGTTATATAAAGAAATATAGAACATAATTTGAATATAACAAAGAAATAACAAACACACTGTAACTAAAAAGATAATAACATTCAAATTTTCTCTAAAATGATCTAGTCATTAAACATTACAAACGTAATGTAAGTAAGAACAAAGTAATGCAACATAGAACAAAATATTTTAATTAAATCAGCTATGTCTAGATCTCCATGTATTAAACATTGTCGTTGCCAAATGTTCTCTAAATGTTGTCCATTCATTCGATGTTCCAACGGTTGTTATATGTTCTACATGTGATCCAAGATCTTCATCATCTTCATCATTATTTGTATCAATAAATTCATCATCATCAAAAGGATCATACGGCATTTCCCTTCTTATAAAGTTTTGCATAAGACAACATGCTAGAATAATTTTATTTTGTGTTCTGATTGGATAGAAAGACGGGCTTCTAAGTATCGCCCATCTTTTTTTCAAAACCCCAAAACATCGTTCGATGACGTTCCTTGCCGATGAGTGCTTCATATTGAAGTATTCTTCTGCCTTTTCTGGTCTTCGTCCAGTTAACCAGGTATTCAGATGATATCTTTGACCTCTAAATGGTGCAAGGAATCCCTCTCCATTGGTGTACCCAGCATCAACAAGATAATAGTTCCCTTTAGGCACTTGTAATCCATTTTCCCGAATCATAGCACTACGAAGTATTCTACCGTCAGCAGCAGATCCTTCCCAGCCCGGTAATACATAAATGAACTGCATATCAGGTGTGCAAGCAGCAAGTACATTAGTTGTTATTTCTCCTTTTCGATTACGGTATCTCGGTTTGTCTTCCTCTGGTACTTGTACACTTATATGTGTCCCATCTATTGCCCCTAAGCATCCCTTGAACCATTTCCATCTGTCATCTGTTGAAGTTTCAGATATTGGCTCAGGTTTCTTAAACAATTCATTTTGCAACCGTAAAACAGCATTAACCACATTGTTGAAATGTCTACTGATCGTCTCTCCGGATCGGCGGAACTGAAACTTTGCCACTCGATTCTTCACATGGTGTGCCAAAATATATAGGAATATTGCAACTTGTTCATCTACTTGGAGATACTTCGACGCTTTTAACTTTCCACGCAACTCCAACATATTACAAAGCTTCACGAATGTTGACGTATTCATTCGTAGTTGGTGAAGACATGTCGCATCACTTTCATACACTAATCTATGCATATATTCTTTTCTCTCGGGGTAAATCATCTTGTAACAAGTTCTAGGTGGAAACATATCTAGACGTATGGCAATAACTGTTTGCACTGCTCGAATATACCAGCTAACCAAGTTGAGTATGTGAATCCACAACGTACAAAATGCAGCTAATTTCTTTTGTTTTTTATGTCTATTCACTTTAAGACGACTCATAACTGCAATATAAGTTAATAACTTTCACTATAGGTAATAATCCACATGTGGTTTAAAAGTAAAAGTTCACATATTATAAATATTTAACTACACTAAATAATAATATTATTTATTATGACTATTATACAGAAAGCAAGGATTACTAAAAAAATTACATGAAAAAGTTAAAACTATGGTTCAACAATTGCATCAAATACAGTAACTTTTACAATTGCATCCAAAACTATGGTTCATCAATTGAAAAAGTCAAAACTATGGTGCTGGTGGAATTCGTACAGAAAAAGAATGATGTGGATGGGCTTAAAAAGTTGATTGTGACAATTCTTCAAAAAAGGGTAGCTATACTTAAATTGAAATAAAAAACTAGAGGCATGTAGGTGTTTAAAACAGCATGGTAGACCACGCACAGTCATAACAAGTTCTAAATGGTCAAAGTTATGCATCATCGCTTTTCATACAGTCACAAAAATGGCAAACAATTTCAAGCTTTCAAGATAACAGGTTCTAAATTGTCAAAGTTTTCCATCAAATGGTCAAAGTTATGCATCATCGCTTTTCATACATCACAAAAATGGCAAACAATTTCAAGCTTTCAAGATAACAGGTTCTAAATTGTCAAAGTTTTCCATCAATTTTCATACAGAGGAGATTCACGATTTCATAAATAAAAATACACAGGATACAAGAATCGATTTTCATACAGAGGAGATTCACGATTGCATCGATTTTCATACAGAGGAGATTCACGATTTTCACATACGACGCACAACAACAGAAGAGATTCACGATTTCATAAATAATAATACAAAGGATACGAGAATCGAGATGCTAACCTTCAACTAATTTCTTGATGCGTAAACTTCTGCAGAGCACCACTTCAAAGCTTATGAATCGACCAGAAAAGTAACCCTATCTTTATAGAAGACGATACGTAATTTTGATGATATGTTGCCGGATTTTTTTGCGAATTCGATGGAGTAGATTGCAGATTTCATGATTCAAAGATTACCTTCCGATTTTGATAGATTAGAGGGCAAATTGGGAAGTTACCCTCCTTAGAGGGAATGGAATGAAAAAAAAACGGGGGTACCCACCGGAATGAAAACAGCGCCTTTTGGATGAATGGGATTCCCTCCTCAATGACCGTATCCATTCCTTAAATTAACCAAACATGTTTTTAACCATTACGCCTCAATGCTTCATTCTTTTCCGGCCATTATTACGACTTACCAAACACGGCCCTAGAGAATTGAGAGAGGCATAGGAAAGTAGCCACACACTCAAATAGGTCCAATTTGAAAGAAGATATTAAAGAAGAAATTGAAGTATAAGCTTGCAAAAGTAAGCAGATTGCAAAGGGCTCAGAAAGGGAGTCTGCTAAAGTCTGGCGTTGCTGGAAATTTGAGGTATGCTCCTCAAACTGATAAGTAGATAAAGTATAAGTCATCGTAAAGAAATTCAAATGTTAATGAAGTTTTATACAAGTTATTGAGTATAATTTATGAATAAGCCAAGAAAAAGGTCGATCTGGACAGTCACAAACGTATTTTGACCTAATTTTACTCAAAGTTGTGAAGTTTCTGAAACAGTATAGTTGGATGAGTAAGTTAAACAATTTTTGATGTTAATATGTTGTTGTCTTTGTTATAAACGTATGGAATTAGAATAAATGAGTCTGGTGATGTGTATATGTGTTGTGGATACAAAAAGAAAATCGAACAATTTGGGAAATTTATGATAAGTTAAAGCTTTGAGAGGGGATTGGTCCCCAGTCTGCACAACTGTGTTTAATAAGTACATAACATTCTAATCAGATCAAAGATATGGAGGTTTAAGTTATCTGAAAAATAACATAAGTGATGAAATATAATTTTGGGGGTGAGAATACACAATGTAGAAGTGTGGTGGCTAAATGCTCAATACTCCAAACTTTGAGCGAATATAAAATAGTTATAATTACGTGTTTATTATTTTCACCTTGTGGTTAACTTATTATCTGTAGAATTGAGAGATAAGAGTTGAGTTGTGGAGGAAAAGTATC